>JAJJWW010004343.1:0-195997 GCA_023531295.1 Papaver armeniacum
AAAATCTTCTTTTGACCAACAACAACTAGAGATCAAAGGCATGATCGTTTCATAGTGACGGAGATGCCGTAAATTTGGATGATCATAGAACATAAATGGAGGTCAGGCAGCATCAAGCGAAGGCATTAATTAATTGTTCGCATTATTTTTTAAATTTCACGATCGATGCTTCTTGTCTTGGTTAGATACAATGAAAGGTGGCCTTGATATTAACAATTCATAAGACCAGCCTCTTCATTATGACTTGTGACGTGAACTGATATATAAGCATTAGTTTTGTTTTATTAGTTTTGTAACTTTTGTTTTATTAGAACAAGATCAGCCGCACGTGCTTTGCACGTGCTATAGAGCCCATCTTTAGGCGCGGAACAACTCAAAGATTCAGTTTTTTTTTAATGTGTCAAAAAAAAATATCAAGTTACATTAATACCCCCTATATATATTTATCTTATGTCTTTGAAATGAAAAATAAAGGGCAAAAACGGAAAATGGAAATTGCGGGTTCGCAGTCATGGGGACGGGTCATGGGACCTATTGTTTTTATTTATTTAATTTGAATACTTAAAATAACATTATACCCTCCTTTATTTAATTTAAATAGTTAAATTACCATTATACCCTCCTCGTTTATTCATATCACTTCATTTAGGTGCACATAATATGGGGGGCAATTTCGGAATATCAATTTTTGTAACTTAAATTACCATTATACCCTCCTTTTTTATTTGTAACACATTATTTATGTGCATATAATATGGGGGCAATTTCTAATATCAATTTTGGTTTTTAATTTTTACCTTTTTAGCCTCACTTAATTTTGATAGCATTTTTTACAAAGCTACAAAACTAAGAGCAATTTCGGTTTTCAAAATTGTATTTCAAGAAATCTGCTCATGAACAAGACTTCTAAGGGGGTTGGCTTTATATAATGGTATAGATATTAGAAATCTACCGATTAAAAAAAGCATATTCAAGGAAGCGTGCTAAATATCTCGACAAGTGCACTTCACTTGGTTATGGTATCCGGGTCTTGGCTTTCTATTTTGGGCGAGCTCATAGAAGATACTTTATGTTTTTTCAAGCGTTCGAAGAATTGTCTTGTTAATAATGACACTAGTAGTGGTTATGGTAGTTTTGTTTTTCATAGAGTAGGCATTGCTATTCAGAGGGGGGTTGGTGCCTAACTTGTTGCTAGGTTGTCAACCAATAGCTTTGTGTGATTTTATCTTTAATATACTAGTAAGCTTTATATTTTACTTTAAAATATTAATTATTTTTTTCATTAAAATTATAATTGTTTATAATATAATTAAATATATTATATTAAAAAAAAAGAATATTAGAAATCTAAATTGAGTGAAACGGAAAGAAGACATTAAAATTCAATCACCCGTTTCCTTTTCTGTACGTCTTATCTTTCCAAATGCAATGAAAGATATTCTCACTCGCATGGACAAAGGCTTGCGGTGCTGCAGGTCATTGAAATTGTGATACTATTTTCCCAATTATATCAATCTGTGATGTTTTTTAGGAACTGGGTTGACCATGAGTGTGGCCATATTATGGTGAAAACGACTATATGATGAACTTATAAAAATAAGACTATGATGTAACTGATAAGAAATTAACGGGTATACTATAAGGGTATTTTTGTCCAAAATAATAGTTTAGGGCGCAAAGTTACTACTATTAATAATCTAGGGGGAAAGCTCAATCACTAATTTGTTTAAGGGGGTAAACTTAAAAATAAAAAATGTTAGACAATACCTTGGGGATTGGAGGTGAAATTTAGGTAGACTCTTATCTAGGGGTGCACATACCCAACCCTACCCGCCATTTCTACCCTACCCGTCACTGTTTTACCCGTACCCTATCCTACCCGTCGTTTGATGGGTAGGGTGACGGGTAAAGATTTATTACCCGCCATCTGATGGATAGGGTGATGGGTAATGCTCGAAATTATCCTACCTACCCGCCTATCCGCCAAATTATATAACGACTTATAGTGGCCGTCGATCTTTCTCATACTAATCATCTCTACCGTTAATCATAAAACTGGCGGAGATATTTTCCCTTCTCTATCTCTTTCATAAAGCGGATCTCCATCTTGAAATCTTTTCCTTGTAGTGATCATATTTTTAATTTTTTTAATCATCAGTGGTGATCATATCATAATAGTGAATGTACTCCCCATTGGACCATTAAGATAAATACTTTGTCACTGATCCACAATACGAACAAAGTAATTGCAAGCATAAAGCTAGGTGGAAAATGGGTAGAATCAAACTCTAGTTCGTCTAGCTTCCATTGAATTTCTGCTGCTTATCCGGTCCGAAGGTATTCAAATAACCATTCTTAATAATCATCCAGAGAAAAATCAACCTGTTATGATAGCATGATTACTAATGGAAGATTGGAAAGCTTATAATGATTGGGTATTTCAGTTTGTGCTCCCAGTTTCTTTTTATGTTTGATAGATAATAGTTGGTGGCTGTTTTAAGAATTTCCTTTCGTGGGGTTTGTCGATTTTTTGGATCATTTATGAGTGTTATGATCTTTAGGTTGAATGAAAAAGAGACTCAATATGCATATAACATGTTCGATGAAATGTGTCTGTGTACCTGGTTAAGGTTTTCGAAAGAGTTAGGATATGTTGTCATTTAATTGTATCATAAGGATATTTTAGTAAAAAATCAGATGGTCAACATTAGTCTTCGACCCTATCACATCAAACGCATGTTTTACTACCCAGACCCTAATTAGGCTGTAAAGTTAAGACCCTTTTACAAAATATTTTAAAAAAGAAAACGGTTATACCCGCCACCCACCCTACCCGACCCGCCATTTGGTGGGTTGGGTAGGATCTTACCCGTTTAATGGTGGGTAGGGTGGCGGGTAAATTTTTCTTACCCGCTATTAAGCGGGTAGGGTGGTGAAATAGGCCATATCCTACCCACCCTACCCGTTGTGCAGCCCTACTCTTATCCTTTTTTTTTGGCATGTATTAATAGCCTGTTTGGATGGACAAATATAAGTAACTTTTTGACTTCTGAGAGTCAAAAAGTCGTAAGTTAGTATGGATGTCACGTTTTAACTAACTTAAAAGCAAAGAAGCGCTTCCAACGAAGCAAAAAATCTCACTTTTGCTTCTCTCTTGAAGTAGCTTCTTGCTTCTCCTCGATGTTTGAGTAATAAAATAATATTTCTTTCAGTTTGTCTTCCGCTCGCCTTCCTTCCAATCATGATCACGAACTGTAAAAACTATGTAAGTCTCTCTCAGTATATAATATGGTATTCTTAGAGGTGATTTAAACCGCAACAATATCATTACCATCTTAAGGGAGAAAAGATTGAAATTCATGTACTTGCTAATTGTGATGGTAAGGCAAAGAAATTTTCTCTCTGCACTTTTTTCTTCAAATTAAATCAATAATATATATACTGAAAAATTGATAACCATAGAGAACTCAATACAAGTACCTAAGAAGTTAATGATAATGATTTGGGATAATTTAACCCATTATCATGACATGATAGGAAGATTACAGATCTTGATGCCATTGATTTTCAGTTTTCGCCATCTTATTTCACATAAGAAGCCCAATATATATATGCTATTTACGAAGGTCAATTGAAAATCTTATTAATGCATCTTAACAATGGAGACTCCTATTTACAATATGAATTCATATCTTTTGTAGTTTTGTTTGCATCAAAGCTGCAATCTTTGTGCTCCAGATTTTTTATTGTTTTTTTTTAATCGATCCAGATTTCTTATAGTTATGATCTGTATATAGCCTTTGATTCGTTCCTTGCCGAGGATGTGCTATTAGAGCGTTAAAGATAGCAAGAATCATAAACATTTTACATCAAGTTTGGCGAAACTTTTCTAGATCTATAAAGCAACCGAAATTTCTGTACTTGGGGAAGAAAACAATCGGTTATATTGTAGTTTCCAAACACGGCTATTAACTTATTTGCTTCTAAGTACTTCCGAGAAGTCCGTAAGGAAGGTTACTTCTCCTTTTGTATCCAAACGGGCTATAAATGACCCACAACCAAAAGGTATAAATAAGGCCTCCACATATGATGACCTTGACCTCAAACATTGGAGATGCTCTAATACGGATCGATTTATACACAAACTTATTAGGTCTAACAGTGTTTGCCTGCTTTGATACCAATTGAAAACGCATGGGTACGAAGTACACCACCAACTTTTTCATTTGGCAACCTATATGGAAAAAACCTACTACAATAGCAAGTAGATCAATTGAATGATCCTTGAAAATATGTATATAGTGTTTATATCTCTAGCCTCTTCTCAATCAATATGTATATAAACAAGAGTCCCTGAACCTGATTGTTAAGAAGAGTACTTGGACGATCTCAAAAATCAATATCCAAGATCAATCTAGTTGAATCCAAATAAATGAATAATCCAATCGGAATTCTTCCAAGTAATTAAACTTGTTATCTATCTTTGATATACGATTTCTACAAGAAACGAGTCTCGTAATCGATCACAATTAGATGTAAGTATCCATGCACTAAGATTGAATATTTGCAACTTGCGTAAAATATAAAGATAAACAATATAATACAGAAAATGAAAAATACAAGACACCAGATGTTTTGTTAACCAGGAAACCGCATTAGCAGAAAAAAAAAAAAAACCGGACCTCGTACAGATTTGAACACCAAACTATATTAAGTCGCTACAGACACTAGCATACTATCAGATTTCAGCTGGAATGTAGTTAAGACCTAATCCACCCTCCATGTGATTCAGTTAAAGTTGAGCTCCTTACGTCTCTTGAACCTCGCAAGGCTCTACGCAATTGATTCCCTTAGTTGACTTCCTTTACATCCTAAGAGTTGCTTCAGCCGAAGTGAAGACTTTTGATACCAATCTGCCTCTAACAGATAAGCCTATTTGATTTCCGTTTAGATCACAGATCAAGGTATAGAAATTTGATTGCAATAAACAAATCTACTAAACATCACAAATACGGGACTTATGACTCCCGAAGAGCGACCTAGATTCTTAACCACCTCTCAAGAACAATCTTCAAAAGATCAATTAAGATCAGTTTTCATATATCTCTCTTGAGGAATCACAAGTCTGAACGGAACTTTGTGAATACTATTTATCTTGCATGCAAGAAATTACGAAAACCTCGATAACAGAAAAGCAAAATCATGATACACAAACTATCAAGGTAAATATAGTCGAACTTGCTTCACGAATTCCCAAAGCGAAGTATTTTACTCGGCGATCTAATTATGTTTCTCAGAGGAAATATAGGTCTGTAGAGGACGACTCTAGAATCAACTAGGACACAAAGTGTCAGATATTGAATTTCCAAGTTGAAAGAGCATCTCAATTTATATATTTCAAGGATCGGGGGTTGCTTAGAATTCAGCTAATATAACCTAGAGAATCAAGAAAACACTTTTAGGTATTGAAAATACAATAGAAGAATATACACATCCTTATAGATGTGCATAATGAGAATAAAAACCTTGATATCAGGGTTCTAACTTTTCTTTCCGTCCAGATGTGCTAAACATATGCATAATGAATCTTCTCCAGCACATCCTTACATCTACGTCTTAGTTTATGTTGCGACAGAAAATCAAACAACCCAAGAGAGTAACAAGAATAACCTAATTGATTCTAAAAGATCCCACTTATTCCATCCAGACATTATATTAGACCTTACAATGTATAAATAAATAATCATCAATTTACATCTATTTGCTGACAAATGTGACAAGATTCAGACGACAAATTGACTCCCCTAAGTCTGAGCATAGAAAGAGTAGGAAGGAAGTTATGAAACTTATTTTCCAAAGCAAGAAGTCCACCTTAGGTGAATCTTTTTTTTTTCCAAACATGTTTCTGAAAAACATAATAATTCACATCTTTTATCTCCAGTTCATAAGCCTTCTTTACACTAAATTTACCTTGAAAAGAAATGACATCCTCCTACAGCCGACGTTGACCCTATTTCTTTTCCTAGCAAAAACAAAAACAATTTTTTTCTTCTTTGTGTGCAAATCTGCAGTCGGTCATATTGGGCATTGTTGGGTACTGAGCTGGATATTAGGTAGGGTTGGAGTAATGTTGTGATTGAAGGAGATGCTTTGAATATCATTAATACGTTAATGTACACACATCTTCCTTTCCCATGGCGTATCCAGTATACTATCAGCAGAATCAGAGATTGTTTGCATAAGTTTAAACCCATTGAGTTTAGATTTGTTAAAAAGGAGGCCAATAATGTGGCTCACTCCTTACATGTTGTTTCTACCTACACTTCGGATATGTGATTATCTTCCCCTCCTTCTTGTATTGCTTCCCTCATTGAGAGTGAAGCTTCTCTCTATTTGTAGGTTTTATGTTCTTTTTCTTTTATTGTTGTCTCTCCCTTCAAAAAGAAAAAGGAAAAAAATGCTCAATTTTTGGTTGCTAAGACTCGTAAAGGTCATTGTTTGCACCCTAATATTTTACACTAGAAATGAGCTTACTTTAGGCCTCATATGCTCCTCTTATTAGTCAAGTATGGCTCACTTGGCCTCACAAGCACCATATATAAAAGCCCATGTGCAAGTATCCAAGCCAAGTCAGCAGACAGTCCAGTCAGCGTGTTACAGTCAGCAGTTCTGTTATGCGCAGAGTATTCCGTTACTGACGGCATATACGGTTAGCATCTACGCCGTTAGGGTAAACCAAATGTGGACTGTTGATTTCTAACACCGTCAGGTAGCCGTTACCGTCACCTTGAAACGACGTCAGCATGACATCATCAGCTTGCGTCACGATGACGTCACCTATATGTCATCTTCTCAGGCGTTGCATCTTCTCCGGCGACGGCAATGTTCGGCGGCAGTGTCCGTCGGCCATACCCGGCGGCCCTGTTCGGCGGCCGCCTTTTCCGGCCGGTGACAGTTGGTTGTGATTCGATGCGTCGCGGCGTACCCAGTTAGCATACTCCCCGGTTATTTCCACCCCGCTGGTTTATAACTGAAGGATATTTACACCCACCTGGTTGAAACGAGTTGGCTCATCGAGTCCCAGCCGAGTTGATTCGATGACTCGGTTATGTTTCAGCCCATCCTCATTTGGCTTGGGGATGTTTCCGCCCCACTTCGTGGGTCAAGCCAATAACACTCATTCTTGGGCTTTAGTTGTGTGTAACTCTTTACATGGATAAATTCCATAATCCTAGGGGAAGTTTCTGGAAATATCTAGAAGGATTGTTGGGCAAGTTACATGGGGGATATTCTGGAATGTTCCAAGAGACTTGCAGGGCAAGTTGATATAAGTCATGCTTATCTCGAAATTAGGGCTAAACCATAATATGAAAGATATAAATACATGGGTTCACAACCCTAAAAGGTACGCAATCTTCTCTACATAAACTTCTGTGAAAAACTCTAGCTAACTTAAGCATCGGAGGTTTTTTTTGCAGGTACCCCCCCCAACACTGTTCACGTGGAGAGAAAGGTAGCAGTTCGATCAATATCAACATCATTATCAGATTCGTGTTTGGAGGTGAAAATATTTTACCTTACAAACAGTCATATAGTTTTGAAGCTGGATACCAGAAAGGCGTTGATACCCTTGACTGAAATTTCCAGCTTTGTACTTTACATGCTTTTGGGTTTTCCCTAAGTTCCTTAGCTAGATTCATACTATACTAGTATAACCGTTGCCACGGTGGGAGGGCCGACCGAAAAAGAATCTGAACATGGGGTTCGTTTGCGACTACTTTCGTCCCGTTTAAGAAAAGGTGATACTTTCATCCCGTTTCCGAAAAAGTGATACTTTCGCCCCGTTTCGGAAAAAGTGATACTTTCGCTCCGTTTCGGAAAAGTGATATTTCGTACTGTTTCAGAAAAAGTATCACTTTTTTGAAATGGCGAAAGTATCACTTTTTCCGAAACGGTTTTAAAGTATCATTTTTCCAAACGGGCGCAAGTTTCACTTTTCCTGAAACGGGTTGTGAAAGTATCACTTTTTCGGAAACGGAAAATTAGTCGATCCATAAACCAAAAAATGGTTGCATGATGTGTTATGCATTCTTTGTGGTGGTTTGCATTCTTTGTGGTGGTTGCATGATGTGCTATGCATTCAATTTTCGAGAATTGTGTCTAAAATTAAAGTATCATTTTTCTTCAAACGGAGGGAGTACATCGTTTTATTAGTTGCAACGGAAAATTAGTTGATGCATAAACTAAAATTTTGCTACATAAAGTATTATGTATCTTTTTGTGGTGGTTTGCATCATGGATATACATTTAATTTTCTAAAATTGTGCCTAAAATGATAAATACCTCCGAATTTTTCGTAAAAACTCTAAATTTGATATTGTTGTTTGTACTC
This sequence comes from Papaver armeniacum, assembly GCA_023531295.1. Lineage (NCBI taxonomy): Eukaryota > Viridiplantae > Streptophyta > Magnoliopsida > Ranunculales > Papaveraceae > Papaver > Papaver armeniacum. Next base: position 8,393 of record JAJJWW010004343.1, read on the forward strand.
GTTGCGTAGAGTTTTTTATAACCTTTCCAACGAGATAAAATTTGTAAAATTCCAAGGCACGGTTTTTAGATATGTTATATTAAAGTTTGGTTGCCAATTATACCCCTGAAAAGATAGGATACACAAGGAGTTATAGTAATTGGACTAAAAGGGAAGGACATTTTTGGTTTTTCGGCCCTAACCATTTCCAATCTTTTTGTGGTAATTGATCACTTAGATTTTACAAAAAAGTGGCCATATAAAGGTCCTCCCTCGCTTCGCTCGGTCGGCCCAATTAAACTCTGTAGAGCTTTCCATAATAATAAATGACATGGGAATGGTTTATTCCAGTCTCCGCCAGAGAAGTTCATTAAGAAAATCCCCTATATCTTGTTTTTATTCTTTCTATTAAAGATGTGTTTACTAGGACATATCATTTGCTCTCTCAAGTAAATTTCATGTTATATATATTCTTCGCCCAGAGGTATAACTGCGCTATCTCACATTCTCGTATTAAAAGTGAGGCTCACATTTAAACTACGAAGGTAAAATTCATGTTATTTCTTCGCCAATAGATAAACTAACATTATTGCTCACTCAATGTAATTTTCAAATTATACTTTAATAACCTAGTTTAATTGGGCCCCAAAAAACAATTAGGGGCCTCCCACTAGAGGACCAGATAGTGACACGTGTCAATCCTATTAATATTTTTTTTATTATTAATAAACTAGGTATCACCGGGGCCTTACGGTCCCGGCTCAACCTATCTTTTTTGTGTACATGCTTTAGGCCTACACAACAACCCTGATTGCGGAATAAAATGTAAAATCCGTCATTTATTCCTAGTCTGTTTGTTACCTGTGCATTTGGGAGTAGTTTTATACTGCCATTGTCATTACATGTTCATAGTGAAATGAAAAACAAAACAAAAAAAAAAACGGAAAACTATAATCGAATTGGATAGCTTTTGTATTGTTATTATCACTCGGAAAATGAGAGTTGCAGCATGTCAACTGCATATTAATTTCTCTATTAATTTCCCAAAGTATCGTTAAGAAACACCCATTCAGGTACATCAACATACCAAACTCGAAATCAGTATTCCTTTGCATGATTGACCCGTGCACCTTAAATGTCCTTCAGATCAGACGGTGTACAGAGCCATTCCAGAACTTCAAGAGCATTGGATCACGAATGGTTGAGTATATCAAGGGATATTCGAGTGCTAAGACTTATATATGACATTTTCGGTTCATGAAGAGCTTGCATCTATCGCATTAATTAGGTGTTAATCTTTTGTTTAACATATACAATACTCAAATAAACAAAGACGTAGAAATTACCCGAAGAAGCAGTGAATCGGTCTGACAATTTAACATACCATAACCTTAGAGGAAAGTATCTTATAGCTGGGAACAAAATATATATGCATATACAGTTCCATTCAGAAGCTCATGTCAAATAACTGAAGAATTTCCATTTGTGTACATTCCCCTCTAAATGTTGCCTTATATTTTATAAAATATCTTCCTGGTTCCATAACTCCTCAACATTGTTAATCTATTCCTGCAATGTACATTACAACTTGGCTTAATAAACATATTAGTATCAGGCACACAACAAAGTAGCTAAACACACACTAAGCCGAAAATGTGGAAACATAGCAGTCAAAAAAGCACTATCACTGACTAATTGAATCACAAAACACGCTGTCATTTTATAAGTCATCTTACGTCGATAGTGACATCAACTGATTGAAAATCAAGGCACATACGCACAAAAGTTTAAAATTCTCATGGTCAGCCAATTAATACTGCATTTTTCATATATTGGTCGAACAAAAAACCTTAACTGTAGCGAAAAAGAATTAAGCGCTTTAAGCTAGTTATGTGCTTAGAATCCAAATCAAAGAGTATCACATTGAGCTCAAAGAAGGCCACCGAATAGCTTTATTTGAGACAAATGTTTAGCATGCTTTTCCATGAAGGATACATGCATCTTGGAATGCTTTTTTTCAAAGTCGGCTTCCTCAGACAGACAAATTTTGTAAATAAACTATATAAAATATCTTGTTTCATATCTATGTATGTGTCTTGCATGAAATAGGGGTGTCCATTATAGCATTGTGTCACAAAAAAATCAGTTATTCCCACCAAGAACATGAAACAATGGCTTAACATCAAACTCGGTAACTGCCAGAACAATTATTTTTCTCTTCTTGCATGTATTGCATTCTAATCACCATCTTCGCCCTTTCTCCTCAACTTCTGGTCCATTTTGTCATTATTACTTGTAAACAATGATGCATGGTATAAAACAACAAAATAGAAAACACAAAACAATGCCAAGTATAATCTAGCATTACTATTATCTCCAACCTTGATAGTAAAGTTTGCTACCATCAAAGGAGTTAAACTAAAGAAATACTTAAGATAATACCAAAAGGTAAGGCGAAACAACTAACATGCCTAAACATTCTAATTTCCTATCTTTTAGAAATGCAGAAAATGCCAAATAATAATATATTACAACCACATGTAAGGTAAGAAAACATATTCTTAGTTGTAATAACAAATCGGGAGTGCAACTGCCAAAAATCTGGACAAAGTACTTTAATCACCTGATAAAGCCAATGTAGTAATTTTAAAAGAATTGACTGGTGGGGATAACTACCTTGTTTCCTCTTAGTCACTTTTGAGCTTTCTTGTATATTTGGAGAATATAATGTGCAACTCAATATAATCAAAAAGTCCAAACTGTTAGTATCTAATTTTGGTTAAAGTCAGAAAGTGAACCTGACGTGATTCGAACACGCAACCTTCTGACATGGAGTCAGGCGCGCTACCATTGCGCCATAGATTCATACTCATGCACATAAATAATGGGTTAATTTAAATAATGAGGGGTGCCTAGAAGGTCCAGCCATGGGATCCAGAAACTCAGATGGTTATATGCTTCTGGTTACATAGAAAACACATGAATTATTATTATATACTACCTCCGTTTAAAAAAGAAAAGAAAAGACATACTATCACTTTTCATTTTATTACTTTTTCATTTTAGCCTAAAAATAGGCCAAATTGAAAAAGTGATATTACATCTAACTATGTCCAATATTCCTAGCGCACAAAGCCAAACATGGACTCGAGCTGAAGACATGCAGCAAAATAAACACTAAAATCTTAATTAGTTTAATAAATAGTCATTTTATATTATGAACCTTTGTCCCTTTGTCAAGCCTTGCCAGAATAAGTACTGCTTGTAAATAAGATAGAATTATGTGTGTTATGTTCTGTAGACTCGTGTCTCTGTCTCATTAATAATTGACAGCATAAGAGATCACATGACAACATCTTCCACAATGCACGCGAAGTAAAATCATATATAAGCTAGACTAAATTGATTAAAAGTAAAAGGAAATACCCCCAGATTAGGTAAACATTCCAAATTAACAATGTTCTCACAGTTTTCAAAATCATTACCTAAAGCAACAAAACTTCATTATCTTTTCTAAAAGATTCTACATATTATAACCAAAACAAAAAACTTTTGACTAATAAGAACCCTCATGTTACGGGTTTACGAATGAAAGATTAAAGCTTACCTCTTGAAGCTTTCTTTGCAGAAAAAGAAGTAGTTGCAGTATGACACGCCTGTAATAACATCTAAACTCTGAAAAATGAATTAATGATTAGCTGGCTCTTAATAAGACCTATTTGCTTTGAAAGCATCACCTTCTTCGAGTACTTAGGATATCTGCAACTCAAACATAGGAAAATTCATTTTGTTTTCACTGGAAACTTCCCAGTCCATCCAAACATTTCACTGAAAATTCAATCACTTTCAATAATATCAATTCTTTGTATTTGAACATGAATTATGGCATATAATACAGCGTTATATTCGAAGTGTTAAGCTGTCGGAGCAAGTATCACTTCTAATTCGTGTAAATATACGTAAATCCTCAATATGGTTGCATGTAATGAGTATAACAGTTGTTTTAGTGCCCAAATGCAGAGTAGACAATAAGTTAAAACCTCTAACAAAGTACCTGAATTGCTTGAGAACTATACCCGAACTGCTTGGTGTACCATCTCACTTTTTATTAAATGTGACAAACTAAGGCATCCACTAAAAATGCAATAGGTTTAGGGCCTTAGGCTTACCCAAAATAATGGAGAAAAATGCAGATGCCTCAACTCTAATGGCCATGTAAAACCTAAAAAGGGCATAAAAATTTAAGAATTACATATTTCCTAAAGTTTTACCACATATTAACGAAGTAAAGAAGAAGAATATGAAATAATTAAAAGTTACAAACAACGCTGGACTTAAGCTAATTTAACGAAGGAAAGAAGAAGAAGAAGAATTTGAAATGATTTAAACTTACAAATGGCGCTGGACTTAAGCTGATAATTGAAGAAGATGAAATTTAAAAAGGAAAGAAGAAATCACACATTTATATTAAAGAAAGGGGTTTATTAGAGTGGAGTAAATGAAAAGTTAGGGTCCTCTAAGATGACCTGTTAAGAGCATTGTCGCATCGTCACGTTTTCTTCTTTTCCTTTCTCTTCATATTCTCATACTAATTTCAAAAATCGTAGATCAATATTAATCAATCAGAAATGGAACCCAAATTCCTTAACTCTAATACAATATACAATATTTAAACTTTATAAAATAAAGTGTCAATAAAGCAAGAGATTTTAAGAGGTATCTCCAAAAAAATATGGGCACCTTCCAAGATCTGGGCCAGCAACAATGCATTCAAAATCTTTCAATCCTGTAGCAACCTAAGCAAATGGAGTTTGACATATATCCTTTCTTCCAATCTCCAGAAATCTCATTCACATAGAGCATCTCAGAGATTAGAAGACAACAACAAATTCTAGGTTGTTTACAGTTAAAAAAGGCCTAAAGAAAAAAAGGAACCTTTTGGATATTATCTTATTCCCACTTCATACTCTCAATGTGGATTCAACGACGATTGGAAGTTTTATAGCTTCTTGTTTTCTAAGTGCACCAAATATTTGTCTATTCATGAATACTGTACAAATTCAAGTTCACGTTTCCTCGTAAATCAACTATCTCTAACAATAACACAGTATCCCAATCCCGAATAACTTTTAAAGCCTACCTCTAATAAGTGAGAAAACTAAAACTGGTTAGGAAAATGAAAATAAAAGGCCCTCGTTGAAAACGAACCCAAATACAGTCCTCTACACAACAAGTGTGCATAAAAATTGCAGTTCATGCGGATTTCTCTTACATCAGATTATTAAAAATAAACATGCACCACTTTCGCAGCTGATAGTCAAACTCAAGCAAGATGAATGAAACATAAATTATGAAGATAACTGGGATACATACTTATGCTTTCTCCAACTTGCCATGTTCAACATCAAGATTTGTTGTATTCTGAAGTGATAACAACAATCTTAATTCTCAAACATCCAACCATCAACCAACATCCATCCGAAAGTGGTATGCTCCATTGGCCTCCTATTGCAGAACATTATGAGCACAAAATTTCTTAGATTCTTCCTAACTTAATCAAATTCCTTATCTCGGAATTCATAGTTCCAACTTCTTCAACCTCAAGATGAAACAATGGTACTTTTTGAGGGGTCAAATCCATCCGATCTCAATGACCAATAGCCACCCCATGGTCTATCTGACGTTAATGACATAACCTGAAGCCAAGCCACATCGAATTTTATATCTTGGTCAGTCTAACATTCAATTCACCTTAAAACGTTCCCATGAACATTCAATCAGCTCTTCAGAATTCCTCTGCAAAGACAATATATAGAGATTTATTTATACCATTTTACTTATGCAGATCACCCATCAACTGATGCGTGTCGTAGGTGCAATCAAATTAATTAATGTTTCCACTCAATTAAAAATAATATAATGGAAGTCAAGTTCGTTCCCACGAGGAGCAAGAGATTCTAGTTGTAAAAATTGTCACGAAAGGGGGGGTGTAAAAAGCAAAAGAAAATAAGCAAAACAATTAAAAGATAAAGTTGAAAGCAATAAGAGAGACAAGACCAAGGAATCCTTCTTCGTTGCAAAACAATGAATCAAGTTATGTTCTTTTCTACTTGTTATTAGTCACAAATTATCACCAACCGTAGGATAGCAGGTCCGCTTAGCTAGCCCAAAAATCCCTAATTTCACTGAGTAACAGGTCCGCTTAGTTATCAGATTCTATTCAAAAGAACCACCTTGAGGTTCGCTTACAAGATGTAATTCCCTGAATGCATTAAGATTTATGAATTTAGGTTTAGTACTAGTAGTTAAACTCGGTTCGCTTGGTTCACTTTCTAGCGTTGTTTCTACACACAATTGCTCCACGGAATCCCTCCGCAAGGTCTCGTGTTTGCTACTTATGTAAAGAGTCAAGAAACGATTACTTATCCCCTAACTTTCACTAGATTTAGATTAAATCAACAAATCAATTTAGTTGGCCACCCAAACAATCTATCAATAAATCATGAATGTCTTTAAGATCATTCCTATTAGTAAAAACAAACGATAATCATGTGAAAAACTTCAAGATAGAATTGAAAACAAAAACTCAAAACATAAATTAAGAACTAGGAATTCATCCTCAATCAATAATAAAATTAGCTACTCATGTTAAGGAGTTCACACAAAGAATAAGAAAAGAAAAGTGTTGTGTGTGTAGAGATGTGTGTAAAAGATGTAGAAAACTTCTCTATTTATAGGCTTCAATATTCTCCAACTCTTCCAAGGATTAGAATCCTTTTCCTTTTGCAATTCAATTTCCAAATCCAAGCTTTTCTCAACTCTTCCATCTTCTCTTTCCAAATTTGAGCCAAATTCTCTATCCAACTCCTAGTCCAAGTCTTCACACCCATGAGAGAAATCCATAGAAAATTCTGGAATTTTTGCTCGCCGGAAAACTGGGATTATGGCCGGAATCCGGCCGGAATAGTCGCCGCCGGCCACCTGAAAATTTCTCCGTCAGTGGAATATTCGACGGAATATTCCGTCAGTCCACCGTTAGGACTAACGGTCAAACGGGTCAACCGTCAGTCAACGGTCAAAGGGGAAGGAGAGTCAGACTCGAGTTAGCTACCGAGTCAGCTTCTTATTCAGCTGTCTGGTCTTACTGGGGTGAGTTGAGTCGCTCTGACTCGTCTGAATCGGTCATCACCGAGTTGACTCGCCGGTGTAGAAAACCGGCCGAGTCTCGGCTGTTTATAGAGCTTTCCCGGCCAAGTTCAGGCCTCTCTTCTTCCCTGTAACAAGCCTAACACATACATCTATTCAATTCATTCATTCACACTCGCTGTAGTTCTGTAATTCACTTCCAACAGCACCAACATCTTCTTTTCTCACCATAAGCTGAGCACCACCTTAATCTTCCCTTTTGCAATGCCACACATCCTGCAGGTTAACTTCAGGTCGTTCCCTGTTTTAGCAGCACCATGACGAGCCCATAATCTGACATTGAACCTGTAATCAATTCTCACTAGCTGCTTCAATTCTCTCGTGTCAATTCCTCCACTCAAATCCATTCTCGCTAAAACCCATTCACTCCACAGACCACAGAGCAGCAGCAGGACAATCAATTCCATCTCCAATTTCTGAGACCTCGGCTTCTTCAACAGCAGCTCAATCAACCTGTTCTCGATTCAAAAACCCATTTTTCTATTCTTCTCAGAGAGCTCATCTTATCAATTACAGCGACCAACAATTCCCTGTGTCTGCAATTTCAACCCATACGAACTCCAATTTCTACTCCCGATTCACCAGCAAACCCCGTCCATTCTTTTATCCAGCACCTTAATCTCGACATCAACAACGTCCCAGACGCCACCCATCTTCACTCGACAACAGCTGCTTCCATTCTTCCCGAGCTTCAATCACAGACTCAATTCAAACCCTAAAAACGCCATCAACTTCTTTGACAGAACCAAACCCAACTCCTGTTTTACTCAACAACATCGATCCATTCCCAGACCCCATCTCATTATTCAACAATCAACAGCATCAGGGTCTTCTCTGGATCTCAATAACCTCACAGCTCAACTTCATACCCATTAACCCTTTCTTCATTCTTCTATTTCAGTCACATTGGCAACTAACTCGATCCACTACCACAGATTCATCAATTTTTCAATCTGTTCTTGGTTTCAATCTCTCGAGTTTATTACAGCAGCTGCGCTGCTTTCCCAGATGTAGAATGATTGAGGAAGAAGAAGAAATGATTTCTTCGACCTAGCTAGGGCCTTAAATTGGGACGACTGTTTGCACCCCAAATAAGAGCCACCCCAGATGGTACCCTGAGTAACTTCCTTGGGTGCCTTTAACAATTCTTCATCAAAACAAAATGTCTATCCCTTAACCGTGGCCAGGCTCCATATAACTTGCTTGTGAAATGACAATTATGCCCTTTTGCTCAAATTGGATAGTTTCTTCTTCTTTTCCTCCGTGCGACTCCAAAGTAGCTATAAAACTCAAAACAAGCGTAAAATACATAATTTACAAGAAAAAATAGCAAAGAAAGCATAAACTCTGTATAGTAAATACGGTGTATTCTACACCTATCAAATTCCCCCACACTTAGACTTTGCTAGTCCTCGAGCAAATCAAACTAAAAACTCACAACTTCAAAGCGTTCAAGCGTCCCAAGCATCCAAAAAGCTATGAGGACATAGAGTTTCTGCATGCTAGTAATAAGAAGTTAGAAATACTAAAGAACATATTCTCATTCTTGAATGTTGAGTGAGAAATAACCATCCCATAATGAGAGAACGCGTGTTTGAGAAACGATCAATAATCATTTCGCCTCGACTTCTGCCTCACCAAATAGGATTTTATGATAATTGCACTCAAAAAGACGGTTTTTTATGGGTCACACATGTGTGCAGTTAGGAATGAAGAGAGAAATCCTGCGACACGTTGAATGGTGGGAAGGACAACTTCCGAAATATTTTTAAAAACCCACATCTTTTAATCTTTTGAAAAACCATTTTTCTGACGATCTCTACGAAAGAAATCAACCATTATTATCGAGGATGAGATTACTTACTCGCCTTCACATCCGATCGCCAATTATGATAACACCACTCTCACGGCATCCAATAGAAACGTCTTCCGCTCCTCGTCTTGATCTTCATGGTCTTCGTCTTCGGTTTCACTATTAATGATAAACTCTTGATCTTCGTAATTCCTTGACAATTTGTAACTCTTTTACCTTAAAACCTTGTCGCTTGAAACTTTCTTATAAATTTTCCTTCCCCACAGCTTATAAACAAAACAAATATTTCTCTCTTTTTTTTTTTTTTTTTTTTTTCTCTTTTTTTTTTCATTTTTTTTTTTTTTTGAAAGAGAAATAAAATACAAAATAAACCATGTCCATGGGAGAAGTATTTTACCGCTTGATTCTTCACAACTTGTATCGTCTTGAAATCATAAACTTCAAAAAATTCTCACCTTTTAATTTTCTTCGCTCTTGTGAATAAGTCTTCATACTTGAATATAAAATTACCTCATTGTAGTGTAAGTCCTCAACATATATGTGAAATCCGCTCTTTGTATGTTGCTTTACTTGTATTTGAAATTTGCTCTTTTTCTCGTTCCGTTGCTTATAAACCTTAAACTTTTTCCAACTTTCCTTGTAGATTTTGATGTCGCTCCTTGTTGATGATGAATGTGTTTCTATGGATCCGTTGTTGTCGAGAGAGAGAGAATGGTGCTAACTGCAAATCGAACTACAAGAAGGTGGCTTTCATCTATAGACGTCACCCTTATGATTGACAAAATTAGCACTCAAGAGATCAAAGAATAGTGCTTCTATTGGTGGGAGGTTGGGTAGCTCACCATTCTACCCGGAATTGACGTATGGTGACACACACTCAAAAGAAAGCTCTTTAGCAGATGGAAAATTTCTGGTCGGTGCCTCACATGATATGAATACGGGTAGTCTCCACTAATGATTGATCAGCAACTCTAATAACGCATTTCTCCCTGCACCAAATTCGCATCACCGGCATGATTAAATCCATTATTTAACACTCTAACAAACAAGAAATCCGAATGTAGTTCTCTAACACTTCCAAGTTCAATTATGTCGGTCAAAATCTCTATGTAAACATACCTAGAAGTATGCTAGTGACTCTAAAATCTTTAAAAGTTGGAGTTTTTAAGTAAATTTTTTTTTTTTTTTAATTTTTTTAATTTTTTTGTAATTTTTTTTAAGAAACATGCTTAACCACTCCCCCATACTTAAACCTTACATTGTCCTCAATGTAATTGAATCCTCCTAGTAAAGTCAAGGTGGGAAATTTTAACATGATAAGAAACAAGAAAAAGAAAGAACAAAAAGCAAAAGGATAAGAAATACAAAACCGATGGGTTGCCTCCCATTAAGCGCTTGTTTTAAAGTCGACGGCCCGACTTAGCTTTTGCAAGATTCATTAGCCCGGATCAATCTCTTTCACCGGAAAACATGATTTCACATCACTAGGGTATCGCGTTGTTTCAAAGATATTGAAGTGGATGAGTGTACCATCAAACTCCATAGTCAAGGTGCCATTTTGGACATCAATCTTTGTTCCGGTGGTGCTCAAGAATGGTCTACCCAATAGCAAAGATGTAGACTTGGAAGAATTCTCATCATTCATGTCTAAGACATAGAAATCGGCCGGAAATACAAGCTCATTAACATGCACCAAAACATTCTCAACAATCCCTTTCGGGTAAACATTAGATCGGTTAGCAAGTTCAAGAACTACCCCGGTCTCTTTAAGAGGACCAAGATTCAAAGAATCATAAATCGAGGAAGGCATAACATTAACCGATGCTCCCAAATCTAGCAAAGCTCGAGTAAACCTTGTTTTACCAATTGTGCAAGGTATATTGAAACTACCGGGGTCCTTTAATTTTGGTGGGAGTTTCTTGAGAATAAACACCGAAGCATTCTCCCCCACACTCATGACTTCATTCCCTTTCAACCTTTTCTTCTTCATGCACAACTCCTTTAAGAACTTTGCACAACGAGGAATTTGACGAATAGCTTCTATGAGTGGAATATTGACTTGTACTTTCTTAAAGATCTCCCAAATATCCATGTATTCCAAGTCTTTCTTTGATTTAGCAAATCGGCTAGGGAACGGGGGTGGAGTTGTGAAAGTAGGAACCGTCTCCTCGGGTTGGTTGGTTGGAGATGTTTTCTCCTTTGGTGCGGTTTCAATTTCCTCTTTCTCATCATACACCTTATCTTGTTGATTTGGTTGCTCCACTTGTTTCCCACTCCTCAAAGTAATCGCATTAACGCTCTCTCTTGGATTAACAAATGGTTGTGAAGGAAGTTTTGTGGACGCTTGCGCTTTCAATAAGTTAACATCGGTCGCTAATTGCCCCACTTGAATTTGTAAATCCTTGATTGCCGAATCGGTCTTTTGTTGATTTTGTTGAAACAATGACGTAATACTTTGCATCATGACATTAAGCTTATCATCTATCGAAGATCCTTGTTCCTTCACTTGAGGTTAGAATTGTTGTTGAGGTTGAAAACGTGATTGTTGGAATCCACCTTGTTGCTCATACGGATTGGGAACCGCCGCTTGCTTATTTGCATAGCTAAAGTTAGGATGATCCTTCCACCCGGAATTGTAAGTATTCGAGTATGGATCGTACCTTGGCCTTTGATTTGGATATAAAGCATTCACTTGTTCGGTCTCATTATCCGGAATAATCACCGCGGCCATCCTTTGAATCATTATCTCCATGTTACTCATTCTTTGATCAAGATGTGATGATGAATCACTAACTTCATGCACACGCCTAACCATGGGTTCATCTCTTGTGTAGAATTGTTGCGAGTTCGCCGCCATGCTTTCAATCAACTCGGTGGCTTGGGTCACCGTCTTGTTCATTAGTGCACCACCACCCGCGGCGTCAAGAAGAGACCTATCACTCGGGTGAAGAGCTTCATAGAAGTATTGGAGTATCATAACGTCACTAAATTGATGGTGTGGACAGCTTGCCACCAACCTCTTGTATCGCTCCCAACATTCATACAATGATTCTCCCACTTGTTGTTTCAATCCACAAATCTCCTTGCGAATTTGAGTAGCTTTGGATGCGGGAAAATATCTCTCGAGGAAAAGTTTCTTCATCCCATTCCATGTTGTGATACTTCCGGAAGGCAAATAATATAACCATTCCTTAGCATTGCCCGCCAAAGAAAACGGGAAAGCTTTCAACATTGCTCCATCCACATTAGTCTCCGGTGGAAGCATAGCCATAACTATGGTATAGAAGTCCATAAGATGTTTGTTTGGGTCCTCATTCACCATGCCATGGAACTTTGGTAACTCTCTAATCAACCCCGGCTTGATCTCGAAGGTTGAGTTAGTTTGGATACACCATTGTTGTGTATCGAGCTTGTGAGAAGCTAGGTCCTTGAGTGTACGTTCAGCCATTGTTTCTTCCTCTTTGTCCGAATCACTTGATGAAAAAGGAGGAAGTGGAGTGTTAATCGCACGAATGAAATCCTTTAGTTGAGTGCCGGATCGAAGACGTATTGGACTCGGTCTGCCCTTCTTAAGCATTCACCAAAGGTATAACACCTGAAACAAGATTCTCAAAAACTAAGTTAGATACGGTATAGAATCTAACAAAGCTAGAACATAGCAAAAAGAAAAATAAAAACAACTAAAATCATCCATTTGCTCCCCGGCAGCGGCGCCAAAATTTGATGCGTGTCATAGGTGTAATCAAATTAATTAATGTTTCCACTCAATTAAAAATAATATAATGGAAGTCAAGTTCGTTCCCACGAGGAGCAAGAGATTCTAGTTGTAAAAATTGTCACGAAAGGGGGGTGTAAAAAGCAAAAGAAAATAAGCAAAACAATTAAAAGATAAAGTTGAAAGCAATAAGAGAGACAAGACCAAGGAATCCTTCTTCGTTGCAAAACAATGAATCAAGTTATGTTCTTTTCTACTTGTTATTAGTCACAAATTATCACCAACCGTAGGATAGCAGGTCCTCTTAGCTAGCCCCAAAATCCCTAATTTCACTGAGTAACAGGTCCGCTTAGTTATCAGATTCTATTCAAAAGAACCACCTTGAGGTTCGCTTACAAGATGTAATTCCCTGAATGAATTAAGATTTATGAATTTAGGTTTAGTACTAGTAGTTAAACTCGGTTCGCTTGGTTCACTTTCTAGCGTTGTTTCTACACACAATTGCTCCACGGAATCCCTCCGCAAGGTCTCGTGTTTGCTACTTATGTAAAGAGTCAAGAAACGATTACTTATCCCCTAACTTTCACTAGCTTTAGATTAAATCAACAAATCAATTTAGTTGGCCACCCAAACAATCTATCAATCAATCATGAATGTCTTTAAGATCATTCCTATTAGTAAAAACAAACGATAATCATGTGAAAAACTTCAAGATAGAATTGAAAACAAAAACTCAAAACATAAATTAAGAACTAGGAATTCATCCTCAATCAATAATAAAATTAGCTACTCATGTTAAGGAGTTCACACAAAGAATAAGAAAAGAAAAGTGTTGTGTGTGTAGAGATGTGTGTAAAAGATGTAGAAAACTTCTCTATTTATAGGCTTCAATATTCTCCAACTCTTCCAAGGATTAGAATCCTTTTCCTTTTGCAATTCAATTTCCAAATCCAAGCTTTTCTCAACTCTTCCATCTTCTCTTTCCAAATTTGAGCCAAATTCTCTATCCAACTCTTAGTCCAAGTCTTCACACCCATGAGAGAAATCCATAGAAAATTCTGGAATTTTTGCTCGCAGGAAAACTGGGATTATGGCCGGAATCCGGCCGGAAAAAGTCGCCGCCGGCCACCTGAAAATTTCTCCGTCAGTGGAATATTCGACGGAATATTCAGTCAGTCCACCGTTAGGACTAACGGTCAAACGGGTCAACCGTCACCAACGGTCAAAGGGGAAGGAGAGTCGACTCGAGTTAGCTACCGAGTCGCCTTCTTATTCACTGCCCTGGTCTTACTTGGGTGAGTTGAGTCGCTCTCGACTCGTCCGAATCGGTCATCATAGGAGTTGACTCGCCGGTGTAGAAAAGCCGAGAGTCTATTGTTTATAGAGCTTTCCCGCCAAGTTCAGCCTCTCTTCTTCCCCTCGTAACAAGCCTAACACATACATCTATTCAATTCATTCATTCACACTGCTGTAGTTCTGTAATTCACTTCCAACAGCACCAACATCTTCTTTTCTCACCATAAGCTGAGCACCACCTTAATCTTCCCTTTTGCAATGCCACACATCCTGCAGGTTAACTTGTGTCGTTCCCTGTTTTAGCAGCACCATGACGAGCCCATAATCTGACATTGAACCTGTAATCAATTCTCACTAGCTGCTTCAATTCTCTGTGTCAATTCCTCCACTCAAATCCATTCTGCTAAAACCCATTCACTCCACAGACCCATAGCAGCAGGACAATCAATTCCATCTCCAATTTCTGAGACCTCGGCTTCTTCAACAGCAGCTCAATCAACCTGTTCTCGATTCAAAAACCCATTTTTCTATTCTTCTCAGAGAGCTCATCTTATCAATTACAATGACCAACAATTCCCCGTGGTCCAATTTCAACCCATACGAACTCCAATTTCTACTCCCGATTCACCAAACAAACCCCGTCCATTCTTTTATCCAAGACCTTAATCTCGACATCAACAACGTCCCAGACGCCACCCATCTTCACTCGACAACAGCTGCTTCCATTCTTCCCGAGCTTCAATCACAGACTCAATTCAAACCCTAAAAACGCCATCAACTTCTTTGACGTAACCAAACCCAACTCTGTTTTACTCAACAACATCGATCCATTCCCGGACTCCCATCTCATTATTCAACAATCAACAAAGATCGTGGTCTTCTCGGATCTCAATCACCTCTCTGCTCGACTCAACTTCATACCCATTAACCCTTTCTTCATTCTTCTATTTCGGTCACATTGGCAACTAACTCGATCCACTACCACGCAGATTCATCAATTTTTCAACTGTTCTTGGTTTCAATATCTCGAGTTTATTACAAAGAATTGCGCTGCTTTCCAGGATGTAGAATGATTGAGGAAGAAGAAGAAATGATTTCTTCGACCTAGCTAGGGCCTTAAATTGGGACGACTGTTTGCACCCCAAATAAGAGCCACCCCAGATGGTACCCTGAGTAACTTCCTTGGGTGCCTTTAACAATTCTTCATCAAAACAAAATGTCTATCCCTTAACCGTGGCCAGGCTCCATATAACTTGCTTGTGAAATGACAATTACGCCCTTTTGCTCAAATTGGATAGTTTCTTCTTCTTTTCCTCCGTGCGACTCCAAAGTAGCTATAAAACTCAAAACAAGCGTAAAATACATAATTTACAAGAAAAAATAGCAAAGAAAGCATAAACTCTGTATAGTAAATACGGTGTATTCTACACCTATCAGCAACGTGAAATCACTAAAGAAATTATAAAGTTTTGGGATCTTTATTCGGCTACTACATGTACCAAAAATAACATTTCATGTCCAAAAGAAAGTAGAAAATGCAAAAGGATTACGATAATAAACTTCTTAAATTCTTAGATACTCACAAAGACATAAAGATGTTCAGTGGATGAGTGGAAGATCAAAAGACTTGAATTATGCGGCAGACTTTCTCATTCAAGCCATGGAGCTAAGATCCAGCTCCAATACCAATTTCAGCAAAAGATGTTTTCTTTATTTTTGCTGCATTTACAACCATACCCGCAGCCGTTGTAGTTGCAGGAAATCCTACACTACACACCTCACTCGAATTTGCTTATTCAATCCTTTTGAAGATGAATAATAATGTGTTTTATTAATTGTTTTCTTGAAAGATTTACAAAGAAATGTAGAACAGAGCTAAAGAAATTACAATCACTCTTAATTTTCTCTCTCCTAATGGCTTACTTAACAATTCAAAAAGACCTCCCCCATAACAGACTTACTCGACCCTTTATATAGGGTATTACATAGTGGATGACAGCTATACTGTCCCTTATTTTCGGAAGTGTCTCGCGAATGCTCGCGAATGTACAACTGCTTGCCTTCGCGACACTCTTGAATCTCGCCAAGTCTTCACACTTTTCTCATGTTTTGGTTGTCGTCATCCATTGCGTCATTTATATTACTTCCATGCGACGCCTTCGCAATGTAGTCGTTTATTATTCTCGCGAAGTATTGATGTCGCGATATTCTGGTCCTACATCTTGCCTCTTCTCATGTATTCTCTGCGAAGAAGAGAGTATCATGAGAATCAATATCTTGAAATGTCGCATCAGCTCATCTTTATTTGTTTTAACCCCATAATTTTTACATAGAATTTATAACAGATGTCTTTTCTTCCATTCCTTTCTTGACACGTTTCATCCAACCGCTTATTTTTGACCATTCGTGTCCCATCTCGCATTAAATGCACTTACTTTCCCAAAATCTTTCTCTCTATATATAGTTTTCTCCTCTTTCTCTTCTTTTTTTTTATTTTCTCTCTGCAACTTTCCTTCAACTTTTTTCTTCCGCAAATTGCGCTTCTGCTACTGCTTCCTTTTCGATTCTTCACTTCTCTCTTCATTTTCATACCCTGATAATGGCTTCACTTGGTCGTACATACGCACCACTTTTCAATGACGTTTTCGTAAATTAAAGGAAAAAGGTTTCACTTTATCAACATAGGCCTTCATATTGTCTTAACTAAAAACATCCTGCAGAGGCAAAAATATTTGGAAAATGATAAGACAAGATCAATGGTCTTTACATGCAAGTGTAAGGAATTTTGTCGCCATAAAAATAAAGGCATGGGAGGACCTCTAATTAGGGGAGGTCTAACTGGAACCACACAAAATTGATAAGGCAAGGTCAATGAGCCATTGCATGAAAATGTAAAACACTTTGTCGCCACAAGAAGAGATAAAATAAAGACTACCGAAATGATAAGGCGAGAAAAAGTAGGTTTCTTCACTCCTTGGAGATACTGCGACCTGCCGCAATCAAAATTCGACATCGATGAAGAATACAATGTAAAAATGATGATGACTCGATTTCATAAAAATGTAAGCGAATAAGCTTTAGATTATAGTCATAATTAAGAAGAAGAAAATAAGAGGATTATTCAACAAGGGATTTAATCTTTCAAAACAAAAGGACATTGCAGCAAAAGTTATAAAGTTAATTCTCTACATCAATTTTATCATCTTCACCAATAATTTTCTCAGCTTCACCTTCACGGTCAATGGACGTTCATCGAAATATTTTCAAGACCTTCATTCTCGCCAACTTGGGTGGATTTTCATCAGCCAAATAGATCTTTGTTGACAACTTCAAGATAGCGATATCTTACGCTTTCATAGTCATAATCACTATCAGGAGAATCGGGGACTTCATCATCACTTACTTCAAAGGATCTAAGCATGAATAGGATCAAGAGACTTTGACAAAGAAAATATCATTCAAAGGACTTCCGCTTTAAGATGGAATTGACGGTTAGCGGTTTCTTTTTGATTTTGCTATCAATATCCTTACAATCAGACATATAATCAAACCTTCGCTCTGCACGGTCCCGAGAACGAGCAAGATGCGCGGAGAGTAGTCCATTTTCCTTGCGAATGTTAGAATAATCAGACACGAGGTGGAGATAGTGGAAACGATAGTAAATACACAAGATGAGGAAAGTTCTTATTAAAACATTATTGGCACTTTTAGGGTAATAAACCATTCATGGAATAAATACATAAATTAAGATAGTCAAATAATTTGACTACCTTCCTTTTGAGAAGTAAGATGTTGAATTAAACTAAGTTATTCCCCAAACGGTCCATGACATCATCAAATGAATCTCCAACTAAGCCTTTCAATCGAGATCATAAATTCTTTTCATGGGAAACAAGTATGAATTTTCACGCCAAAATGGGATTGGATTTTCTAATTTGGCACATTGTTCTTGGAATTGCTTGTTTACACTCAAGTTATTCTACCCATTCCAAATCAAGAATCCTCAACTATTGTTTCTCTTGAGAAAGAGTTCGATTTCTGATAAAGTTTCCAACTCCAAATTAGTTTTAGTCAAAGCATAAGAGAGAAGCGAGATAAGTCATTAAAATTGTTTTCTTTCGATAAGTTATTTATTTGATCATCAATGCTCCATCCAAGATGATCAGAAAATCATAGTCTCGTTAGGTCAACTCCTCGCAGGGCTCCCCATTCCTCTATATAATCCCGAAATACCATTGTTTTAAATCGTGGCGCCGGTAAAGGATCTTTATATCCCGATAATGTTAGAGATCCTCAATTTGCAAATTTACGAATACTTGCCGAGAAGTATACCGTGGACAACTTCTTTGCAAATTATTCAGCGATGAATCATAACTATGAGAAACGATAAATCTGACTGTTGTAAAGGGAGATCTTTTTGGAATTGTTGGGGTGTTCGATTCAAGAAAAACGATAACGCTCGATCAACTCCTCGCAGGGATAAACTTGTTTTATGAGCTCATGCTGTTTATCAATTCAATGGCGTGCCACTCCAAAGATGAAAAGTGGTGGGTTGTACCTCTTTTTCTGAGTGGACCTTATATCGCAGGCTCACACGCACTCCCAGCCAATCTCGCGAATTATTCTCCTTGGGAATTTAAGTGGCCTGAGAAGACAAAAGAGGTATATTCTCTTTTAAAATTTGCTTCGCTATGTCTTTCATTTCTTTCATTCATTAACTTTTTAGAAAATTTTTAGATCACCAGAATGAGAAAGAAATACAAAGAGAATCCACAACCAAATATCCTGGCGATACTTCGATCTCTCACGGATGAAGTAAGAAACATTTTCTTTTGTTATTTTAAACAATATTGTTGCCTCTGTTTCTTATCTTTATTCGTGTGTGAAGATTGGTGTTGAAGAAGTTGGAACCGCAAAGATTAATGATGAAGAAGCTAATGCTGCGAAAATTAAAGGCAAGAATAAGGCCATTTCTCGCAAGGACAAATCTTCCGGTCCATCTTCTAAAAGACGAAAAATTCAATCTCCTCCCATTCTAATTCCCAAGTCAGCGAGGACTCGGAAAATGAAAATGAGGTCGATATCTATTCTCGCTA
This sequence comes from Papaver armeniacum, assembly GCA_023531295.1. Classification (NCBI taxonomy): domain Eukaryota; kingdom Viridiplantae; phylum Streptophyta; class Magnoliopsida; order Ranunculales; family Papaveraceae; genus Papaver; species Papaver armeniacum. The sequence goes on from JAJJWW010004343.1 coordinate 27,498, forward strand.
AGGGGACTCATTCGGATACTTCGCTATGTCGCTATTATCTCGGTATTTTTCCGATCCTATGCAAGGACTCGGGAGATGATAATTTATCCGCTACTTGCGAAGCTCTCGCCAAAATCTGCGACGCCCCACTATTGGAGGACACCGAGTCTTTTCGGAATTTCCCGAACAATGACTCCTAGTCTTTTAAATGCTCTCAATGCTTTGGTATGTTCATATTCCTTTGTTTCTTTGTGATTTCACTTTTGAGTTTTGTTTTAATTATTTCTTTATTTTCTTCTATAGTCGGGAGAGCTTCTTTTGTTGTTGCCTCAGACCTTGAGAAGAGACGCAATAACCTTGAAAAGAAGAATCTTCAACTTAACAAGAAAATCCGAGAATTAGAAATTGAAGTCGCATCTTCTCGCGATAAAGATGAGAGAATTCAAAAATTGGAAACCGAGCTTGATTCTCAGAAGACTAAAGTATCTACTCTTCATAGTGCAAATCAACAACTATATGGTATAAAATTCTTTCTCTTCAAATCGTTTTCATTTTTCCATTTTTTTTTTACTCCTGATTTATTATTCTCGCAGACATATATAATCTCTCTGAAGAAGCCATTCTTCTTCATTCGTTTTCCGAGCCTATGGATAATGATATTCTTCTTACTTATCTCAACGAATCCTTAAATAGTTCATCAAATAAAATCGATTCTCTTCCATTAAATGAACTTCAAACCAAACATCGCCTCTTAGAGATTGAACATAGATCCAGTTTGCCTTTAGCCAATCAATTTAAGCGAATGTACCTTGATTCCGAGAAGAAAGCCAAAACCTTAAGGAAGAAAATTAGTGATCTCATAGATGCAAAAGATCGCATTACTAACAAAGGTGCACAAGCTTTAGCAAAATTTCAAAAATCTCTCCTTGATGTGCAAGTTGAGCGAGATGAACTCCTTCGTCAGAATACCATACTTAGCGAGCGAGAAGACCAAATTCGTTCACTTCTTGTTATAAATAATGATGATGAGTTTGCCTGGGCTGCGAAGGTTCTAGATAATGCTAGAAATAACTTAGGTGTCGATGTTAGTCTTCGCGCCGAGCAAACTTCCTTAATCAAGGATATGATCTTTGAAAGAGAAGGTTGTTTATTACACTTCTTTGCTTTTCTGTTCTTTTTCTTTTTGTACTATTATCATTAACTCATTTTCTCATGTTTTCAGAATCTGAAAAGAGATTTCAGACAAGGATTGGAGAGCTTGAAATCGAAAAAGAACGTCTCGCAAAGGATCTCTTCGCGAGAATAGATATTCTAAATTGAAGCAGCAATTCCAAACTACAGTGGCGAATTTTAATAATGATGATTTTATTCGTTTTTCGCAATCAAGCTATGGAAATGGTTTGTAATGATCACAACATCCCTCTTCATTCATATCCTTTTCTTGCTGAAGAAGTTCCCGAGAACTTGCCTGTCTCAGATGTTTCTGATAGTGAAGCTAATGAAGAAGAAGAATCTGACGACGAGAGTGATGGAACCAAAGAATCAAATGAAGAAGAAGAACCAGCAAAGAAATAACTTCTCTTTCTTCTTTGATTTCTTGTAATATCTGTATACATATATCTTTGACTATTGAATGTAAATTTCAACTTTTGCTTCCTTTGTTCAGATATATTAATCAAACAACCCTTCTTTGTAATTATAACTTCACACTTGCCTCTGTCCATAAGATATAATCAACTTTGCGAGTTAAATATAATCATTCTCGCGAGATATAAATATATATATCATCACTTTTTTTTTTTTTTTTTTTTTTTTTTGACTTTATACATTATCACTGCGACAAGATCGCAAGATATCTTCATGGATTAAGAAATCTATTGATCTTGACTTATCATTATTTGTGTGGTCTTATTATACCTTCCTAAGTAAAGGTCTTATTTTGCCACCCCTCATTGCGACAAGATCGCAGGCCGTCTTTACACTTTCATATAATGACCCATTGACCTTGTCTTATCATTTCTTTAGTATTTTTGCCTCTGCAGGATATTATATTTGCGACAATATGTCAGGTTTAAATGTTCTTGTGACCATAAAATCCCGTCACATTGTCGTCTTCGCGACGATATCGCAGGACGTTCTTACACTTTCATGTAAAAACCCATTGATCTCGCCTTACCCTCGCGTTAGTATTATTGCCTCTGCAGGATCATTGCACAAATATGACAAGCCTAAATTCTCTTGCGAGAATAAAGCCTCATGACATTTGCGTCTTTTGACACTTATCGCCTCCCTAATGGAGGGTGCCGCCCTTATCTTCTCCCCGGTTGCCCCTTCAAGGAGGCGTACATCGGCCATACAAGACTAGCTCCTCCCATCCGGTCTTAACAACAACCAGCTTGTTTTCGCAATCTCTTATCCCTTATACCTATAGGGCTTATGGTTACGAGACCGCACCCTAAGTGGAGTTTTTTCGGCCGAAAGCATGTGCCAAGACTTGTCAAGAGTGGTAAGGAAGTTCCATGCTCCCCGCACTCTTGACTCAACCGTGTACCTCGACGCCTTGGTCATACACTCGACTCCTTGGAAGAGACCTCGGGCGTCCAACCAGTGGTATAACCATATATATATAGTTGGAAATCCAAGGTATCTCCCTCGGATAGGCTTTTATGGGCCCCAAATCTCCATGACCCAGTTTCGGGAGCGGTGTAACCTTCCACCCGAGCCATGTTAAGAGATTCCCCCTTATATGACGTACTTTAGGTCTTACATTTGCCTCTTGCGAAATATCATTCGCGAACTAGGTGTACGCCATAAAGGTTTGTCCCATTCACTCACTCATTCATTTTATCAATTTATTCAATCATTTGTCTCATGAAGTTTTCGCACAATCTCATTTCAATTATTCAATAGATTTGTACACATTCTTCATAGCGAGATTCTCGCGCAATTTTTCCGCAACCATCATCTCTGCTTCTTATCCTTATCATGCTTTCACCATTAACTTGTTATCTTTTCTCGGAATTATTCATTTTTTACACCTTTTATTCTTACTTCCTTCTGCCTCCGCATCAGTCCAACATTTCAATGTCTCCTTTGCACCATGATATTCAGTTGCTTTTGTGAATTCACTTGCAAAGATCTCTTCTTCTTTTGTTTCTATGGTATCTACCATTAGTCTTTCTTTTCTTTGTTCATCCTGTACATTCTTCCTCCAACCTTTCTTTTTGCTGTTCTCTTCGCAGCTCTCTACATCCACCTCATAACATTTTTGCCCCCTATCCAATCTCCTTTTATAATTCCGACACCACTGGGATGTGGAAACTTTATGCACCGATGGTATGTCGATGCTACACCTGCAATTTCATGAAGCCATGGTCTTCCAATCAATGCATTGTAGGGAGATTCCACATCAACTACACAAAACAAAATATCGTTGATAACCCCGCAAGGGTATCCTCATGTGCACTTCTCCTTTGGGCTTGTTCGCGGTACCATTGAAACCATATATTTTGTATGTCGAAGGGATCAAATCTTCATCTCTTCCTCCCATAGTCTTGTAAGTATGGTAGAAAAGAATGTTGATCAGATCGCCAGTATCAATTAATATTCTATTGATTGCCTAACAATTTTCCGCTTCATCATCTTCGCCATCAATAGGTTTTGGATTAATTTCCAGTTTTACCACTAATGGGCTATCATGTGTTTCTCTTCCTTTGGGAACTTCTTCAGCCGAGAAAGAAATAATCTGTAATTGCCACTCTTTTAACTGCGATGTCTTCGCAACATTCATCACTTCTTTATCATCAGCATCCCTCGCGAAAACTCTACTAAGTACATTGTCATGAAAATCTTCAATAGTGCGGTATGAGTGTACAATGGAGTTGCAAAACAAATTTTTAGCCTTTGCCCCAACTTCTATAACAAATGTTTCTTTTCCCTTTGCCGGTGGTGGTGGTAAATGTTGAACTTTCTCTTCTTCTTTTAAAAAATGATTTAGCTATCCTTGATCAATCATTCTTAGGATAATTCTCTTGATGTTTCTGCAGTCATTTGTTAGGTGCCCATGAAAGCGGTGGTAAGAACAGAACTCGTGACTTCTATCTCCGGTGGTGGTTCACTTCCCATGTTCCATGGTGCGGTATGTTTTCCATCAAAAGTATTGCTTCCCATATTTTTTCCACACTGGCGTTCAATGGCAGCATTTTAATTTCCTCCCACACTACTCGTGACTTCGCTGTCCTCTATGATAATTCCCGCCTCTGGCCTCCATAAGTCTCTTGCGAATTATGCCTTTGACCTCCATAGGTTTCTTGCGGTTGATCAAGCCTTTGAATTTTATTGTTTCCCGCCACGGTTGTAGAAATTTCTTTCTCTTTCAAATTCTTCCTGATCGCGACTTCCCATAGCTACTAACTTTGGTTCTATATCAACTGCTTTTCTTTCTTGTTGACCTTGCGATGTGCTCGCCACTTGTGTGTATTAATTGAGGTAATAAACTTCCATTCGCGACACTAGAATTTGTGTTCGACACGGGTAAGATTCCATCTCGTTTCGTCTTTCTTCTAAAGCAATATATTCCTCCCGGAGCTCTCGTAATTCAGTCATTGTAATTGTATTCTTAACTCGAAAACTCCGAACATATAATAGATTGGTTGCGAACATAGCATTAATGAATGACAAGATGAGGTATCTTTCATCTACCCCATGACCATCTCGCCGCACATCGTCTTCCATCCGACAGGTTAAATATCTCGGACTCTCGCCAACTCTTTGTTTTAGTCCAAATACATCTTCAATGCCGTGTCGCGAAGAGTTGTTACTTATATACGCCCCCAAGAATATAGCATGTAAATGATTGAATGATGTGATCGTATTCCTTGGTAAACCCTCAAACCATTTCAATGCTTCTCCTGTTAAACTTGACGCGAAGTATTTGCATAATATAGCGTCATGGTTTTCCCATTGTAACATACATCTCACATAAGCCTTGATGTGTTGTCTTTGCACAAGTTGATCCATCAAAAATGCTAGTTAGCGCTGGTAAGTTGCATTTTGGGGTATTCCTCCTAACCGCACTTCTAATGTAAAAGGATTTTTCGCAGCCTCCGCGATAGCTTCATCTAACTGTCTTCTCCCTCCTTCTCTTCTACTGTTCAATATTCCTCTCATCTCTTCCAATTCTCGCAGAATTTGTTCATTTGCCTCAGAATTTAAATTTATCGGTCGCTTTAACTCTGCTTCCCTCCTTCTCCGTTCGTGTCTACTTTTTTGTATCCTTTCATATTCTTCGTTAATATCTCCATTGTTGCGATTCCGCTCGCGCCTCCTCTCTCGATTGTCATGATTATTTTGCCGAATCGCCTCTTCCAATTCTCGATTTTCCATTTCTGCTCTCAATCTTTCTCTCTCGCGGGCTAGACGTGCTTGCTCGGTGTAATGCTTTTCAATATAATCTTCAATTTCCTTTTGTTTCCTTTGTGTTTCTCTCCTATGTAGTGTTCTTCTTCTTTCTTCCTGATTTTCTTCATTAATTGGGTTATTCTGTCCTCGAGGCTGTCTATCTTCTTGATTTCCATCATCGTGATTATTCACCAAAATATAGCGATTTTCTACTAACTCCCTCTCTTCGCGACCTCCTTCACCATGATTTAATTCTCTTTCCAAATTTTCTTCATTAATGTTTTCTACAGGCAATGTTCTCCTCCCATTTTCTCTACTCGATATTGATCCCGATCTGTTACTACTTCTTGATCTTCTATTTTGCAGCCTCCTATTTTCCATCCTCAATTCGTGGTTTTGCCTTGTTAGATTCGCACGTTCTTCTGCTTCTAACCGCCTTTCTTCGTGTATTGTCTGCCTCAACGTTTTTAATGCCGCGATTTCTTCATTTCCACGAATTGTTTCTCCCATCTTTTCTCGATTTCTCTCTTCCTGTCCACTATTCATCAATTGTTACACTTCTTCTCTTTCTTCCATAGAATCTGATCTCCATGTATGCACGCTCACCCTATCATAATCGATTACTCTGTTTAGTGCTGGTTGAACTGGTGGTTGAGTTGATGGTTGAATTGGTGGTTGAATTGGATCTTCTTCTCCATTTCTTGCATCTATCCTTGATGGTTCACCTACTTCATTTCTTCTTTCTCCCACTAATCTTCCACTTCCCCTTACGATCGTTGGTTGTTCTGATGCATTCTTTCTCCTAGCCATTTCTCAATTTTAGTAATTTGTTAAAAATTATTCAAGATTTCTTTCTTGTTATCCCTAATTCTTCCAATTCACAAGGTTGATCTTCTTCAGTCCCTGTTTCTAGCGCATATGTAGTTGCAGGAAATCCTACACTACACACCTCACTCGAATTTGCTTATTCAATCCTTTTGAAGATGAATAATAATGTGTTTTATTAATTGTTTTCTTGAAAGATTTACAAAGAAATGTAGAACAGAGCTAAAGAAATTACAATCACTCTTAATTTTCTCTCTCCTAATGACTTACTTAACAATTCAAAAAGACCTCCCCCATAACAGACTTACTCGACCCTTTATATAGGGTATTACATAGTGGATGACAGCTATACTGTCCCTTATTTTCGGAAGTGTCTCGCGAATGCTCGCGAATGTACAACTGCTTGCCTTCGCGACACTCTTGAATCTCGTAAGTCTTCACACTTTTCTCATGTTTTGGTTGTCGTCATCCATTGCGTCATTTATATTACTTCCATGCGACGCCTTCGCAATGTAGTCGTTTATTATTCTCGCGAAGTATTGATGTCGCGATATTCTGGTCCTACAGCCGTATTCTTCACTGCCATGCCTAATTGAACTGCATGCATTGGAGACCACACGAGTTCTCAGCCCCAATACAATTTGACGATCCTGACATCATATTTATAGCAATTAGATACAGATTTAAAAATTCGTGAATACTAATTGAAGTTCCTCAATCAATTCAGTAATATACACTAACATACATAATTTAAAAAGTCTTCAGGTGCTTAGAAATTGAAAAACATAACCAAAAATAGCGCCATTATCATTAACAGTGAAAATAAGAATACCACCTGGTTTATGAAAAAAACATTAATTCATTGGTAGCGGACAGGATGTCCAAGTGCAGAGAACTATTTAAAGGTGACATGGCTCTGACATGACGTTTGTCCTTGAGATGGTAGAAACTTTGAAGTGATCTTCGGGTTAACATGCAATTTAGAAGCAAATTACATCGAATAACAGGAAATCATCTAGGGTGAAGAATTCACTAACTTACAGAAAATCACTCTTATTAATCATTTTCTACGCGTACGCTCTCTATTCTTTGGGCGGAATGCAGCTTAATTAATGGTATTTATCCAAGTGAATGTATCAGTATGTCTTGCTGTGTTATTTACTTTGTAAGTGATGTCTCACATGTAGTTCCTCTTTCTTTTTTAGTATTTTTAACTTTTCTAGAGTGAATTTAAGTTATAAGTGTGATAGGGGTAATCAAATATCTTTGGTGACTTTGCATTCTTGATGTGCGACGAAATAGTATAAAATCATATTTTTATAGAGTTCTCTAAAATATCAAGTTGAGAATGTCCAAGAGGATGACTCTAACTGATTACTCAAACAATAATCAGTATAGTATCCTGTTTCATGAAAAACGCAGTAGTCACTGAGCGTCCTTACTGACTACAATCGTTCACCAAATTAGCAACTCCTAGTCATCGATTCCCAGTAGGTCTCCTCCAACGGAAATCTCTAAAACTTTTTTCTTCTTCCAAAGATCTCTGAGCTAGAGAGGTTAAAATACCGCAAAAAGTCATTACATTCACTTTCATGAAAATTTGTTGTGATCCTGAAGAAGAATAAATAAGAAAAGTTGTATGCATAAAGTAATGAAAGTACAGTACATGAAATGATATTCGCATATAGGTTTGGGGTGACGAATCCCAGTTTCTTTTGGAAATGATGATAAGTGAAAATTGTCCATCCAAAATCCTAATTCTAGCATTATTTGTTTCGAAGAGGGGTCCATCTTATTGAACCACTAATGCGAAGTTTTAACAGTGTGGTTTGCCTGAATGATGAACATGGAAGATACAACATAGCAGAAAATAAAGAAGGAGAGAGCGAGACATAAGTAACCAATAATCATACCTCTACTGCAGCGACAGGAAAAGGTTCTATAAACAGTCTTCAAGTGCTGGCAGCAGGGTTGATGTGGATGGAGCAGTGGTGTTTTTCGCCAAATGATGATGGATTTGGTTCACTTTTGGGAGACAACTTTGTATTTCCTGAAAAGGAAAATAAAAAGTGAGATTACAAATTGTCAAAATAAAATTAGCAAATTTTACAGAAAATTAATGGGTAAATAACTTCTGTTGTTTCGCCTTGGAAAAATCCAAACACTGATGACATAAGATCAAGGCAATTATATGTGCATTTGATCATTACAGCGGCAAACTATCCAGATCGACGATAATTAAAATTGAAAATATTTATTAACTAAACAATAAGTTGTCCAATGTACATCTGAAAACAATAAGGAGATCATTCATGTCGCTTACACATTCAAGATTTTTTAACTAACTTATTTTTTACATGAATGCAAAAACATGATACGTAAGTCAGCATCACATGCGATAAAAAGGTGAGTGCACTAACCATTACAGCAAAGCTGAACAATGATGAAAAGAAGCCACAAAAAAAAAGTTTTATATCCCAATTTGAATTACCACTTGGAACATAAAAACAGGAGCAATGCCGATAAAGTAAAGTTGTAACTTAACATTCTTTTAGATGGAAACCATATCTTTGAGACCCCACCAAATTAATTTCCCAATACCGAAGTAGTTTTGCTCATTTCACCCAACTAAGTTGGTGTGCAAATGGTGGTTTATTTTGCCGCATAATATCATAGTTTCACTTATTTCACTAAACTAAATTGATGTGCAAATTATGGAACGATGAGCATAATAGATCTGAAACATGAATCTGATAAAGAAATGGATTGAATAGGTTAACGAAAGAGTACCTTGGGAACCTTAATCTGTACCATTGGTTTGTTATTAACACCAGAAACCCACCACACCACCAAATAAATTCAGAAACATCATAAATCATATGTTGAAAAAAGAATGGGCACGGAGTAACATGGAGGATGCAAATATCAATGATAGCTCAATAAGTCTTTGAGGCAGAAGTTCATCCATAGATAGTTGCGCCCTTCTCTATCCACTCCAGTTACCATCATACATTGCCTGCAAAGATCATTGAGGAAAATTAGATTGCTCAATTTAGTGAGGAAAATTAGATTGCTCAATTTCTAGTGAGGAAAACATGGAATTTACATAAATTTCTGTCATATCTGCACCAAGGCACTTGTAATAGCATACTATAGCATAAAGGCACTTACCATAGACACAGGAGAGACAAAAAGATAGCTGGGAAGCTACTATCTGTAATGTTCTCAAAGACATTTATGCTTCTAATTGACTTGCTGAAAATTGCCATTTTCGCTTCTTAAAGACAATATCCTGCAATTCCACTGCAGATTCTACATTAATTGGAAATATGAACAGTAAAATGAGATAATAAAAATATTAGAAACGCAAGGTAGTTATCTCCAAATCAGACTTTACTCCAAAATAATACAGACAAACTAAAACCTAGAAAAAATAGGTGACAGATAAAGAACTGCCATCATTAATTCCCCTTAACAAAGTAATGATAGACATCAATGGTGTTTGTTTGCAAGTACTTTGTAAGAACCAAAAACTAAAATGCTTGCCTATTTAAGAACTTGTCATCTATAGTCATGCTAATTGAACACCTACATGACATTGAATACAACACCTTATAAATCCAAAGTGAACTCGGTGTTCTTAATAACATTTGGTTAATTGTTGATAATTCAGCCACAAATTTTCACCTAAAAGAAAAAACTAATATGCGCCCGTTTAAGCTAAAAGAAAAAACTAATTTGTTGACTAAACTACTAATGTATGATCTCGATGACTCATCTTCTGCAGCTCATTGTCTTTTTCTATATGTTTCTTCTATCATATGCAAGTAATTTCTACATACTTCCGGTTTCCCCTCTACTTTTGTCAACATAATCTCAAACCTCAAAAAGAAAAAATCATCAAAATCTTATAACTAATTGAAGCTCGAAATCTGGTCGACCAGTCTTTGACAATTCCTGTTGATAAATCAACTAACCTATTTTTAAAAATTAGGAAAAAATATAAACCAATTGATTTTAATTGACGATGAAAATTGAGGTTTTAGAAAGGGATAATGGGAACATACCTCTAAATCTTTGTTGATTATTTGTTTAATGGATGAAATTGTTCCGTACATAGATATGGTTGTGATAGTGGAATCGTGATCGATCTGATCTACTTTCTACGCATCAGAATCGTGAAAGAGGTTTAGGGGAGAAAGAAATCCGCGATCGATAAACACAAAATAAAGTTTTCTTTCTTTGGACCATACATCCTTTACTTTTCACCTACACGCCCCATCTAAACATTACCGGAAATTTAATGATTGTGAGTCTTTCTCAGCCGTCCAAGCAAAAACCCCATCCGGAATATCCCGACCACCGGATGATGGGCCCCATTAAACGTCGTCCGTCTGATAGCCCTGGCTATCATGGACACAAACCTCATACCTTTTTATAACAATGATTTTTTTTAAACTTAATTTTTTTTTAATAATTTTTCTTTTTATTATTATGAGAGAAATATTTACACGGGAATGGTTGGTAATCGGGCAACAAATTGTGCACCGACACCTTTCTGGATAACCAAGCCTACCCTATGAAAAAGTAAACTTCCTACTTTGTTATTTGCATCATAATTGGCTAAGCAATTTTTCAATCTCTTCAAAAAAACAATAAAGTCATCTCCAAGCTCTCCTAAAGTGGTAAAGGCTAAGGCATAGAAGCTGTATCCATGAGTAATGCACTTGTCTAAATATTTGTTGCGCTTACGACTAAGTGCCATAGAGATAGCACGCCCTGGTGTAAAATTGTGAATTCCTCCACCAGAAAAAGGCGAAATCCCAGTGACGTCGAAACAGGTGTCTCGACCATTGTCCCAATTGTAAACGAGGATATCGGCAGGCTTAAGGGCACTGTCATCTGCTGATAGGAAGCCTAAAGGAGCCTCCTTCCTAGCTGCAACACCTACTCTGTAACAAATGTCCATAACAACATCTCTTACAAAATCATGACGAAACTTAATGCCAACCTCGCTCGCACAATGAAGAGCATGATCTCCGTAAGAATCCATCTCTCGGCCACATCATGAGCAAACATGAACCTCAGGGAATAAAGGAATACCTAACCGGTATTGGGCAACTGCTCGGAATTGTCTCGGACCAAGTGTTTGATTAAGTTCAGGGATGGGAATGGTCTTCAAGAAGTCCATTGCATGCACAATCTGATTACTCTGCCACAATACTGCGTCTCTAGCTGTCATTGCAAACTTAGATGGTAATTCTCTCTTAACAACGTCGAAAAATTGTACTGCCAATGCTTTCATAGGATGGGGGACTCTTCAAATAACGACTCTTCAAAGACATGGTAGAGTCGTTATTGTTTCAATGACGACTCTAAAGTGTCATTATTGAAGGGTCGTCATTGTAACAATAATGCCTCTTTAGTGTAGAGTCATTATTGTTTTAGTGACGATTTTAAAGAGTCGTTAATGTTTTAGTGACGACTCTAAAGGGTCGTTATTGAAGGGTCGTCATTGTAACAATAACGACTCTTTAGAGTCATCACTAAAACAATAATAACTCTACAATACCATGAGGACTTTTCATACAAAAAGAAATAAAAAGTTTGGAATTTGAAAAAAAAAATTAAAAAAAATGATAAAGTTATTTTTAAAAAAATAATTAAACTCTAATTAAGTAAAATTATCACTAATTAAATAAAATTATCGAGACTAATTAAATAAAGGTAAATTAATCATGGGGAAGGATCCGTTGACATGGTTATAATGACATAATCCGTTGACATGGTTGTCATTTTACATACCAAACCCAACCGGCAATGATTTTAAAGCTAATATTCTGGCGACATGTTCCTCGTATAAAACTCTACATTCCTACTAAAAATGAGAGAATTCCGAAATATTGAAACTTCACCATCCACATATTTTAATTTCAACCGTTAATCTTCAACGGTTGATATTCAAAATGGTAGATGGTGGTCTTATACATCTCAAAATGATCTCATTTTTGGTGGGAGTGTAGAGGCTTATAAGAAGAACATATCATCAAAAAATTAGCCTCAAATTCATTGCCCGTTGGGTTTGGTAGAGAAAATGGCGCTAAACTGTCATTATAACCATGTCAACGGATCCTACCCCATTAATCATTACTTAAAATATTTGGATAAGGGGTACCTAAACTTAGGTTTGGGTAACCTTTTTTGTCATCTAGTGGAGGCCCCTAATTGTTTTCTAGACCCCCAATTAAACTAGGTTTAATAACTCCTCATCGGGCCATTATGAAATGTTTGTAGCTGCAAAAACTTTGATTTTGATTGGTTATTTTTTAAAGAAGTATCACAAAATGGTTGTGCTAGACGCACCGTGAATTTTTCACCGTGGAATTACCGAGTGAGAGAAAACCCTGGACCTACCAGGAGAAAAATAGGAGGCAAATTTTGTATTTGTTGTGGGCCCCATTATTTTTGTGTCACGCGGTGAGATCTACGGGATTTCATTCATCCGGTGGATTTAGACTTATTGATCACAAAATTGGACTCGTTCCTAATTTTTAAGGCCTCTTCCTATGCACATGCCAAAACATGGTATTTGGCATATATGCACCCACTATGGGTATGCCAAACTGCCAAACTCATATGCCAATATGTTTTTCCTGGCATATAGGCATACACGACAGAGTTTCCGGTAGCGTGATAGAGTCTCTTGGCCGCTCGATGGTCAAAAATCGCTCGATGGTCATTCACTCGACAATGACGGTCAAGCTATCGCTCGATACTATGATAATCGCTCATCAGATCTTCATCCAACGGCTAATATTTCCCCCCTCTATAAACACCTAATTTTAATCTCATTTCAACTCACACCAGAATTTCTTAATCTCCAATTCTTTTCATCACTCTTCCAATTCCTTAGAGAGCATGTCTGATAATATGAATCTGGCTGAGTGCATGGCAAACCACTGTATTAGGAGAAGTCAAATTAGGAGATGTCAAGTGAGGCGAAACCTAAAATTCAAAACTGAAGAAGATGAATGTATTTGCAGGAATTATATTGATTTGACAATGGAGCCGTATTTGATCACCAACTATTGTGGGAAAGGATTTTTTTAAATTTCAAGAACAAACAATGAACCTACGCGGTCGTAGTGTTTCGATTTGGTTGGCGCTTCGGTATAATTAAGCAGGAAGTTACTAGGTATTTTGCTTTACTTCAGCGAGAAAGTCCAACCTTGAGAAGTGGTGAAACCACGGTGGAATTTCAGGAAAGGTGTCGTGTGGAATATCGTCGCATCTACGGGCAAAAATCCATTTTGAAAGTTGTTTCGAGGTTTTAAGATATTTGCCCCAATATTGTCCAACATTTGTGTTGTAATTTCTCAATTGTCCACTTTTAAAGTTTTAATATTTGTTTAAAATTTTTAAAGTATTAATATTTTTAATATTTGTTTAAGTTTAAATATTTGTAATACTTTTAATGTTTAAGAATATAATTAATATTAATTTTCAACAATATTCACAAATTTTCAAATTCATTAAACTTCACAAAATTAAAAACTTCAATATAATTAAAATAGTCATTTTACAAGATATAAAACTAGACAATAATTGGAAAGACTCTAAAAAAAAAAAAATTGGAACAATGTTCTTCATCTTGTTCATCTTCTTCATTTCACTAAACTTCCAATCAATGCTCTCATGAACGGAGTCTCCTTTGTTTATCTTCTTCTTTGGCTTCAAATTTGTTTTGCCTTGATTTTCCTTGCCTTTAACCTTTCTTGGCCTTCTCTTAATTGCGGTTTTGACTTGGTTGATATCCAAAACTTGGAGACTTCTTTGCTTCTTACTTATTTCTTTAAATCTATCACATATCTTCTCAACGGCACCTTCAAGTACTACTCCAGAAAAATCAAGTTGTGTTGCCGAATCAAGTTGGGTTAATTGTGCCATTTGGATAAAATAGAAGAAATAAATTAGATTGAGAAAAGAGAATAATAGATTGAGAAGAAGAGAAATTTGTTGTGTAAAAAATTTGGGGTAAGTGTTGAGTTTGAAAGTTACCTATTTATAGCGATGAAGAAATAGCCGTTAACGCTAGAGTGAATATAATATCGCCAGCGATAAAGTGAATATCGCTGTCGATATTGTCAATATCGCTCGTTAGGGATTCGATCGCTCAGCGGTTTCCCCATAGTGGCGCAAATGGTTTGCATGCCAGGTGGCATGCCAAACACCATTTTTTTGGCATGTGCATAGGAAGAGGCCTAAGCCCCCTGTAAAAAAACAGATAACAAATGAGAATAAAGTTTGACCAGAATGAATGTAGTTTGACCTGACTTTTTCTCATTTATTTACTCCATAGATTATGAGTCTAGGGGTTTTATTCTCGTTTCCCCGTCTCCTCCTCTTTCTTCTCCTCCTTGTTCCTGTCGCTGCAAGTGAAAATGTTTCGGTCCTTCTGGTGCAGAGTGGGAGCAAATCTCAAAAGAACGGCAAGAACAACCATCAATGGAGATCCATTTTCTTCTTCATCATCATTTTCAGCACCAACTCGGTATTTGCTCTTGACATTACAGAATCCAGATGTTCTTAATAGAACTAGGGTTAGTTCCATGTTCTGTTCCTTCTCTACCATTAGTAATAATGTCACTTCTTCTGATTCCTTTGTACTCAATTATTTGATAAATTCATGTGGATTGTCTGAAAATGAAGGTATTACTGTTTCTAAGAAAATCAGATTCAAACCTGCATCCCAACCAGATTCAGTCTTAACATTATTTGAAAACTATGGTTTCACTAAACCCCACGTTTCAAAACTCATCATCAAGCGTCCATCGTTACTGCTATCTGATGATCCTCTTGAAACCTTAAAACCCAAATTGGATTTTTTCAATTCTAAAGGGATACATGGAATTGAGCTAGCAGACTTCATCTCAAGGTACCCATTCGTTCTGACACTGAAATTACAAACTAAAATAATTCCTGTATTCGATTTTCTTAAGAGCATTGTGCATACTGATACGAATGTGATTAGAATCATTAAACAATCGCATTCTTACATTTTTAGGATAAACCTAGTTAAGACATTGATGGTCAACCTAGAGCTTTTGAAATGTGAAGGTGTCCCTGAATCTACTATTTCTAAGTATCTAATCAAGAAACCGGTGATATTTATGGTAGATGCTGATAAATTTAAAAAGATTGTTGAGAAGGTTAAAGAGATGGGTTTCAATCCTTTAGCTTCAACATTTATCATAGCTATAAAGGGATTGACAAGTGAAGCCAATTGGAGGAAAAAAATGGATGTTTACAGGAGATGGGGTTGGTCTGAGGATCAAATGCAGTCAGCATTTAGGAAAAGTCCTTGTTGTGTGACACAATCCGAGAAGAAGATTACGGCAGTTATGGATTTCCTTGTGAATGAAATGGGTTATGATTCAGCGAGTATTGTGGAAACACCAGCGATTTTAAATAATAGCTTGAAAGAGAGGATTATCCCGAAGTGCTCTGTTGTCAGAATTTTAGTCTCGAAGGGTCTGATTAAGGAAAATGTTCCTCTGACGTCACTCTCAAGAATGACGGATAAGTCCTTTTTGGACAGGTTTGTCAAACCGTTTGAGCAAGAAGCTCCTGAATTATTGAAGGTGTTCCAAGGTCTTGAATAACCGTGAGCTACTTCTGAAATGAGTATTTGAAGAATAAAAAATGCGTCACAGGTATGTTGTCTGCCCTGATTTTTTGTTTAGTTGCTGCCTCTCTTTAACGCTTTAGTTATTGCTTGTTTATGCTTGTTTTATTGTCCGGGGAATGAAAATTGTTTCATCTTTCATGTACATGAAGAATTATTTCATGGTAGTTATCTAGAAAGTACTTTATCGGATGTTTGAATTTCGTATGTGATGCTTATTTTTGAGAGGGTCTGATTGATTAGGATGTTCATATACTATGTGTAGACTGCATTCAATCTCTCTATGTGCTGTCAAGAACCAAGATAACCCGACTAATGAAGTTAGTTTTCCTTGTACAAACACTACTGATTTTTCTGTCTGAATTTTTTTCTTATCCTTCTATTAGCTAGTTATGGTCGAACTGATGCGGAACTTAGTAGATTAAAACTTCATGTTTTTGCTTATTTTTATGAAAGCACCATCGTAAATAGAAAGAGTGTTCCTTTTCTGGGGTGGGAAGGAGGAAAACTGTCAATTTTGTACTTAAACAAAACTCTGTAGAAGTAGTATAGTCACGCTTGATGGAAGTGCCGCTGTCCAATGTTGAAGTCTTCTTGTGTTCTTGTACTTGACTAGGCTTGTTATTCAATTATTATTAACTTCCGTTGTCGGCATATATTGCAAAAGGAATGGTATATGGTCTTGGTAAATGCTTTAACATGTTTTAAAATCAAATGTCGGCATTAAAGTTATGGTATTTAATGTTGCAGGTAAATTCAATGGAACTAGAACTGCTAAGCTAAGCGAAAGAAATTGGCAGTGTGTGCAGGAAAGGTCTATGCTTCCTCATTGCAGAACAGTGGGATTCAAAAGTTGGGTGTCGAGGTTCTTGTTAGGTCACTGGTTCTAAATCCATATGAATAGAAACCAACAAATGAGAGCAAAAACAGACACCTATCCCACGTCGGTATACTTCTATAAACCACCTTAACCACGTTTTGGTTAAAAAACTACTACATATGAATACCCACGAGTAGCACCTCTATCATCCACAAAAGATTAAGAAACCCTTAATTTTCCTTCTCTCCCTATAGATTTCCTCTTGGTTTCAGCATCAATGGCTCGCACTAAGCAGACCGCTCGTAAGTCTACAGGAGGTAAAGCTCCTAGGAAGCAACTCGCCACTTGTGAGGAAATCAGCACCAACAACTGGAGGAGTTAAGAAGCCACATCGCTATGGTCCGGGAACTGTTGCTCTTCGTGAGATCAGGAAATACCAGAAGAGTACTGAACTTTTGATCAGGAAGGTGCCTTTCCAGAGATTAGTTCGTGAAATTGCTCAGGATTTCAAGACAGATCGTCGGTTCCAGAGTCATGCTGTTCTTGCACTTCAAGAGGCTGCTGAAGCGAGTATAAGATAACTGGGTTTCATGAACTTCCCTGTGATAGACAAACGTAAGCTTTGCGTTCTATTTTTTATGTATCCGTGCTCTTGCTTTGGTTGAAATGTCATATAAGGTCAGCTAATGATAATTTAGCGTATATGTGGTCTCTGTCGATAGAGATTACATCCTGTAACTCGCACACGTATGGTTATAACTGACAGTGTTTTGGACCTTGAGCAATTTAGGAAGATGCAATTTAGAAATGTGATATAAGGTCAGCTAATGATAATTTAGTACTTAGATCTGCTTCATCTTGTAGATTCTCTATGAAGCAAAGGAATGGAGAGGATGCAAATGGAGATAGCGAGTCTGAGATGAATCAAACGATTGAAATGACAATTATAGATTATTTTGGTAATATTCGCCGCGTGGAATTAGTTTGCTCAGAATCTCTTCCATGCATTAGTAGGTAAACCAAAGCGACCGACTTACATTCCAATTGAGGTGAGAAGATAATTTTAGCCCTATGTTGTGTTGCCGATTACTTTCTATACAATGATGATGACTTTTATTTGTGTTTGTGTAGCTTTGTACTTTGGTTTCCTTGCAACGCTATACGAAGGCATTGCCCGTTCACCAGAGATCTTCACTCGTAGAGAAATCAAGACAGAAGCCCCAAGAAAGGATGGCAGCTTTGACTGAGGTAGGTCTCCGCTTACCCAAGATGTTTTTGTGACCTTGGGCACTATACGATTATCGTGATGACAAGCTGTTTTATTTGGGTAGGCAATGAAAACCAACAACTATGATGCTGAACCAGCAGTACGTGTCTATGGTGTTACAGTTAGTTCTCAGGTTACTCAAGTTGAAAGCCGTGTATTACAACCTCCAAGGGTATTTTGCTATCTTAATATTATAAATCTAATGCAAAGAACTCTGTCGTAGTTTTTCTTAGCCTGTTATTATGATATGTTTGCTGTTGGTATTCCTTGCTGTTTTAAGGTTGTTCAAGCTAGGTTTCTTAAGAAATAAGACTTTTCTGGCAGTTGACATTTGGCAAGGGAGAGGACTCCAGTCCTCCGAACGGAAAATGGAACATTAATAATAAATTATTAGTCGAACCAATGAAGGTTGAACGCTGGGACACTGTAATCTTCTCGTTTCGTTATGACATACGTGGTCTAGTTCGAGATCTGACCAGACTGGGAGGCCAGAGAGTAACCGTGAGTTTTTTTTTTCTTCCAGTAGCACGTCATTGTTATTCACCTCAAGTTACTTTCTTGCATCTCATGTTAAAGTTATTTTGATAGATGATAGAGCCTTCATTTGATGTATTCAAAGAGTCTCCTCAGTCTAGACGCGCACCTCCACCTGCTCTAGTGGAGCAGATATTTCAACATATTGGGGAAAAACTTCCTGGCGCACCCCAGTTTCTTCTGTGTCTTCTACTAGAGAGGAAAAACTGTAACATCTGTGGTAGGCTTTGGTTTGTCACCTTAAATTTACTTTTACTGCTACCTTTGTGTATGTATAAATGTCCAACTGTTTAACATCATATTACAAGGTCCATGGAAGAAGAAGAATCTTGGTGCCCTTGGAATTGTTACTCAATGCGTGGCAGCTGCAAAAGTTGATGACAATTGCCTTACAAATGTTCTTCTCTTAAGATCAATGCCAAAGTAGGTCTCTGTTAAGATAAATTGAGGCGTCTATATCTTAAAATCACATTTTTTTTTCTCTCCTCAGTGCCTGTAGTTGAGCCTGTTTATGTTTCCACCTGTTGCAGCTTGGTGGTTTGAATTTGGTGTTGGCGATTGAGCACTGTTGTTCAATTCCTTGTCTCTTGTTTATGTATGTAGGATCACATGGCTCTTCTTGGACAATCTGATATTCCATCTGTAACTGCGGTAAAATCCTTTTTTTTCTTCTAAATATATTCTCATCTATTTTATGCTGCATATTTGTGCAAGATTACAGGGGACCTAGTTATTTATGATGTATTTGAGCTTACTCATAAGTTATCTATTTTCCTTCTGCAAAGATGTATATACAAAGATGTATATCAATTGAAAATCTAATAAAGTCGATCTCGGGAGACTATGGAGTGGTAAATTTTGTAATTCATTTGCACACCCATGTGATCCGATTGATGTATGTATGTGTGATAAAGTCTAGCATTCTAGCATCTCTTTGGGGTGCAAAGCACATGTTGTTGTTAGACGTGAACCACGGCAAAACAGTTTCTAATTTCACTTTTATGCAACAGAGGTTTCTGATTACATGTTTAGTTCAGCGTATTTAGGTACTTCAAATTGTATGTCGTTCAATACGTGGATAAATTTGAACGCAAATCGTTAGTTATCATGCCCATATCTAGCCTCAATTATGTTTTTTTATTCCTTAATTTGGGAACCTACTTAGTTGGACGAATTGGCGTGAAATTTCTTTTGACCGTTGTTCTTCATCTAATGTACGTGCAGGTTAAATCCAAGAAATTCTGACTGTAATTACATTTCAGCAAATCAGAATGATATTTTATGTTTAGTTGCAGTATCGTGAGCTGCTTATAGGGGGAAGGTATGTCGCATTCAAGCCTTAATTTGCTTTTCCCCCCTTAAATTCAGCCTTAGTTTGTTTATTTTTTCCCTTAAACATTTCAACTTACTTGTATATGTAAAGAGAAACGACCTATTGACACTATTATTCATTTTTTGATGAGTAAAACACATTTTGGATGCACCCTGTTTGAAAGATTGTATGATTTTGCATGCCGTGTTACTAACGAACTAACGACATTTTGGATGCACCCTGTTTGGAAAATGTATCGCCACAGGGCGTGGCGAAGCCCCGGGGCACTAAGTTAAAAGAGCACCGGGCCCAAATCTAGTTCTAGCTCAATTCGCGAAACTATAATGAGCTACTTTAAAATTTGAGTTCTCGAATGTTTTTTATACATTGTGCCAATTAAAGTAGCTAGACCACCCATAATCATGGCACCGTTTTTCAATATGGCCGCTTTGAAATTTTCCGGTTCATCTTTGAATGCCGGTGATGTAATATGATTCGTATCAAACATGGATAATACACTAATGCATAACCATGTCAGTCAAAATTAAGGAAACTTGAATTTTCCTTTTTAGGGATTCCTTCCGGGCTAAGTTATGGAAACCCTTTCCTAGTCCAGAACTGTTTCATTAAAATTTATAAATACCCATCAAAAAAAATTCTAATCTATAAATACTGTTGTTTGGTTTGCAATAACTTCAAATCCAATTTTTTTGAAAATCACACGAGAGGTAAAACAGCAGTTGAATCTCTATCGTGGTAGTGTACGATGGCATTAAAGAGGATTCAAAAGGAATGGCAAATGCTCGAAAGAGATCCACCTGTTTCTTGCAGTGCAGGTCCTGTAGGTGAGGATATGTTTCATTGGCAAGGCACCATAACGGGACCAACAGACAGCCCTTTTGCTGGTGGTGTGTTTTTCATCTCCATTCACTTTTCAACAGATTACCCTTTGAAGCCACCAAAGGTTGCTTTCATAACGCCAGTTTTCCATCCGAATATCAATAGAGACGGGGGAATCTGCCTCGACATTCTCAGAGCACAATATTGGAGTCCAGCCCTTACCGTATCCAAGTTGTTGCTGTCTATTTGCTCACTGCTTACTGATCCAAATCCTGATCATCCCTTGATGCCTGAGATTGCGCTAATGTACAAGAGTGACAGAGCCAAGTATGATATGACTGCCAGATCCTGGACCCAGAAATATGCAATGTGATGAAATAATATGAATCCGCCAGGTATCCAATGTCCTATCCAGTAGATAAAAAAATACAGTAAAGGGATAGAGAAAAGTGTCCCATCTATGTTAAGAACTTGGTTTTATCTTTTGTTTTTCTTTCATTTTCATTATTCTTCATTCATAACTTTTAATTTTGCATAACAACAAGAAAGTGATTGACGACTTACTTAAAGTCTTGTGAATGTGCTCTTACGGGTTCATGATGCACGGAAGCCTGGATCAGTTTGGTTATTCCCTTCTTAAAAGTTTGACCAACGGTGGTACATTGGTTGAAAATGCAAAAAACTTCACTTTTCTTTGCGCTTCTAAATTCTTTTCCAAGCACTAGAGTCGGGGTACTAGTGATCACAAGTATGTAAACTTGCATGTGTATATCCAGTTAAGCCATTAAAAAAGAAGTTTTTTGCATGTATAGAGAAGTTAAAGCCATTAACCATTTAGGCTCATGGAACAAAAATATATCAGAGGTCAATGTGGCCAAGTTTCTCTTTTCAGGCTCACCTAAGGTTAAAAATTAAAATACCGCTGACTTTGTATTCTGGCAGTATGGGTTATTTCTCAGAGATTGCACTGAATTGTATACCTGGCATTTTTAGGGGCGACTCCAAACGAATTAGGGGCGACACTAAAAGACAAAAAAGGTCACCCAAACGTAAATCTAAGCTACCCCTTATCTTCGATTTTTCGAAATGGCCAATATGCCCTTATATAATCGGGAGCCTACACCATAATCGGTAGGTTAAAGGTGAATCGGTAGGTTAAATTGAAACTATACCTACCGATTATTGTGTAGATACTTCGGCTAATAATCCCTTTTATAATCGGTAGCTTATCAAACTTGTAAGACTACCGATTATAAGGAGCCCCATATTCAACCTTGGCCAAATTCCATAGGTTTTGAGGGGTGCAGAGCCAACCATAACCACTTGGCTTGAGCTGTGGATGTAGCCATAATCTAAGCCTAATAGGTTACATACACTACCGATTATAAGTTGCCCCAAAATGAGTTTTTTCTAAAATCCTTCACGTAATGAATTTTGAAATCTACCATAATCGGTAGGGTATATAATTATATAACCCACCGTTTATAACGAGCCCCAGATCCAACCTTTGCCATATTTCATAGGTTTTGAGTGTACACAATGTGACCATAACCACTTGGTTCGTGTTTTGGATGCAGCGTTAATCGGGAGTTAAATATATTACCAAACCATCCGATTATTGGTTGCCCCAAAATGAGTTTTTTCTAAAATCCTTCATGTAAAGGAATTTGAAATATACCATAATCGGTAGAGTTAACAACTTAACAAACTACCGATTATAAGGAGCCCCAGATCGAACCCTTGCCAAATTCCATAGGTTTTGAGTGTACAGAGCCAGACATGACCATGTGGTTCGTAATTTGGATGTAGCTATAATCGTAAGCCAAATAGGTTCCACAACTTACCGATTATACAGTTGCCCTAAATTTAGTTTTTTCTAAAATCCTTCATGTGATGAATTTTGAAATCTACCATAATCGGTAGAGTTTATTACTTATTACCGTCCGATTATACGAAGCCTCAAATCCAACATGTGCCAAAATCCATAGGTTTATAGGGTACAGAGCCAGGCATAACCATGTGGTCCGTGATTTGGATGTAGCCATAATCGGACGTCAAATTGGTTCCAAAACCTACCGATTATTGGTTGCCCCAAAATGAGTTTTTTCTAAAATCCTTCATGTGATGAATTTTGAAATCTACCATAATCGGTAGAGTTTATTACTTCTTACCGTCCGATTATAGATTGCCCCAAAATGAGTTTTTGCTAAAATAATTTTTTGCGAAATTTTGAAATCTGCCATAATCGGTAGATGATAAAACTTATAACCCTACCGATTATAAGTGGCCCCTGATTCAACCTTTGCCGAAAACTAGAATATTCGGTAGCCAAAACAATAATCGGTAGTTTCACAAATAATCGGAAGCAAACTCTTGTAATCGGTAGTCTGGGGTATATATATTAGTGTTTGGAAAAAAAAATTGGGTCATTGTGAGATATCTTCCGATTGAGTGAGAGAAGAAGAGGAAAAAAAGAAGAAGAAGGGGGTATAAGTCGCCAACTCCCGATTGTTGCCAACTTCAATAAACATGGATGGGTATGAAGAAGGACGTGAAGTTGTTGAAGTTCAAGGTTCACTACCGTTTAGAGATGACGATTTGGGGTATATGTTGAATGATCCAAACTTTGATGGAGATGAAACCCTAGACGACGCTTTCATGGAAGAAAATGGAGAATCACCCGAGATCGAAGCTAACGATGCATCAAACATACATGTATGTTGTTAACAAACTCTAATATCCATGTTATCCATGTTATGTGCGTTTGTGTGTGTTTTTGAACGTGAAAATTCGATTTCTGCATGCATTGAATGACATGAACGACATATATTCGGTAGTTAATTTAGTACAATATCTACCGATTATCCACAATCGGATATATTTTTATGTATTAATCTGCCGAATATGAAAAAAATCCCCAAATTGAAAGCTTCAATTTCTCACAATCGTAAGTTGTATACATAAATACACGTCCGATTATATAACGTCGCCCCAAATACTAATTTCTCCAAAAAATGAAATATTCATAAATCTTGATATTTAATAATCGGTTGGTTTATGAATTTATAGTCCCTCCGATTATTGAAGCTTTTTATACAGAAGAATTGTTCATTTGTGTATGTCGTTAATCGGTAGACTATATTCGTACATGACTACCGATTTCTAATAATAGGTTATGTTTTATAGTATTAAATTACCGATTGTGTTACAATCGGTTACTTATTATCTAAACTTCCTTCTGATTGCTAATGCATAACTTGTTGTTGTTGTGCGTAGGCTGTTGTAGCGGTTGATGACAATTATTATTTGAGGCCTGATACTTCCCTACATTATGCAAATGATTTGGTATGTTCATGAATTATCTTTTCTTTTTCCAATCATGTATGTTAGATGGTTATGCTTATTTTTTTTGGTTTGTTATATGCGCATTTAGATATTTGGAAGTAAGAAGGAAGCAAAGGAATGGCTTATGAACAAGGCAAAAGAGAAGATGTGCGTGAGAATAGAAATTATTCGTGAAGAATATTTTTTATTAATGAGGAGATATTTGGTGATTATGAGGGAAGACCCTTGCATAGAGAGTTTGGGAGGTGAAGGACATTAGGTTTGAAATGGTTTGTGAGCGAGGTGGGAAGAAAAACAGAATTTTGTTTCTACGAGGGAAATAATAATAAGTATGTAAAATTTTTGAGCATTAATAATGAAGAAATGGGACGACGGAGGAAGTCGTTTTGCACCCATGTGGAACTCATACAAAGAAGATTGGATGCCCATTTAAGATTGTCTTCTTTATAAAATCTAGCCCGATGGTAAGGAAAGTAAAGATTGGAAAATGTCTAAAGTTGCTAATGGTTGTCACAACCACGATGATCCGAGGAAATAATAATAAGGATAGTCTTATTGGACATGTAATGGTCTAAAGTTGATGGTTAAAAACACATGAAATGGAGACGGTGAGGTCTATGCGTATCCAAAAGGCGAAGTGCGATCTTAAGTAAAATGAAGGCGGACGACCCCGACAACTTGTCTTCTTTGTCTACAATTAGGTCGACCCTAGCTACGATCAAAAGGACGGAATGGGATGGTAGAACGGTCATGCAACAATCGCAGTGGTTAGCTGAGTTACACGACTACACGTTGAGAACGGAAGAAAAGGATGGTAAAGTGGTACGTATTTTCTTGGCACATCCCGAAATGATAAAATTGGCTCAGTGTTTTCATCAAATTTTGTTGATAGATGCCACTTACAAGACAAACAAATATAACATGCCGTTGTTGAACATTGCTTGTCACACTTTGGACAAAAACATGTTTACGATTGCATGGGGTTTAATGGATCATGAGAACAACGTGAGTTTCATTTGGATGTTGGAGATGCTGAGGTCCATTTACAATGGGGATGATTTTCCAAGGGTTATTGTAACGGATAACGATCAAGCCTTAATGCATGCAATAGCGGTAGTTTTTCCTGAAGCCCGAAACTTGCAATGTACGTGGCACATTCAAGGCAATCTCAAACACAATTTCCATCACCATTTTCAAGATAAAAAACCAAGGAAGGGTACCAAGAGGTCGAAGGAAGAGGATGAGCGCATTAGTAAATTAACCGCGGAAGAACGAGAGGAAGAGAAGAGGTTATTTGATGAAAAATGGAAGGAGGATGGAATAATTTGGAGAGCGTTCATGAAAGCATGGGACAAGATCGTTTGGTCAATGACCGAGGAAATTTACGAAAGAAACTTGAAGAAATTTGAGGAAGAATATGGCAAGGACTACCCAAAACCCGTTGAGTATTGTAAAACACAATGGTTACCGATTAAGGAGAGGTTTGTGTATTCATGGACATATGAATATCGTAACTTCAAGAACGAGGCGACAAGCATTGCGGAGGGGTCTCATGGCCGATTAAAGAAAATACTTCTAAGTAGTCAAAATGGAGTTGTGTCGATCCAAGAAGCAATCCATGAATTCACCAATCGTGATCTCGTAAAGATTAAGGATTCTATGCAATTTAGTGTACATAAATTCCCTACGGAACATGAAAGGGAAAGATTGCTTATTGTTCATAAAGTTTCAAAATGGGAAATAAATCACATGATGGAACAATTGAAGTTGTATAAAGCTTACGATGACGAGAATACGGTTTGTGTTTGCAAGGATATGATAGGTATTGGTCTCCCATGTCGTCATAAAATGGGTAGGTACGTCGATGTAATTGACATCAATGATATTCATCCATTTTGGAAGCAATTAAATTTCACTCCAAGCACCCCCGTAGTCGATGGTCCGTCGTTCATGGAGTCAGAATTGTGTGCAAGAATAGCCGAGCGTTATGCTACAACAAATGGCGCCAAGAAGAAAATATTGATGCATGATTTGGGGCAAGCTCTTCACCCTTGTTTAAGGGAGGTTGATGAACCTATTAAGCAAAAGGGGGTGGGTAGGCAAAACACCGAAGTGTCGAGGACCATTGAAAGAAAAGAATTAAAGGAGCATTTGTCTAATAAAAGAATATTGTGTAGGAATGAGCGTTCGGAAGCCGAATTTGAAGATGAGCCGCAACCCAAGAAAAGAGGTCGTCCAAGAAAAGATCAAAATGGACCAACCGCCCAACAAGTGAGTCCAAAGGTCTCTACAAAGCCTTCTCAAGTAAGTCAAGCCGATGCGGTGGAAGAAGTTGTGTTAGTGGAGACCCAAACTAGCTCCGTAGTTATTGATCAAATGAGCGACTCGCAACAAACACAATCAACGGAAATGGTGACCATAAGAAAGAAGTATGGTACTCTTCGTTGTCCTAGGGATTTTCATGGAAGACCAACATGATCAAGGTATACGATTATAGAAGAGTATATGAAACAACTCCCTCCACTCATTGTTCCATTTGTTTTGTCCACCGACGAGGTTGATGGGGATGGCAATTGTGGGTTTCACGTCGCCACGGAACAAATTGGTTACTTTGGAGAGGCGGTGAACGAAGATGTCACCCAATGGCAAAATTTAAGAACTAAGATGGTGGTACAACTAATAAAGGACAAGGATTTCTATATGGAGATGATGAAGGAAGGAGATAGGCACGACAAAGAACTAGAGTTCAAAGACTTAGTTGCGCGTGTAAAGTGCCGAAAGGGATTGAAGACAATCGGTCCAAGTATTGGATGACAATGCCTAAATGTGGATATCTCTTAGCGGACGCTTTGAATTGAGTGGTACATTTCTTTGTTCCTCCTAGGTATGGACATTCTTTTACGTTTACACCTACAAGGACGGTATGCGATGAATCGGTTAAAGATAGAAGAATTGTTATGGCATTTGTGAATGAGATGCATTTTATCGGTTTAAGAGTAAAGAGGGATTGCCCACTACCTCCGTTGGGTGGTTTGAGTGATTACTTCCCAACGAATCATTGTAACGATTGGTTGAAACAATATGAGACCAACATGTTGGATTGGGATCGCGTCATGAAGGAGGATTTCCCGGAAGGCCTACTGGAATTGGTTCCCTCGGATGATGAAGATAAATGATCGTTATGTTTGAAAGATGTATTTTGGAAAGCCCTATTTGTACATGTTTTTTTGGAATTTTGTGGAAAAATCGAGAAGTATAAAGCTATAATCGGTAGTTATATTTTTAATATATCAACCGAATATACAAGCTTTTGTAAACATAGTCAATCAATATTATAATCGGTTATTAACTTTTTGAATTTATCTTCCGATTGTAATGCTGACAAAACAATTGAAATTTTTTTCCCAGAATCGGTAGATTATATATTATATAAACATCCGATTGTCACCAAACTCGACAGAAAATAAACTGAAATTTTTTCCCAGAATCGGTAGACAACATATTGCATAAACTTCCGATTGTCACCAAAGTCTGACAAAAAAAACTGAAAATATTCCCAGAATCGGTAGACAATATAAAATAATAACTTCCGATTGTAACCATCAATCAACATTTATACTGTTGCGACGGACTTCAGGAATTCATAACTTCCATCATAAGTGAATTCTTCACCCTTTTCCACTAAGTACTGTCTTTTTGCGAGTGTCTCCTACATAAACAAACATAAAATAATGTCAACTTCGTTTTAGTAAGAAAGATTAGACACCCGGTGTTATTTAAAAAGAATAACCGAGCGTTATACTTACAAATTGTTGGATCGACAAGCTTAAGTGGCTAGTGTTAAACATCCTCTTTTGTATCGTTATGTAATCATTTACCCATTTTTGGACAAGTCGGAAACGATCATGAACTTGTTGGAGTGATCTTTGCTTTGGATTTCCATACTCTCACACAAATTGGCTATATACCCTCGCCCAAAAGACTTCGGGTGTTAACCTTCCTGCTATGACATCTTCACGTCTTGTTTCACGATACCATTTTTTCACAATGACCAAATCTTCAGCTGCGTCAAACGTTGCCATGCTTGTATGTTGAGATATAGAATGAATTCACAAGAGTAGACGATGGAAAATCTATTTGTAGAATACACGAGGCTATATATGTGTTGTTTGGTGCATAAATAAGAAGAGTTTACCCTCCTTATATAGATGAGAGTCCCAACGTCTCTTTTTTTTGTTGAAAATATGGCCGTTGATGCGTACTTTTACAAGACTGTACTGAAATTACGTACAATTATTACACACGATCGTTAGGAAATGTTTGAACAAAGCACCCTATTATTCGTAATCGATAAATATTTATTGTTATATACTTCCGATTATAGGATGTTTTGTCAACAGAGTTCTCAATTTCATTAGAGTAGTATAATCGGAGGTTTATCAATATTTATTATCAACCGATTGTGTGTGGTTTTCGAGGCACGACTAGTTTCTTTTGAACGAACTAGCCGTTGGAGTATAATCGATAGTTAGATCAACAATTAAAACTTCCGATTTTCATAAATATTTTGAAATTCATAACAATATCACCTACACATCATCATAATTTTACATTGAACTCCCGCAATTCTATTACAAGGTATTGTCATTAGCGTCGCGGACGTGTTGGACGAGTCCTGAACGGATTAAATATTTCCATTGCCCTAAGGATTCTAAAATGAGCTTCATAACTAAGTCGGATCTCTTTCCATCTCCGCCATTCCCCGAGAGATCATTCTATAACCTCATCATTGGTTTCACCCTCAATCGATATTGATTCACAAGATAAGTTAAATGGACGAATTCTTCGACGTGTCTGTTTATTGAACCAACTCGACATAAAAGATCAGCGGAGTGACGGTTGTTACCGGTGTCGGCGTAGAATTTTTCGTGAATTTTCCCCAAATAACTCATACTCATTATGCCTCCTTGCCTGCGTTCTTCTCCCCGTCTCGGATAGAATTGAACATAGCGCCTACATAAATATAAATCTTCTTCAATCGTGAACTCCGTAGGATTAATGAATGGTTGAGCCATTATGTTGAAGATGATGTTGGAGAGAGTTTAAAGGTATTTGTGTTCCATAGAGAGTAAAATGATACAAACCTTATATAGAGTTTAGAGTTCCAACGGCTCTATTTTGTTGGGGCAACTGTATAATCGGTAGTCAAATGAAGTATTTTCACTCCCGATTATATAGTTGCCCCAAATTTTGTTTTTGCAGAAATCTCAATTTTTTCGAAATTGAGAACTATATTAATCCAGTAGTTAATAAGACTTCCGATTATACGATTGCCCCAAATTTTGTTTTTGCAGAAATGTCATTTTTTTCGAATTTGGGAACTAGAATAATCGGTAGTTAATATGACTTCCGATTATAAAGTTGCCCCAAATTTCTTCCTTGACGAAATCACCAATTTTGGGAATTTAGGAGCTTTAACAATCGGTAGTCTCGTGAGGTTGTTTTTCCTACCGATTATTATAGAAGCAAGATACGCGTTAGGCACAAAATCGATATTAATCGGTAGTATAATATCATTACTAAGCTTCCGATTGCTTTATAATAATCGGGCACAAAATAACTTCCGATTATGTAAGGACATTAACGTATTCTCCGCATTTTTGGACATCCCTTAACAGTGTATATGGGTTGGGAATAAAAAAGTCGCCCCTAATTCGTTTGGGGTCGCCCATAAAAATGCCAGGATTGTACAGGCTTGCCAAAATGGAAAAAAATAATACAAAATGGAAAAAAATAATAAATTCTTGAAACATCTTGTCTTGTCTTGAAGAAAGAAATGACCTGATTATGGGAAGATGTATCGACCGTTGATTATTTAAAAAGAAGCATGTTTATGTTTAGACATTTTAGGCTATATTGCAGCTTTCTAGATTTTACCAACATGATTGTCTTCCTCATTTTTGAACTTCCTCTGGAAATATGTGTTTCCATCTATCTATGAGATGGCCAACTCATTGTTGCATATTTGGTTTTTCAAGTCTTTACTTTTGGTCGCATAATACTCATGGATCGAAGATTCATATCAACTCTAAATATGTGTTATTCATTGTATAAGCCAATAGGAGCTGACAAGTTGCCTCATGGGCAACTAGGGGTGTACATCGGGCCGGGCAAGCCATCCCAAGCCCGATTATAGTACAGGCGGGCTGGATGGGCTTGTAGTCCTTACTACCCATTAAGTTTAACAGGCCGGGCCGGGCCGGGCAATAACAAAAATTTAATGCCCATGGCCCGTCCATACCCGTGAAACAATACAAAGCCAGGCAGTCGGGTCGGCAGCCTGGGCCCAAGAGATAATTCAAAATTTTAAAGTATATATGTTTGTTCTTTTTTGGCTTGATGAATGATGATATATCCGTAACTCGTTCAAATGATAGTTCAAGCAATTCATATTCATTACTGTGAAATGTAATTCGGAATTTTCTCTAACCCCAATAAATTGTCCACGTATGAAATTTAAGTTCTTGAGAAATCCATCGCACTAGTAGAAAACCTTATTCGAGGCTATTGGCAGTCAGGCAGGCAGGGTAACTAAACAAAGCACGGGCAAAGCTAACAGCCGGACTCCAATATTTGAACAAAAACCCGGGTCCGCCCACTTATAATTATCGGGCAGGCCGGGCTAGCCCATGACAGGCTGTCGGGTGCCCATGGGGTCCTTCGGACCCGGGCGGTACATGGCAGGCCCAGGCTTCCGGGCATTCTGTACACCCATATGGGCAACATTTAACATTATTTTTTGTTGGTACCTATTAGACTCGCACACATGACACAACTGAAATGACTACCAAACATACACCGGGTCCGAAATTTTCCTCTATACACCGGGTCCGAATTTTTCCTCTAAAAATCGCACAGAGATAGTCCCACAGACCAGGCCCCTCTGCAAATCCCAGAGGGGCGGGCCCAACTCAAGTGTATATACGCTTTTTTAATTTGTTCACTTGCACTTGTGACCCTAGTTAGTAATTCTCCGAATCATTCCCGAATAATTTGCGAACGTATTCGAACTGACCGAATTCGAATGATATTTCCGAACTATTTGAACTCCGAACCTAGTTCGCGGATTATATGGACCTCACGAATGATTCGCGAACGTATCCGAACTGACCGAATCCGAATGATATTTCCGAACTAGAACTCCGAACCTAGTTCTCGCTTTCCCATAGGTAACTCTCTGACCAGAGTTCCGTTGATTGGTTTTTGTTTGATTTTATATATACTTTATATTTAAATATAATTATTCAGTTAAAATTTGCTATTGGTAGTTATTTAACCAGTGTTTTATGTGTCGATTTTTGTTTAAAAGTCTATAAACTCGTTTTATAATACATTTATGCAATTAAATTGTTACTTTTTGTTAAATACTCACGCTAATTTTTTTTTCCATCTTATAAATAAATCATATACAAATAAAATTAGTCTCGTAATAAGATCATAATACTTATCAATTTATCATATATGTAAGCCGAATTTTAAGTACCGAACTCACATTTATAAAACGAATATGCACGTACGTATGCCGTTCCGAACAATGAACGGTTGACCGGATTTTTGACCGAATTCGACCTATCCGAATCCGTATACTTCCCGTATGTACGCCGTCCCGAACCACTACACGTACCCCGAATTGCTAACTAGGCTTGTGACTACAAAGTCTACAATTGACGGAAGCTGGAACGTGCTTGGCTGTGCCGTTCAATATCATATGCCTACTTCATAGGGATTACATCAATATGCAGGTAGATGATACAAGCAGGAACGTGCTTAGCTGTGCCTGTGCCTGTACCCTACTAATATCTGAAAAAGCTAAAAATAGAATGCTAACCACTTTGCTTTTTCTGCATCATCAAAGCATGCATACATACATGCAAATCTTGTACGACGTCAAAGAATCAATAGTACACACTAGGGCTGCCCATGGTTCGGTTTGGTTTGGTTTTGTGCCAAACCCAAGAACCAATCCAATATCTCTTATATGAAACCAAAAAGCAAACCAGACCATCCTCGGTTCATAGAATTAGAAACCAGAACCAACCAGTCGGTTTTTTTGGTTTTTTCGGGTTTTTTTTAATTGACTTTCATTTTTAACTCATATTCAAAATTGTAAAGCAAACCATCACACATACTCTTGATCAAATTAAATAAAATTTCATTATAAGAACTAAAAAGGAACTGCAATACGCATAATAAATAAAATTCATCATAAAAACTAAAAAAGAACTACAATATGCATAACTCCCCTCTCTTGTCTAAATAAAATTTTACCTAAAGTTTATTTATTTATGGATATACTCATTAAAATTTGTATATATTATGCATATATAATTCAATATTAGATATATTTTTAATTATATTTTCAAAAATAGAAAAAAAGGAAAAACAATATTAGATATATTTTTAATTACATTTTATTTAATATTGAATATACTCATTGAAGTTTATATTATATTGAAGTGTATATATATTATACGATGGAAAGTTTGCTACATATTATTATGGTTTTATCGGTTTTTCTGGTTCTAACTCTTGGGTATTTTTTGGGCTATTTAATGGTTGGTACCCAGCAAATGACCAACACATTGGTTTGGTACCCAACATTTGAAATATTATGGGATGGTATCTAAACTTGTCGTTGACCGTTAAGTTCTTGGTTTGACCCAGCTAATTTTGATTTTCTGTTTTATATTTCTTTTTTTTATTATTATTATTAATAATAATTGATTATTTTACGTATTTACCCCTTCTGCTTCTAATTATCTCAGAAAAAACCTTTCTAATCGATTATTTCCTGCGTATGAATTAAACTCCCCCTGCAGAACTAAAAATAGATTCACACAAAGGCGTTGAATCAAAATCGAGGTTTCGAATACCTTACTTGATTAGGGTTTTGAAACAGAAGTAACAACAATATTGAGAAGGTTAAGTTCTGATGATGGGATTATTTTAAAATTTATAAAGTTAGGGTTTGAGAAATCAACTTGAGTTGCTGCCATTAATTTTTGAAGATGAAGGAAGGAGATTAACTGGATC
Organism: Papaver armeniacum; assembly: GCA_023531295.1. Lineage (NCBI taxonomy): Eukaryota > Viridiplantae > Streptophyta > Magnoliopsida > Ranunculales > Papaveraceae > Papaver > Papaver armeniacum. The sequence continues at coordinate 60,598 of JAJJWW010004343.1, forward strand.
GTTTAACAATCAGCAAAGGTATATGAGAGTTGGGTTTTCTTTCGAACTTGGTTTGAGAAGGATTTTGAATTTGGAGTAGGGATCGAATAATACAACCCTCACCTGCTCATCAAAACACCATAAAGGGGTTTGAACTCTTGTGGCATCTTCAGCTGCTTGTTGTTAGCGGAAATCAGTTCCATCACCAATACTTTCATAATCAATTAAGAGTTTGATAATGAGAACACAGTTTTCACTATTTTTAAGCGTTTAAAATATTCAATTAGGGTACATCAGGTTCAATTGGGATTTCATCAAGGTTCAGCAGAGTTCAATTACATCCGGCAATATTCAATTGGGGTTCCAATTACGGATTGCAATGGGATTAATTTGGGTTTAACAAGGTTTTAGTGACTCCAAAATTAAGATGCAATTGTTTTTCTGTTGTTTCATCTTCCCAAATCTCTTCTCTTCTCCACGCTTTGTAAGGTTTCAATTTCAATTTACAAAGAGAAAGAAAGAAGGAAACTTTGTTAGTTAATCAAATTGAAAGGTTCTGATTAGTGCTCTGCTAATTTAAAACAATTAGTCTCAGAATTCGATTAAAGAAAGAAGTACTGAAAGATTTAGAAGCTGGTCCTGATTCAGGAAGCTCACAAGGAGATCCAATCCTTGAATCAATCTGATTCTCAAGGAAGTACAACACTGCATCATATATTGGATGTATTGATGAAGGAGAAAATCATAAGGTCACACTTTGAGGATTTGAACAGGGCGACTTTTGTTAATCGAAGGTTGTCGGGTTATGCAGTTGGAACAACTCTTGGCAGAGCTAGAACTTCGTCAGTGTTGATGATGGAAAATAATGAATAAGCATAAAGATACAGTTAGGGGACGGTATGTTACTGTCAATGGAGAGTATCCAGAAGAGGAGGTGAGTGAGAACACAATTGATAACGGTGGAGAGGAGATTTTGCAGAAGAGGGAAAGTCCTTGAAACTATTGTCAAGATTAAAGATAGGCATGAGGCTGCCAAGGATATTACAATGATGATTTCAGTTTAAATATTATTCAATGATTATCAACCGGTTGATGTTAATTTATAATCATATCATGGGGTGAGATTTCTACTCGGAACCAAATTAAAGAAAGGGAGGAAAGAGATAAGTTTTTCATCGGGGGTAAATATGTCAGTTCAGTTTATTTTTCAATTGAAAATACAAAAAATAGAAAATAAAATAGTCAAACCTAGACTTTGACAGTCAACGGCAGGTCTAGGTACCATCCCTTAATTTTTCAAATATTGGGTACCAAACCAATCTGTTGGTCATTTGCTGGGTACTAAACATTAAATAGCCCGTATTTTTTTGGTTTGGTTTTTTTGGATTTTTGGTTCTTTTATAACATCAAACCAAAACCAACCACTTAGAATGTTTTTTTTTCGGTTTTGGGTTTCTTGGGTTTTGGTTTATTTGGTCTCTGGTTTTCTATTTTTTTTGTCGGTTTGGACCAGTTCGGTCCGGGTAGAAAACCAGACCATGGGCAGCCCTAGTACACACTGTATAGTCATATCAAAGGCATTGCATCGCTTTGCAGGCAGATAATACAAGATTATTTTATATCAATTCTGTATGCAGATTTGGGATTATTTTCTGGACAATTTTTTTTTTCTTTTTTTTTTAACAAACGGTTACAAATTTACATGGAGAGATTGGGGTATACCCAAACTAATTGGGGTATACCCAATAAGACAAAATAGGGTCATTTTGAAGTAAAGTCAAGCTACCCCTTAACCTATATTTTTGTAAATGGCTAAAATGCCCCCACAATGATTAACTCTAATTTAACTAAAATGATTAAATTAGTTAAATTAGTTAGATTAGTTAGTTGATTTAGTTATAAGTTGAGTTATAGAAATCATTTAGAGAGAGAATTAGTATGAAGGAGTAGAGGAGATTTTTTTTTTGGGGGGGGGGGGTGAAGTTAGGGCTTTTGTGAAATTTGTGATATGAGTGAGATGAGTGATTCTAATCCTGATTTTGAAGTGGAGGAGTCTTCTAACTTTCCTCCTACATATGAGTACTTGTATGATGATCTACCAGACCATGATCGAATGGATTACATGCATGACCCTCACTTTTACTTTCCTCAAACTCATGATGGGTATGGAAGTGATGAATGTATTGAGCCAAACGAAGAATCCAATGAGCAAGAAGAAGAGAATGGAGCTGAAAGTAATCAGGTAGACAACCTAGGTGGTGAAGATTGTGATTTTTCCATGCAAATGATCGATTTTGCTTTTTTTTTTTTTTTTTTCCAGTTCTGTTGTACATGATCGGCATGGTCGACGCTTGTCGATCATGCCGGCCATAAAAGCCGGTGTTGTTCTACTTTGAACAACGTGCCGACTTTTCATTAGCAGTACCACGCCGGCAATGTAGAAAATTTGAACCTTGCCGACTTTCATTTTTTGAAACACATGAGCCTTTACTTGCAAATGCTTACGCCGGCATTTTCATGTTTTCATACCTTGCCGGCTGTTTCCATGTCGGCAATGTTTATATTCTATTACGTTCCGGCGTTTTCTAGCCGGCATTGTTTTATATGTCGACCATGCCGACCGTGGTAATACACATCAACTAAACTTTTGATGTTTTGTAGATTGTGGCATTGGTACCTATGGCGGATCAGCCTCAAGCACAGAAAATTGGGGTCCCGATACTTCCTCACATTATGCTAATGATTTGGAATGGAAGGAAAAAGACGACGCGGTCAATTGGATTGTTGAGAAAGCCAAAGAGAAGATGTGCGTTCTAGTGAAAAACACCCAACAAAAATCTACGCGGTTTGAAATGGTATGCGAGTGTTATGGGTTGCCGGAGGAAAGTCACAAGAGGAAGGGTTATGTGTATGATAAGAAGACGACTAGGGTGTACAAGACGAAGTCAAAGAAGTGTGGATGCCCATTCAAGATAATTTTTTGGAGGAACAAACACACCGATCACATGTGGAGAATGAGTAGAGTTGATGTTGGTTGGCATAACCATAAAGATCCGGAAACTCTTGTTGGGCATTGTCAAGTTGCCAAGTTGAAACCGCACGAGTTCGAACAAGTAAGAACAAGTTGGGGAATTAAACCAAGTAAGATCCTAAGTAAGTTCAAGAGGGACGACCGACATAACCTCTCTTCATTGTCTACAATTTATGCGGCCAAGGCAACTATTAAAAGAATTGAATAGGATGGAAGAAAGGTGATGGAAGAATCACAATGGTTAATACACAAATACAACTACACGGTGAGACACCATGAGTCATCGGAGGGGAAGGTGGATCGTATTTTTCTTGCGCATCCCGATATGATTTAATTGGCACGTTACTTTTACCAAGTTTTGTTCATGGATTGTACTTATAAGACGAATAGGTACAACATGCCTTTGTTGAACATTGTAGGACAAACCTCGGATAAGCAATCGTTCACGGTGGCATGGTGTTTTATGGATCGTGAGAAGGATGATAGTTATATTTGGGCATTGGAAACTTTGAAGCTTCTCTACCACGAAGACGAAACTCCGGGGGTTATAGTCACCAACAATGAGCAATCAATAATGAACGCCGTGAGGATAGTCTTTCCCAATACACAAAATTTCCTTTGCACTTGGCATATACAATGCAATCTTAGAAAGAATTTTAGAAGTCATATCCAAAAACCGAAAGCAAAGAAAGGAACTAAACGTGAAAAAGAGGAAAATGAACGTCTTAGCAAACTAACTAAAAAGGAGCTAGAGAAGGAGAAAGAGAAAGAAGACGAAGAATGGAAAGAAGGTGAGATTAAGTTTGGGTTATTCATGAAAGCGTGGGATAAGGTGGTTTGGTCGATGAGTGTGGGAAGATATGAGTTAAACTTGAAGGATTTCGAGGATGATTGGGGGACTAATTACCCCAAAGTAGTGGAATATTGCAAGAAACAATGGTTGAGGCCACACAAAGAGAGGTTTGTGTATGCTTATACTTACAACTATAAACATTTCAAACTTGAATCCACAAGTATGGTAGAGCAAGCTCATGGGAGACTAAAAGGTATACTTTTCACGAGTCAAAATGGGATTGTGATGGTGCAACATGCTATCCATGAGTACACGAATAATGATATCGACAAGATAAAAAAACAATTCACTGGACCTATGTAGTCACCATCCTCATTGTAATAGGGGTTCACTCCAGAAAAGTCACATGCCCTGAAAAAAGTTCTTGGGATTAACCTCCTCTTCTTCCTCCTCTGATGATGTGCATTCTTCATAGTTGAGGGGATTGCTAGGACTGTTCATAAACCTTAGAAATTCTTCTGGATTTTCCTTACCCATCAAACATAACTTTCTAAACGGGCAATTCTCTTCATTTTCATCTTTAGGATCTTCTAAATTAGGATAAATTGTGTCCAAATATTCAAATAGTTCTTCTGCATTGTTAACAAGACAAGGTAGATCTTCTTTTATTTCCTCTGGGAACCTAAACAATGCACAAATAAGATATACAAAAACAAACAACACAACACTGTTGATCTTCTTCCACCGTCCGGCAAGTCCGATAAACTAAACACTGCCGACTACAGTAGAGTCGGGAAGGTTTTAACCAACTACCCTGCCGACGAATAAACCGCCGGAATGGTCCTATTTATGAAAGATGCCGACTAATAACTTAGGAAATTAAGGTTTATGATGCCTAACGTCGGCATGGTAAAATTCAAAAACCACGCCGACCAAATATAATCCGGCATTGTAGGTTATTATACCCTGCCGGCCCTGGTTATTGTCCGACAGTCGCCATGGCTCTGATGAAAAGTCGGCATGTTATTCATGCTGAGACCCTGCTGGCTCTTTGAAAATACCAATGGTCGGCGTGTTGTTCAACTATCGACCTTGCCGGCCAAAAAAATCTGAAAAATCATAATTTTCGATTTCTAACCTAATCTAACAATCATATACAACAAAACAATAATGGGTTTGAGTTTATAAATCACTTACAATCTTCTTTTCGCCTTTAGAGGTTTCTTTTCAAAGATCTTCAAGGATTGCGTTCTTGGGTTTACTCGTTCCAACCTTCCCTTACCTTTTCCCTCCGATTTGGATCTTTTCATGTTACCAGGTTGAATCTATCTTCTTTGTTGGATCGTTTAGAATCAACCATTTTTTGTAGAAAATCAAAATTGAAAATTTTGGTTGATTTTAGGTTTTGGAATGAAAGAGAAGAGGAGAGGGTTTAGAGAAGAAGGATTAGAGGAAGATTAATCGTTTTTAGTTTTTAAGTTTAGGGTTTAGTTTTAGGTTAATTAGTGTAGGGGTATTAAAGTAACTTTACCACGTTTTGGCCTCCCCTTAGTAAGGGCAAATGTCCATTTAAATTTGGGTATACCCCAATTAGTTTGGGTATACCCCAATCAAGCCAGGCAAATTTAGCCATCACAGATGGTAGACACTAAATAAACTATAAGTAGAACCATTACAAGGATAACACAAGACAAGAGAAATGAGCTAATACAACAAAAGGGAAATGAAACAAAGGAAATACAAATAAGTGTCAAGACAAGAGTTGTTGCAGCGGAGATATAGAAGTAGGCCTGTCAATATATGTCCGATATCCTAATCCGTTTCCGAGTTTTCGAGATCCTATAGGATTTTATTCGTTTTGTCAGACATACTATCGGATATTTCTTCCTTAATATATCAGAATCGGATTAGGCTCCATCCTAATTGTTAAAATCCGATATCCGATAGAACATGGATTTATTTGTGATTTACCCTAATATTCGATATCCGATATGAAATATTTGAGAAACAGAACTTAAATTTCAATTATGAACATGTTCTAAAGGGTTTTTAACATTTTTTGTCAGAACCGGATATTATCGGATAAATATCTGATATCCGATAGCTTAGCCTATCGGAATCGATATCTGATTTTTGATATCCTATAGGATATTATCGGATATTGAATATTTGATAGCGCTTAACCTATCGGATACGGATTTCTAAATATCCGACGGATATTTATCCACTGACACCCATATATAGAAGTATACATCCTCACTTGGTCCAGTTCTACAGAAGAAATCCCCGATTCCGCCAACTTATCATCAGCGTCAATACGACCTTTATTAAAGTAAACCACTACTGAAAATTCTCAATCATCTATTACTGGAAAACTACATCATAAATATTCGCAGACTTACCAAAAAATCAACTCTTATGTAAGCGTTAACAATCCAAGACTTTCGTCAGGCACATTCCTTCGCACTTGATGCTAGAACATCGCTGCCACGGTGGGGAGGGCCGACCGAAGAAAAAATAAATACCTCTGATTGCATAGGGTGTTATATATATATATATATATATATATTTTGTCGGATTGTTATTTTTGACGCATATACACCGTTTTTAGTGGTTGAAGAACCAAATTAGTGGATGCATGAATCAAAATACGAATGTATAAACTGTTATGCATCTTTTGTGGTGTCTCCATAATTCAGTATGCATTTTTTTTTTCCAGTTGACAATTATTATTATTTATTCGAAAGAATTCTCATCAGACAAGAAACTAGTCGGTAGCCGTGAATCAAGCTGGGCTCCAACTCCTTTTTGAACGATCACACTTAACCTATGAAAAAGGAAATCTCATATACGCACATTAGCATCATGACTAGCCATGTAATTGCGAATATGTTTAATAAAGTTTATCGTTCGGTCACCAAGCTCACCAAGAGTAGTAAAAGCTAAAGCACCAAAACCCGTAGCATTGCGATGTGCATTTTCCAAATACTTGGTATTTTTGCATCGACAAACATCCTTGATAGCCTTACCCACATCCAAAGTACGACCATTACTCCCAAAGCAAAGGCGAAACAATCGTCACATCGAAGCAAACATCCCGACCATTATCCCAATTGAGCACTAGACATCAGCTGGTCTCAGAGAAGTAATAATGTTCGCAAGAAGACCCAAGTCAACCTCTTTTCGTGCCGACACTCTACCCCGATAACAGATGTCAGCAATCGCGTCACGCACCAAGTTATGCCGAAATTTTAACCCTACTTCATTCGTATAGTGCACCACATGGTCGCCAAAAATATCCATCTCTCTCGTGCAGAAGGGGCACAAGCTGTCTAATTCAAACAAGGGGATACCAAGTCTATAACATAGTATCACACTGAACTGCCTCGCACCAATTTGCTGATTTAAACCAGCGATATGAATAGCCAGTAAGAAATCCAGGGCATGCTTCATTTGGTTACTCTGCCATACAATGAATCACGTTCAGACAACTTGAAATTGGAAGTCAAGTGCTTATTTATTTCATCCAAATAGACAGTTGCCAGAGTTGACATAGAATGGGTGACAACGCTATCGATGCATATAGGAGAAACAGGACTACAAAGAAAGTTGAAAGAAGCTGCAGCTCGCTCAAGATGGGAGCTAAAGCCACCGATGCCAGTGTGCCTCAAGATAACAGACTACAGTTCTAATGTTTGCAAACACGACGCCAAATAGCAATAGTGCATAGTGCTGGTTAGCTAACCCACCCAGTCTGAGAGGCAATGTGGAAAACCTCATTTGCAAGGGGCTGAAACCTGGACCATCCCTTGTGATTACATGTCGTAGGAACTTGTAGAGATGAGAGTCAAACATATCTTGAGCCGCAAATGTGCAGTATGGTAAGGTAGTGCGTAAGGCAAAATACAAGCGAGAAACACCAAAGACAGGTTCCTAAACAAAATAAGCTCACACCGTGGATCTTCAAGTTTTTCCACCGCATCAATGAGCTCCACTGTTTTATGCACTCTTTTTACAAGAAGATATGCGTTAAATTGAGCATCAAGACTAACAGGAGGGCCTAGCAGCTTAACCCCCTTCTCTGGCCTACTAATGTCAGATGGAAACATACCTACAATGGCTGCTCTGGGGTCTGGAGAGGGCCAAAATAATTCAGTCTTCTTGATGTTCAAAAACACCTCCTAGCAACACCTTTCTCTTGTATAATCTTGGTGATCTTGCAACCATCATAGTGTCTCCAATCACCATACCATCATCAAGGTACCATGCATGCAGTTCTAAATCACACCTTTCTGAAATACTCAAGACTAGCGGATGGAGAGTAAGGGCAAACAAAAGTGGCCCTAAAGGATCACCTTGTTGCACTCCCTGAGCTGAAGAAAGTACATGATCCATGTAATATAATCGTACCCCGGTGAAGCGTAACAAAACTCAACCTAACGAGATATCAATGGACATAACCTACGTACCTCGAGATCATGAATGTTCTATCTATGAGATTAAACACATTAGAGAAATCCACAAGCAACATGGATAGTGTATTTTGGTCCTCTTTCTCTTCTAAGCACGCGATTTACAAAGATGTAGAATCGCTTCTCCGCCGCACTTAGCCCCCACTGTAATCGGAAACCACCCAGATAAGAGTTCATTTCCTTGCCTACAAAAGATGCAGCACATTTAGAGACAATTCTCCTCCAAATGATGCCAATTGCTATCGGACATAATCCACCACCGGGCTTGATGAGTGGAGTAAGAGGAGCACTGGCTACATATTCACCCAAAACAAACGGACATGAGCCTGAAAGCCATAAGTTAACCACTTCCGTGATGGAGGCGAGTAACTCATCTGAAATAACAGCTGCCGATCCACTGAGAACATTAAGAAGATGTTGTTCATGGAAACCATCTCTTCCACAGGATGTCCCCTTAGGGAAATTCTTTAATCTGCTCAGCACAAGCTTCGTTGAAGCTATCACAACATCCTATGAAGGTGGAATATAAGGGATAACAGGAAAGGAAGCAGTGGGATGTTTGCATTGAAGTTCATCCAAAGTGCCTTCGTTGTTAGGTGCAACTCCACTAGAGGTGAGAGTGCGAATTACAGCAACATACAAACCGTGTGTGAGCTTACCTCTGCACAATCTCAAGTTAACGGCTTCCTGATCCTCCTGTTTGGGCTTCTTCTTTACTTTCTCTAGTAGTTTCTTCATCTCCTCATGTTTCTCAAGAATACTTTGAACTAGCACAGCACACCCATTGGGTTCATTCCAAATACGCAGTGCATGATTAACTGACTTAATCTGCAACTTTCTCCGGGTGTCTGCTTTCACCTCTTGGTACTCGGCAACATGATGAGTACAAACAGGGAAGAGCAGGAGCTGAATCCATGAAGATAGTGCGTTAGGCATGGCCACAACTTTCTGCAATATATACCTGAAGGTGCGAGCAAAGTGCAACCTACATTTAGCTGGAATACTAGAGATTGTGGGAATCTGAGCTAGAAACACCATGTTCAATAGCTCAAGACCCAAAGTAGGCGTAACTACCTCAAATTCAGTAGCATGATCAGAAGTATTATTTCTAATTGGAGAAACAATTCCATGTATTGAAACCGAAGAAGGAGCAAGCTCACCTTTCTCTATATGCGTACACTTTTTTTCCCAAGTATATATGTGCATACACCGAGTACACATCCATCTCTCAAGGTGCGAAAAAGTAGACTCCCATGCTTGGTAAACATCACTGCAACATCGTACTCTCTCCCGACATATGTCAGTTCCTCCTTCTCTCTTGTAGTGTAAATTTTTCAAATGATTGAACAATGAAACCTTCAATTAACCCTTCCCCCAACACCATTTTTGCACCCATCATATCCCTTGAAAGGGCATTGATAAAGATCAGCTCTGCCATCAGAAACACCAAAACCAGGGCTTGCACAGGGGGTAGCAGGAGCAACAGAAAATTTAGGGTTCACAGAGGTACAAGTTCTCCGCATTGAATAACAATTAAAAACCCTAGAAGAAACTCTTGCCCGATGCTAATAATGTTCACGCGTCAAGAGTGGAATGATATTTTTTAAGCGTATACTACTTCCGTTTCGGAAAAATATACTTTGACAATTTTATTCTTTCCTAAAAAGTTATGATGTGTAGGCCGGCTAAGTCCGCGGATCACGGGGCCAAATGCTCACCCCTAAGTGAGCACAACAATGTGTAGGCCGCAGAAATTTCAATAACAGGGCTTGCTTACTGGGCCTTTACCAAAGTATCCACTTAGATTAGTTGAAGGGTGATTTAGTAAATCAAACAACTCTCCGACTAAACCCTAGATTATAAGTAAATTAGAAGTTTCATTCATAAGAGCTAGTGAGAGTAGAGAAGAGTGAGCAGTGAGGCGGTTTCAAGGAAAACCCAGTAAATCGGAGTTCTTCCTGCTGTTCCCAAAATCAGATGGGGGATTATGGTTGGAGTTTGGTTTTCTATATGAACCATTACACATACCCTGGGGGAAATCAAAGAAAAGAGAGACAAATTTATGAAATTGTCATAATGACTTATCCTCTCAACATTATGTTGTTTTCTATCTCCAGATCTTGATATCTGTAGCAGCACCTACTCTGTGACCTTCTCTTTGGTAAGATCTGTAATATAATGGTGTATGATACTTTCATTGTCTTATCCACAATATTGACATTCATGATTGGTTTTTCTATGCAGCGGATTGTGGACGCGGAGATGTTCTCTTTCTGCTTTAGATGCTGCCTTCTGTTTCATGTTCATCTGCAGACTCTTCAGACTTTTAAGCTAGAGAAATAACTCAGTTATTGAGTACTAACCTTACTACCAAAATTGGATATGCTTTTGCATCTGCTGTTGAAATGGTAAATCGTAATCACTGGAATGTAGATGTTTTAAGTTGTTTGTTTGTTCAAGTATCAATTTGTATACAGTTAAGCAAGACAAAGTAGCTAATTGGTTTTAGCTGTGAAAAATTTCAAGGTGTTTCATATCTGATTGGAGTAGTGTGGTTCTGGTAACGATTTATCTGAACATAGAAAGATCATTTCAATTGTTAGGGAAGATGTGGTTTGTAGACCTTATAAACTAGTAATCCCTGCATCTATAAAATGTTGTTTTTGAGGTTTCCTTCATCTATAAAATGTTGTTTGTGTTTGAATTGGTATCTCCCTGCATTTTTGGTGCACAATTGAGTCTATATCTCAAAGCTATTTATGCTTGAACTGATCTCTCTGAATTTTTGTTGAATCATTTTGTGCTTTCAGTAATGCATCAATGTTCAGAATCTGTTACAGAGTAACTACTAACTAGTTCATATCAAAGCCTGTAATCGAGGTTTTGGAAAAGAATATTGTAGGGCTAGTCTATAACTGTATAATTATTACTTGGAAAGTGGCATTGCCAGTAGTTAACCTTTGTAAGTATGCATATCTTAATTCGAGGCTACAACGTCTAAAACAGAATATGAAACTTGACTGCTCCCAAAGCCGACACACATAGTTTGTTAACAGAAATTGAAGGACTAGTCTATCATTTCTAAGTTCTTTACAGTTGTTCCCACTGCCACCAGTGTTGTCAAGCCTTCACAGTTTGGTTTTAGTCAGAAAATTTCAGGGTGTATTCGTATCTTATTATGGTGTTGATGTACTTGTAACTTTGGTTTATCTGAATGGTGGGAGAGTGGGCATCATAGACAGATCAGTCCAGAGCTTGCATTTCAATTGTTAGAGCTTCAATTGTTAGAGATAGCGAATATACTTTTTTGGACCAAACTTCACGTTACAAGTGTTTTCTCCAGTTTAGATTTGATCATAATGCTTTTTAATATATGTTTTCTTTCATCAAAAAAATAATGCTTGTCAATTACCTCCATCTATTGCTGCGTGGGGGACTCAGGGGTGTTATTAGTTGTTGGTTGTTGGTTGAGCATCTAAAAATGCCGAGTGAAATTGTTTATGATTTTTTCAGTGCTATCATTGGTACGAGGTTTGAAGTTTGCCTGCAGTTTTCCCAACTTCTCGCGTTATCTCTCTCTACAGAAGGATTCACACGTGTTCGGTTGCAATTTAGTTAGGTTTCCATTGACTGCGAGTCTGAGGCAAACTGCAATGTTCCAGGTAGTGAGCATTGTATCCCTAGTGCACGTCTAGCATGCCTTCTCGGAGGTTTTCCTCCGCAAATTATTTAGTACTGGATTTTTTGGTACAAATACTTAGCTTAGATTTACTTCATGTGTAAATGTTGTTAGTGCTTGATAGAAACTCTAATGACGATAATGGTTGTTAACAATCTGTAAAGAAGACTTATTTTGGTGAATGTTTTCACCTCGCCTTTTTGTTCTTGTTGTTGTTGAGTTATGTTGCTATTTACCTGACAGTCACAGTATAGCTATCTTAGTATTGCCAGGAAAATGTTTTTAACTGGGCTTTGCGTCAATGATGTGTCCTTCCATTGTTGTTGTGTGGGAGAGAGTGTTAGTGATCTGGTAATGTTTCTCCAAATTCCTGTTCTCTGTGTGATAGTTGTTACATTGTTATGTTATAAATATGTTACAAAGCGGTGGCATCGATGACCATTACTGCTTTTAACAAAAATATGAGGCTAAACCTTCTAAAACAGAACTTCATGACCCAAGACAACCTGGATTGTCACCAAAGCTGGAGGACAAGTCCATTCTCAATGGTTGTTTGTTTTTGGTATTATTTATGGGTTGCTCTATTTTGGCTTCGATTCGGAGCTGCATCTGCAGGGGATATAGTGCATATAGAAGATATAGCTGCAGCTCCTCCGTCAACCTGGATCCACCATCAGCCTGCCAAAAACATTAACACATCTGTACGTTTTTCCAAATGCCCACATAATGAGGCGGAGAAATCAAACCATGCACAAACGCACTTATGATTATCATTATTAAAATCATTATAACTGAACCAATTCAGTAATAATTGATCAAAACTAAGTAAGTCATAATGGAAGAAAACAAGTTAATAGCAAACCACTCTATTAAGTAATGGACAACTCAAAAAATATGTTGAGCTGGTTCGCATCCAGAGCTGCAGACTTGGGTTAATTTGCGTTACCTCCCCTGGCCAAGATCATAATTAGCGTCACCTCCCCTACAGAAATTAAATTAGTGAAACCTCCCCTCGTTACATTTTCCGTCCAAAGCTGGTTATCCCAGTCAGTAGCTTTGTACACGTGGACTAGTTTTTACACGTGGATTTTGACTTTCCTAGAATACCTCCCCTGGCCAAGATCATAATTAGCGTTACCTCCCCTAATGGTTTTTACACGTGGAAAATCGGTCCACGTGTACAAAGTCGCCGACCCGGGATAACCACTTTGACGGAAAATGTAACGAGGGGAGATTTCACTAATTTAATTTCTGTAGGGGAGGTAACGCTAATTATGATCTTGGCCAGGGGAGGTAACGCAAATTATCCCTGCAGACTTTCTAGAGTTGAATACTGCAAATATGGAGAGTGGAGATACGAGACATCGCAAGTCATATACAAATAACTCCACGAGCCCCGCATATGCACAACAATTATAACTTGAGCTTCATATAATGCGGATATTTAAACGACGCCAACAAATGACATGAGCGACTTTTAAGAGTGAGCCACTTTTGAAAGACATCTGGTATTATGAGTGAGTTCTTGAATCATATTCTTGAGGGAGGTACACTTTTAAACCACATTTGGGGCTAAATATGGCTTAGCATTTTCGGGAAACTTCCACCATTGTGGGTGCATTTAATCAATGGACCAAAAATCAAATGAAATCTCATAGCCATAGGGATAAAACACACAAGAATATGATTCAAGAACTCACTACTTGGGATTTTTCTTGCTTCACTATGAATTAACGACGTCATTCTCACTGGATATTGCCGTGGATGATTAAACTTTTTGTGGTTGAGTATTTATAAGAACTTAGGAATAGCAGATAGAGTTTCCTTCTGGGCATGCTCTCAATTCTCAAAATATTCTAAAACTTATAGCTTCAACTCTCTGTGACATTATTCTTGCTCCACGGACATCTATAACAACAGTAGAAATAACTCTTAGGTGTGTGGTATTTGAGCCTACTCATAAGTTTAAAAGCGTCGGTTGGCCACTTGCTCCTTGTACTTGCAAGCTGTTGTATTTGTTGTTCAAGTTGCCTGGCTCTGTAGTGGTTTGACTCCTTGATGAAACTGTTTGATTAACAATTTTAGCTCTAAGATTTGAGATGTTCGGGATGTAGTTACTCACTGATAGATCGGCTTAGGTTTAGACAGAATTGGGTTGTTAACGGTTTCTGAAGATGAGAAAAACAAACATAAAGATCTGTTTATATATATTTAGAGTTACATGACTTGCTGTACAGGACTTATAGTTGCCTTAGTTTGGCATACAAGACATAACAAAATAAGCGAAAACTATAAACAGAAAGAATAGGAAACAAACAGAAATTTCCTATTATCTAACACCCTCCCTCGATCTAAGCGGGTGATCGGAAACATCAAGCTTAGAGCGTAGAAAAGAGAATCTATCCCTCGAAAGACGTTTAGTAAGCACATCAGCAACTTGGTCATTAGAACAAACGAAACGCACTTGTAACTGGCCACGTTGAACTCTTTCGCGAACAAAATGATAATCGATTTCAATATGTTTAGTACGACCATGGAAAATAGGATTCATAGTAAGATAGGTAGCACCAAGATTATCACACCATAAGACTGGAGGAGTGCAGACTGGGACTTTAAGTTCTTTGAGTAGTAGATTCAATCCACATTAGCTCAGCAGTAGCAATGGCAAGACCACGATATTCACCCTCCGTACTCGACTTAGAAACAGTTTTATGCTTTCTAGCAATCCAAGAAATAAGATTCGAACCCAAGTAAACACAACAATACCCACTAGTGGACCGTCTATCGTTTGATCACCAGCCCAATCAACATCCGTGTAGGCTTGAAAACTCAATTTTAAATTAGAAGAAGGCCGAAGAGTAAGACCATAAGAGGAAGTACCTTGTAAATAACGGAGAATTCTCTTGACAAGAAGAAGATGCTTGTCCGTAGGATGTCGCATAAACTGACATACTTTTTTGACTGAGAAAGCAAGCTTAGGCCGAGTGATCAACAAGTATTGAAGACCACCAACAAGACTCCGATATTCAGTAGGATTTTTCAACGGAACACCATCATGTGGATTTAGCTCATGGAAGTAGTAAAAGGAGTACTCACAGGCTTTGCTCTTTGCATATTAGCACGCTCCAATAAATCCTCTATATAACGATTTGGGAAAGAAACAAACCATCACTTGTTCTTGTAACTTCAACACCAAGAAAAAGAGACAACTCTCCAAGATCCTTTAGAGCAAATTCCTTGTGGAGAGTGTCAATAAGATGTTGCAAAAAGGAAGAAGAGGAGCCTGTTAAGATAATATCGTCGACATATACAAGAAGATAAGTAACATCGGTAGTCGAACAACGAATAAACAATGAAGAATCTCGCTTCGAGAAACGGTAAAACCAAGTTGTTGTAAAAACACACTAAGACGAGTGTATCATGCCCTTAGTGCTTGCTTTAGGCCATACAAGGATTTATGCAATCTACAAACATGATCAAGATAATCTCGGATCGGTATAACCAGGAGGTTGCTTCATATAAACTTCCTCCGTAAGAAAACCATTTAGAAATGCATTTTGAATGTCAAGTTGGCGAATAGGCCATGCAGATGTAAGGGCCAAAGTAAGAACAACTCGAATTGTGCAAGGCTTTATAACCGGGCTAAAAGTTTCTCCATCGTCTTGTCCTTCGCGTTGACGAAATCCTTGAGCCACTAAACGAGACTTACTGTGCTATGAAATTAATAACCTTAATTAAAAGATTCTTAACTTTGAAAAATAATCACTCAGAGATCCTTGATGAAAAGTCCCTAATGTAATTTATTAGCTCCCCGAGGTTGTGTTGGAATGTAGATTCATCAAATAATCAATAAGTTGTTTGTTAAAAGTTCAAACATTTAAGTATGAGATGATTAGGCTCCAACTATTTCATAGGACTTAACTGTATGTTAACCAAAGAAGCATGTTTATTTATTCCTATAACAATTATCCTCGGCAAGTTGCATTCTGCAGTATATAGAAGTTAAAGCCTTTAACCATTTAGGCTCATGGAACAAAAATATATCAGATGTCAATGTGGTCAAGTTTCTCTTTTCAGGCTCACCTAAGGTTAAAATACTGTTGACTTTGTATTCTGGCAGTATGGGTTATTTCTCAGAGATTGCACTGAATTGTAGGCTTGCCAAAATGGAAAAAAAAAAAAAAAATCTTGAAACATCTTGAAAAAAGAAATGACCTGATTATGGGAAGATGTATCAACAGTTGATTATTTGAAGAAGCATGTTTATGTTTAGACATTTTAGGCTATATTACAATTTTCTAGATTTTACCTACATGATTGTCATGCTCATTTTTGAACTTCCTCTGGAACTATGTGTTTCCATCTGTCTATGAGATGGCCAACTCATTGTTGCATATTTGGTTTTTCAAGTCTTTACTCTTTTTGGTCACATAATACTCATGGATTGAAGATTGATATCGTCTCTATATATGTTTTATTCATTGTATCAGGCAATAGGCAACATACCACATTTTTTGTTGGTACCTAATAGACTCGCACACATGACACAACTGATTACCAAACATTCACCGGGGTCCGAATTTTTGCTCTAAAAACCTCACAGAAATATGGTAGGTCCTACAAACCAGGTCCCCAGAGGGGCAGGGCCCAACTTATGTGTCTATACAATTGACGGAAGCAGGAACGTGCTTGGCCGTCCCGTTCAATATCTTGATATGCCAACTTCATAGAATCATAGGGCATCAATATGCACGCAGATACCAGCAGGAACGTGCAATAGAATGCTACAAATATCTGAACAAGCTACGAATAGAATGCTAACCACTTTTCTTTTTCTCTATCATCAAAGCATGCATACATACATGCAAATCTTAGTACATACGTCAAAGAATCAATAGTACACACTGTATAGTCATATCAAAGGCATCACATCAATTTGCAGGCAGATAATACAATATTATTTTATATCAAATAAGATGAGATGAGCTGGTTTACTATTAAAGAATACTAATAAGTAGAGAAGCTAAATGTTAAAGGAGGGGTTGTGATTTTTCTACAACTCGATGTTGTTTTTGCAATACCGGTGTTGAAGCAGATTTGACCAGTCTTACCCTATGCCATTCATTGTTTGGTTTGTACGGAAGAGAGAAACTCGAGAATTATGGCTAAAAAAGAGTAAAGATAAACATCGTATTATCCAGGAGCAAAATCGGAGTTTAATCTACTTTCGAGGCAAAAATCATGGATGGTTCGATTTTATATCTTCTACGGATGTGCTTAAGGTCACTTTAGATAACAATTAACTTCGTTTCTAGTATTTTGATTGGTTGTATTTCTGTTCTTTTTTTTTTCTTAATAAAGTTTTATTAGCAAAAAAATCTACTGAAGCTAAATGTTATATAAATACAACAACTTCTAATCAGTAAAGAATATATAAGTTCTCTAGTCCTATCAAAAGAAAATAAACAACTTCTTCGAAGCTTTATTGAAGAACACAGTGAAATCATCGTTCTTCATCATCTTAAGAAGTCTAAAAAAAACCACTTAGAGAAAGCATCAATGAGATCAAATCAAAGATCATCAAATTCTAGACCTGTCTATGCATCTCCAAACCCACCGCAGTTTACCCCTTCTCCTAACCCATCACAGTTTACCCCTTCTGCTAACCCACCACAGCCTACCCCTTCTGTTATCCCACCACAGTTTACCCCTTCTCAAAACCAATCACCCTCAAACCCTTCTCCTGATCTAGGGTTTTCTCTAGTACCCCATAGATCTTTAAATCTCTCTCAAGAACTCAGGATCCAGTATGAGCAAGTCTTCTTCAGAGATATCCCTCAGAACCCTCATTTTGATCCGCTTTCACACCTCAGTGATGAATACAAAGAAGGAGTTATGCTAGGGTGGGATGTATCTTATCTTACTTTTGTTAGGAAACTTCAGAACTCTTCTGATCCATCAACTTTTCTTGCTGGGCTCGGAAATTACTTAAAACAGTTCTGAATTTGAAACCATGGGATATGAAGTATCTAAACTCAAAGAAAGGTTGGGCGTTTTGAAAACAAGAGCTGACAACCATAAAATGCTGAAAATTGCAATTCATGAAGCAGCAGAAGAAGAAAAGGAGAAAGCAGAAAAAGCTAAATGCCAAGAGTGTCGTATTCAAGACTTAGAAGAAGAGCTTCGAAAAGCCAGAAGTTCATTAGCATCTCAAAAATCAGACATTGAGAAGACTAATATGAAGAAGAGGAGGTTTATAGAAGATGCAACCAAGACCGTAAGTGAGTTCAAGAAATCTGCAAAGTTACCCTTTTAAGATTAAAATCATATGATCCAAGTTGAGGATTGACGGTAGTGATCATAAGAAGAAGATTCTATGAGATTTCTTTTTGAATCCTGCTAACTACAGTGTTTTCATGTCTTTTTTAAGCTGCACTTTGGTAATTAGAATATCCTAATGGGATGATGATGATCATGAATGAAACTCTCTTCATTTTGAAATCTGATATGTGCTGGTGCTTTTTTTTTGGTTTTTTTTGTTTGTTAAATTTTCTTGTATACCCACCGGAGATGGAAGACGAAGGTGATAATATAGCCGGGGAATGAAAATTCAATGACCTGAAAATAGAGTACTGACTAAGTCAAACATGTTTAGGTTGGTTTTCAACTGAGTGATTCCAATGGCTGAGATCAAGTGTATGACTATTTGGGAAGTTGTGCATTCGTTCTTACTTCCTTTCTCTATAAAATAAAAGATGAAAAGGCTCCCATGAACTCTTTGTTTATAATATGCTCTGCAGAGTCAGTACCCTATAAATAAGACTCTACATAGGCATTCATGAGCTGTTTCTCCTCAACTAAAATACAATGTCTATTGTCTAGTAAGGTAGTTCAACACTCACCCCCATAATGGAAGATATCCATTGATATACCTAAAACAAGGTCTGTATAGTATACAGAATGTACCATAGGTCCATTGGAAAAAAAAAAATCAAATACAAAATGAACTAACCGTCATTGACAAAGTCACATAGACATCCCAAAATGGTTCCTTAGAAAAATTCTACAGATTCCCCACCATAAGTGTACGCACTAGATCATCTCAACACTGCTACTATTGTTTTTTCCGGTTGATCCAAAATTTAATTGAAACTTGAACAAAATTGGTGGTTGCATATTCCGCTTTGTGCTCTATGCAGGTATGATGGCACAATACTTACACGCTTTGAAATGATGTAGTGATCAAGTGCAATAGGAAATCTCTGAGTACTTTCAAACATCTGCCCGACTGCTACTATGTGCATTTAACGTCGGATTAGTTTGGCAAGTCTGTTCTATGTTGAAACCCACGACAAGAGGTTCAACTTCATCTTCGCCTACACCATAATCCAATCTCCGAGATCATAACAATGTGTAGGCTCCAGAATTTGTAATAACAAGGCTTGCTCACCGGGCCTTTACTTAAATATTCACTTGCATTAGTTGAAGGGTATTTTAGTAAATCACACAGATTTCCAACCAGACAACCGGAGTTCTTCCTTCCGTTTCCAAAACCAGATGGTTTTTTTTTTTTTTTTTTTTTTTTTAAGCATGATATTATTGATATACTTAACAGTACAGGTATGTTAGTATTTACCAGGAAAATGTTTTTAACTGGGCTTTTAACCAATGATGTGTCATTGTGTCCTTCCATTGTTGTTGTGTGGGACTCAAGTAGGGGTGAGCATGGGCCGGTATGGACCGGTTTTTGCCTCATCCGTGTCCAATCCATTGCACTACGGATTTCAAATTTGGCATCCGCATCCAATCCATATCCAACGGATTTGCATCCAATGGATACACGGATGGACGGATTGGATGCGGATAATCCAATGGATTTGTTTTAGTTAAAATTTATAGTAAAGAAAATAAAGCTATATATCCTATATATGTATACAAACATAAAAATGACTCCTTATAAAACCTACATATCCTATATATGTATACAAACATAAAAATGTCATGTACAACATCCAAAGCAAACATGTTAAAAATTCTGAAATGATCCATAGTATTTCCTAGAACTATATAAATGCGCTTAATTTAACGGATATGAATGTCCAACGGATTTTCAAGGTTGCATCCGGGCCCGATCCGTTATCCGTTGGATTTCAAAAATTCCATCCGCATCCAACCCATTAACGAACGGTCCGGGCATCCATCCGCAAATGAACGGTTGGTCCCAGTTAAATTCACGGATTACGGGCCAAATGCTCACCCTCACTGGGAGAGAATGTTTTTAACTGGGCTTTCATTATCTTCTATGAATCCACCAAGCTGATATCTAATAATTGGCATACAATTTGAATGTACTTTCAAAGGAAGTGGAGAATTTTAGGTGGCAGGTCGTGTCTGTAGAGTTTTTTCCAAGGAAAAATCTGACCGGAAACAGCACTAATAGGTTGACTATTGTGTAAAATTCATGTAGTAAGATGATTTAATTAACAGTAAAGCGGTCATCTATGGTCCCTTCCCATCTCGTCTTATCAGTGCCCTGAATAGGAATTCTAACTCTACAAATTTGAAGAACAGTATTTGAATCAAAAGGAGTTTAGGAAGATTAACATTCCACCAATTTGTGTCTTTATCATTGTGTCAACAGTACAATCTTTTCTGGAAAATGCACGAATACACAACTTCGTGGATCTAGACATAACAACGAGACGATCAGATGACTCCGTGGAGGATATATTGCCTAACAAACCCCACCTGGGAGTATTTACATTTCGTTTCCTTTTGCGAAAGAGGAGTTTAGCGGCGGACGTAAATGGTCCTATGAAGGCCCAGTCTTCCACAGACGTCCTAAGTAGGCCTCCAAAGAGGATCCACCCACAATTTTTTGCCCCATGGTGCAAGTGCCGAACTTGCTAGAAAAATGGATTAATAACAAAAACATTAAGTGTGAGAGGTTCCTAAATTTCTCCATGATGTTTGATTGAGAAGTTATGCATGTAGGTTTGTTGTTTGACGACTCTAGGTGATGGTGTTAGTCCTGTTGCTACGCATATTTTATCAGTTGTCGCTTTGGACGTATGGTTAAGGCGTGCCTGCCATGTACGCGTTTCTGGCAAGAGTTCAAATCTCTTAGTCAATCATTACTTACGCATAAGCATCTTTGAGTGTATTACCCTTACTTCAGAAATGTGTTTAGTTCTCTTGATTGGAATTTTCAACTTCGTTCTTTACATTTCTTTGTTGATACCTAATAGCCCCGCGTAGATGACACAACTGAACTGGCTACCAACAACCAACTCTCTTTCTCAACAACCTCACTGTCTTTGTTTTGGGTGTTGCCAAGTTTCCAAACATGCACCAGGTCCGTATGTTCGGAATTAATGGAGAAAATTAGAAGACAAGAAGACCCTTTGGTTTCACTTCTGTTTTTGATGTTAATTGAGTATTTGGCGTTGGTAATTAGATATAAAGATTGTGATTAACAAACACCTCACTATTTTGAAGGCATGAGATTAAGATTTATAATTGAATTCTGAAATCATGAATAACCTGTGCAAACTTTTTTTGAGCCATATTCTATGCCTAGAGTATTGGCATAGGATATGGGGTGATTTTTTTTTTTTTGCACAGAGATTATTTACAATTTCTCGTCCAACTACTTATTAACTAGTGATTACAAATGACGGAAGCAGCAGGAACGTGCTTAACTGTTGCCTTACCCTGATATGCCCACTTCATAGAATCTTAGGGATTACATCAATTTTTTAAACATACAAACTACAAATAGAATGCTCACCAGTTTTCTTTTTCTTGCATCATCAAAGCATACATACATGAAAGCATGCAAATCTTGTACAGTATCATCAGATTATGAAAAATACACGCTGGATGTATTATTTTTTTCATAAAGGAGTACAAAGGACAATCTCCTCAGTCCTAGCAAAAAAAAACAAAAAAAAAAAATCCAACAAGTTCTTCAAAACTCTATTTAAGAACACAAAGAAATCACCATGTGCATAGTCACCAAGACCATTTCAACAACATTAGCACTTAGCAGCTATCTTGATAATAGTCGACGAGTTATTCAACTCTGTTACAACGTATCTTCTTTGGTCTAACCGTATCTTTTATTCTTCCTCGTTTATCTACTAACTGTTAGGGTTAGGGTTGACTAGAAACCTAGCTATCTTTTCTCTGGACTTTGTAAAGGAATGAAACAATCTACAATCGACACAATTGTGTGACACTAACAAATCCACTTCTTCTAGTTTAAAACATCATTTTAAACGAAGTCACTTAGAGTAGGTATCAATGGGATCAATCCAAAGAACATCTGATTCCAAACTTGTCGCCAAGTTTGCATCTTCTCCTAACCCATCGCATTCTAACCCTTCTCCACACCCATCACCCTCAACCCGTTCTCCTGATCTATCTATGAAGTTTGCTCTAGTCCCTCATAGATCTTCATATCTCTCTTCGGAACTTAAGATTCAGTATGAGCAAGTTCTCTTCAAAGAAATCCCTCAGAACCCTCATTTTGAACCACTTTCACACCTCACTGATGAAACCAAACAAGGAGTTATGCTGGGCTGGGACGTAGCTTTTCTTACGTTTGTTAGGAAACTTCAAAACTCTGCTGATCCATCAATCTTTCCAGCTGAGCTACAAACTTATAGCGTTCAGTTGACTGAATTTGAAGATATGGGATATAAAGTACCTAAACTCAGAGAAAGGTTGAACGTTTTGAAAACAAAAGCTGATCAAGATATAATAATTAAAGATGCGATTCATCAATTACAAAAAGAAGAAAAAGAGAAAGCAGAAAAAGCTAAAAGTCAAGAGTCTCGTATAAAGGAGTTGGAAGAAGAGCTTAACAAAGCCAGAAACTCATTAGCATCACTAAAATCAAATATTGAGAAGATTAATATGAATAAGAGAAAATTAGTGGAAGTTGCAACCATTAATAGGATTGAGTTCAAGAAATTTGCAACTTCACACTTTTAAGGTAATAATCGTATGATCAAGATGATGGTGATGATCAGAAAAAGATGGTTCTATGTATGAACTATTAGGTTCTAATGTTACTTTCTGAATCCTGCTAACTATGGTGTTTTCATGTCTTTTTAAAGCTGCACTATGTAATTAGAATATCCTAATGTGATGATGATCATGAAGTAACTCTTTATTTTGCAATCTGTTATTTATTGTGAGTTTTTTTTTATCCTGTTATATTTTCTTATACCCACCGGAGATGGAAGATGAAGGTGATAGATGTATCGGAGAATGAAAGTCGTATGTCCTGAAAACAGAGTATGCACAAGAGTAATGACAAACCTAATTAGCCTGACCAAAGTCAAACATGTTTAGGTTGGTTCTCAGCTGAGATTGAAGATAGGATGGGATTTCCAACGGCTAAGATAGATTGATAGATGAAGTGTATGTATGATTAAGGCTGAGTTTGGTAATGCTTATTTTTTTTTCAAAAGCACTTTTAAAACCTATATATGTCAATAAATTTTGAAGTTGGTGTTTGGTAAAAAAAAACTAAAGTCTTTTTATCCAAAGCACTTCCCAAATTCTCAATTTTTAAAAATTTGGGGAGGAGGAGCTTTTAAAAGCTACAAAAGCATAAGTTTGTGGTCCCACATAAATTTAATGCTTGATTTATCTTTTTTATCCCTACTTTATTTTATAAATGACAAAAGTTACCCTTAAATTTATATACAATCAATTTTTTACTATTTCTTATATTGCATTCTTTAAATATTATTATTTTTTATTATTTCGAACTATTTTATATACCATTTATTTAATTTGTCAACAGTAGAAATAAAAACAAATATTAAATAATTACTTAATTTTAGTTTCATTTTTTGCTTGAATAATTACTTAATTTGTCAACACTAAAAATAAAAACAAATATTAAATAATTACTTAATTGTTAAGTAAAATAATTTCTTAACAATCATAATGATAGTGGTAATTAGTATGAACATTAATATTATATAGTAAAAAAATTAATTATTTTTAAACCCCAATAAAATTGAATAAAACTACCATGAGTGATATGTCTGTTTTTGTCATTTGTTACAACAACAATGGTTGAATCTGAAATTTTACCAAACACATTTTGATTGCTTTTAATCACTTCAACTTTAATTAATATTTTACCAAACATCTAACCGCGTTTTTTCTCACAAAGACAAAGAACGCAACGCACTGTGAAAAAAGTGCTTTTACAAAAGCTGCAGCAATACCAAACTAAGCCTAAATAGAATGGAAGTAGCGTATTCTTACTTTCTTTCTCTATAAAAAAGAATGTAGTGAATTCATTAACTCTTTAATGCACTCTGTAGACTCAGTAAGTACCCTAAAAATAAGACTCTACATAGGGCATTCATGGCTTTTTCTCTACAACAAGGTTCGAGGGGGAAAGTTAGAGAGACAGAAAAGATGGCTGGCAGGAAAGCCATAAAAGCCAATGAAAGAGCGAAAATGCTATGTATACACCGGATTTCATACCCAAAAATCTTACCCCAACTTCTTATTTGCTCGCTCTTAAAGCGGACTCCCTATTTTTCTGTGGTGGGTAGGGTGAGAATGAAATCTGTGGTGGATATAGATGACACATAGGGGTGTAGAAAGTTGGAGAGTAATATTAATACGTCTTGGGAAAGGAAACGTTTGGTTAGAAGTTTTGGGGGCAGGAAATGTTTTCTCTTTTTTGTCATGATGGAGTGGTCTAACTAGCGTTGGTCACCGGATAAGAGTGGCATTAAACAACTTGCTGGGTGTAGACCATTTTCAGTTACTTGTATTCCCTAAATATTACTTAGTGAAATGGGAGATGCTACACCTACAGACTTTTTATCCCGCAAAATCACCGAAGAAGAAAATGGACGCCTCATGATACGTTCTCAGTGTTGGGATCATCAATGGGTTAAAGTAGGGCCAGCCATTTGTTAGAGGCAGGATTTTCGGTCGGGATAACAAATTGGTCAACCTAGCATCTTCGTAGGGAAATGGTAAGAATTGATTATTTGGAAATTGTTTAGTATTTTTGATCGCAAAGTGAGATGAGGTGGTTCTTATAAATTATAATGCGGATGATATTACAGCTTGATAATGCGTGCTCGAAAATTACAAAGGTTTATGAAGTAGCTTTTCTGGATCAAATATTAATTTTTACCATTCTTCAAAAGATAAAAAATATATTAATTTTCACCAAATACTATTGAGTGTTGACAAACTAGAAATAAATCAACGCCAATATTAACCAGACAAGGGACGAAAGGATATTTGAAACAAATATACTGTCTCCAAGGCATAATGGTTGATTTTAGTTTTAGGGAAAACCCCGTAAATATGCGCATAAATATGTTGATGACGTATTTTTTTTTTTTTTTCATGATATAGAGGATGGTGTTTTACTGGATAATTATAGCACTTACATCAACAGAATCCTCCAAAACATTATCAGCCGAGAAGTCTGGAGGGTTGATATACCAAGTGTCAAATACACCAAATTTTCTAGCATGCGTGGCTAGTACATCTGCCAGTCCATTACATTCCCTAATGGTATGTTTGCATACCCAACTCCCAAACTACTTAAATAGAACAAAATATCTTTAATAATGTAATGGTTTTGCCAAGAGAGGCAAGAACTATTCCCATTTATTGCATTTGCAATATTGCTCGAGTCCACTTCAATAAAGAGATGCTTCACGTGATTTTCCAAAGCCCATTGTACTCCATACAGCACAGCAAAGCATTTTCCTTCCTCAGCATTTAGGACACCATGTCCGGCAATGCATCTTGAGCATGTATGTTCCCCTGCAAAATTCTCAATATTAGTCTAATGCCACAGTTAACATAATTCAATTTAAAAGAGGCATCACAATCTAATTTAAGGAAAGGGTTTAGAGGCGGAGTCAACTTTTGGTATCTGTTCATAGAGACTCTATCTTGCTGCACACTGTTATTTTCAACATGTGAGATGGAAAAGTTTTATCCTTCTTATGGTACTCACTGGATTGGCCTTGTGATTTTCAAACACACATCTACACCTCTCTTTCCAGACTTCCCATAGTGCACATGCCATGTGAATGATTCAATAATCTTCAAGTGATCCATTATTAGTTCGAACTACAAACCAGCTTTGTACCCAATCCTTGATATTATTAATGTTCTGGATAGACCTTCGACTTCTAGGGACAAAAGTATATATTGCTCTTGTAAAGTTGCAATGCATGATTATATGATATGTAGACTCTTGATTATGATCACACATAGAGCAAACAGATGGGACCCCTCTAATTTGTCTCATAATTCCTCCACTGGAAGAATCAGAGTCAGTCATACACTTCCAAAGGAATAATTTGATCTTTTCTGGTATCTTTAGACTCCATAATGACTTCCATAGCGTGACTTCATCAGGATTGTTAGTGTGATTCCCATTCTTTAACTCCATTTTTTAGTTGTACGCTGACTTGACCGAAAACATACCATTATTTGTCAAAGTTCAAACTAGAGTATCATCATTTGCCATTCTTGTATATTCTGGAGTTCGAGAATCTAGCAGACACTTCATGCTCAAAGAGGAGATTAACAAGATCAAATTTCCATGTTTTGTCCTTTTGATTTATTAGATCAAAGACAAACATATTTTCTGAACAACCTGCTGCACTAGAATTCATTAGTAATTGAGGACCATGTAAACTTAGTATCCAGTTATCCTTCCACACATGGATTCTTTACCCATTTCCTAGCTGCCAAAAACTGAATCTTTTGATGAAATCAACCTCCCTATATAAACTTTTCCAGACCCATGTTGCATTCTTCTTTACTGGAGCATGAAGGAGGGTGGATGAAGGAATGTATTTTGCTTTGAGTGCATCTGCCATAAGTTGTGAAGAGCTTATGCATAATCTACAGGCTTGTTTAGCTAGTAATGCATCATTAAAAATACTCAAGTCTCTGAATCCAACCCCCACAACAGCTTTGTCTTTGAAAATACTTGTCTAAGCACAAGGGTGGAATCCGCTACTATTTTCTTTTTTCCCCCACCAGAACTGTCTTTGGATTTTTCATCTCTTTTATGCTTTTATCTGGAATCTTGAAAGTGCACATCTGGTGAAAAGGCATTGAATTAAGTACAATTTTGACCATTATATATCTTCCAGCTTGCTTGAGAAATTTTCCTTTCCATCTGGGTAGTATATGTCTCTTGTTTTTCACAGTACTATTGAAGGAAAACGTTTTTTTCCTGTTAAAAAAGAGGAATACCCAAGTATCTTTCATCTATAGCCATTTTTTTTTGTACTTTCATTCTTATTGAGAGCATTCTGCAGTGCCTATCATGAAGATTACCAGAGAAGTAAACTAACGATTTTTGAAAATTTATCTGTTGGCTGAGATATTACTGATTTCCTTTATAACATCCAACAGATTGTTGACGTCATGCATGGTTGCTTTGGTGAATATCAAGCAATCATCAACAAACAATAAATGGGACACTGGTGGTGCTCTTCTTTCAATACTTATTCCTTTAATCTTCTTGTCAGCTCCAACTTTGGCCAATGATCTGGGAAACACCTCCATAGTAAGGAGGAATAGATAAGGTTAAGGTGTATCACCTTTTATAAGCCCCCTAGTTGGTTTAAAATAAGTACAAGAAGAACCATTTAGTTGAATACTAATTTCAGAAGTACTGATACATTCATGGACTAGAGCACACCAATTCTCATCAAACCCAAGTTGAAGCATGATTGCATTTAGAAAACCCCATTCAACTCTGTCTAAAGCTTTTGACATATCCAATTTCATAGCCATGTTCCCTTTCTTGCCTTTCTTCCTCTTCATACAATGATATCTCTTGTATAAGAGTTATATTGTCTGTAATCTGTCTCCCAGAGCCATCAGCAGATTGCATGGGAGATATTAATTTGTTGATGTAGTTTTTCATTCTAGTGGCTAGAATATTTGTGATAAGTTTATATGTAGTGTTACACAAAGAAATAGGCCTAAAATCTCATGGTGTTTGATGAAGCTTGACTTTAGGAACAAGAGTGAAATTTGTTTTGTTCATGCTCTTGAGTGATTTCTTGCTAATGAAAAATCTTTGAACCATATTAATCACATTAGTGCCAACAATGTCTCATTGAGTTTGGAAAAATACTGATGGGAATCCATCAGGTCTTGGGGATTTCTAAGACTTCATTGACTTGAGGGTTGATTGTAGTGCTGATATTTAAGAAATGATCATTTAATAGGTTTTCTAGACCATCTCTTCCACTAAACCAATTTCCATTCTCATCTTTGAGAGATTCAATTCTGTTCCTACTTCTCCTAAAGTTGGTGTGCATATGAAAATGTTTTGTGCTACTGTCAGCAGCTAATAAATGAGAATCTCCAGATTTCTGTCTCCAATATAGTATTTCTGTATGGTGACATTCATCTATTTCAATAGCATGGACTTCAGAAGTATTGCTCCCGTTGGTACTGGTTGATTGCAGGTGATGTAAGTCTTCACGGAGTTTCTTAGTGTTCTGTTGTATGTTTCCAAATGAATCCATATTCTACCTTGAAATATTGCATCTTGTATACTTTAGTTTGCTTTCTAGCCTAAAAGGTGCAGAACCATTCACCATCTTGTTCTAAGAATTTTCAATCTGGTCTCTACAAGTGTCATCCCTTAAATAACATTCAAAGGATTTCCATGATTTCTTGCCAGTTGATGTTGATGAAGTAAGATTTAGAAGTATAGGACAATGACCATAACCCCTTTAAGTGAGATGGAGTAAGTGGAATCTGGAAATTGAGAAAACCATTGAGCACTGACTAAAGCCTTGTCAAGTCTTGTTTTTATCCTACCAGTTTCATGTTTATTACTGGTCCACATGAAGAATTACCTGCGTCATCATAATACTAGAGGACATGAAAGAACTGGCATTAGTTGAATTTTTATCCTCAAGATACATAGTAATATTTAGGTATCATATTACTACCCATAAGATATTAGGATTATCAGTACCTAAATCTTTTATGTAATTCCACTATGTCTGTCTAAGAGGGGCATAAGGTGTTCCATATATGCAAGTGAGTAGCCCTTCATGATTGGATGGATAACTAGTAACCATACATTTAATCATATAGTTACTGTTAGAGCACTGCTTGGTCGAACTCGCCAGAGTTGCTATCTCAAGCTTGTTTGTCAATGTTAGTGATCAAAACTATAAGTATTGATTTCTAGTCTACTTATAGTGATGTCTCGGACTAGGATAGATTATGTAGTTGAGCATTAGAATTCACAGCGTTCATCAATTAAAGACGAAGAACTACTAAGGAGAGCTTGTGGAACTTCATCAATAAAAAGTATGTGGAGACTAAAACTCATCTATCACTTGGAAAGTCCATTTCTACTCTATCTCCTATATTGAGACAAAAGTCGTATTACTATATAGTTGTCGATTATGCACATTTGAGATTTCGAAGTGAGATTAACTCGCTTACATATTTTTTGAAAATATGTGTTGGTAAGCTTTCGCTTCAAGCATGTGAAAATCACCGAAAGTCAAAAGATGATCATGTGAAAATCACTGAGCACTAGTGGAAAACAGAAGTTCTGCGACCGTCAGGACAAGTCATATATACGAGTTATACGACCAAATTTAACCGTCTCTGTTGGGGTCTCTGATAAAGCGTAGCTGTTTTCTACGACCGTTGTCCGTTGGCCTCAAAATAACGACCGATTTCAAGCGTAACGAGGTGCAGACCCTTAGCCGTGGGTCTCAGATTTAAATTATAATATAAAAATAAATAAATTCAGATTTGCTGAAATGCCTGAATGGCTAAATCTGAAATAATCTGACTGCATCAAAGTCAAGTCAAATTAAGTGGAACACAAACTGAAATTCAAATGAAACTTCAAATTTAAACTCAAACTGTGAATTCAACGTTCATTCATTTTACCCATTGGGTTTAAAACTACACAAAAAAGGATGAAATTCTGAGTTCATAACAATACATGCCTGAGCTAGCTAGTAAGTTCTAACAACAACATTTTAAACAACAAAACGATAAGCACCTCCGATGACGATGAACTTAGCCAATACTTCATGATTGATATCAAGTAGAGCATCCATGTGTTTGTCCCTGGTTCACATACGACAAAGAACATCGTTCCTACAAAGCAAATCAACAACTTCGTTTAGTTCATCATACATGGTAGAGCAAAATAAGTTACTAGAGATGACGGTATTATTATAAGTAAGTTATGTAATATGTTACGAGAATTCAATCAATGAGTGGACTCCAAAGCGCCCTCCAGTAGAAGCATATGTAACTTAACAACTAATAATATTATCTGGGGTGAAGATGACCATCAAGATATGCAGTATTGGCCACACACTGTAGGAAAGTTATCGCACAACCATGACTACGAAAGGACAAGCTTGAAACAAAACAAGAGCTTCAGAGAAATCGAAGGCAGATACAAAGAAATGGGTTGAATCCTTTGGAAGTCATGTTTTTTTTTTTGTAGGTAACAACATCACAGGGGAAGAAGAAGACACTTTCACAAGCAATTTCCCTCACGAATACGGCTTAACTAGCAATATAAGAAATTAGAAATCAGAATGCATCTAAGTGTTCATTAAAGACATCCAAGATTATGCATATGAAATTATAAATCATCAACAGACAACATGTTATATATAGTGGAATATAAGAGGTACAAGATTCGGCATGCTATTTGACCCAAATAAGTATCTAATTTTCAAGGTTCGACAATATAATGCCTTTAAGATGCACAGGAAAACTACGTATAAGCAAATCTACAATTCTTGGTGGTTGAATTATTTACTTCCTCGGTATTGAACTATTTTACTTAAAAAAAAATATATCTTTCTAAGGCAAGTAAAAGATAAAACAAAAAATCAAATCACAAAAGGAGGTTCAAGTTTTGTTGTCAACTCACATGTGCGTGAGAAAGCTACATGATTTCCACTAGTGGAATTATAAGGTGTTGGGCAAGTTCATTCGCGTGTATGAAGATCACCTCGACGATAGTTTCTGACCACATATGCGCAATCCCCAAATTCAGCTTGTTTCCTAACGTGATGCCCGCACCACCTTTTTTTTCCATCAGCACCTGCAAACAAGCCAACAGTTTCAGAAAATGTTCAACAATGTGAAAATCTAATTAAGCAAGATGATGAAAGATTAAAACAAGACAATGACATAGTTATCAAGTCACACTATAAATTGAATAATAACTTATGCTTTTATGAAATTACTAGCTTCAATAAATTACACCAAGCGATTCAGATTACGCACAACAAGTTAAAGGTAAACACGGTTTAACTTAGAATCTTAGGTGGTCCTCAAATAGACCGAAAGAAAATGGTGAAAGAAGAATTCAAATCCGAGGTAGAATAAGTTAAAGGTAAACATGGTTTCACCATGTTACTATTTTCCTAATTCAACTTGTTAACCAATATTTGGGTTGATGAGCTACCAAATCTTTACAAAATAGACTTTATAAGTATCGACAGAAGCAAAATAACCAAATCTTTACACGAGTAATTTACTAATAGCATCAAAACAAGACCCTAAAGTATTTCGAAGAGTAAAGAGTAATCTACTAATAACATCAAAACGGACCTAAAGTATTTCAAGTAAATGGAGAATAAGAAGTCAAATCAACCAAAAATTTATACTTCACCAACAATTTGAGGCATGGGAAAGAGGCTTATCTCTAACGGACAAATTCTGCACCTTTCCCCCCTGGTGTCACTCTCTAGAGTGGCTTTAACTGCACTAATCCCCCCCCCCCCCCAACTACATGTATCAAGAATCAGTCGAGAGTAAGAGTCACTACACATAAACATTGGAAGATCCAGTCATCCAAACCCCCGTACATATCAATGAGATTAATATTCCAATTCACTAAAACGGGCTGTAAAGCTAACTCAGCATATGCTTTTTAACTCACACGGATAATGAATAAAAATTACAAAAATAATTGGACATCTCAACCATTCAGTATTGGAATACAAATTCAAACTAGACTAGAACACATGCCTACAACATATGATAATAGTCACGCAGGTGTTGTAATAGACCCATCAACAATTACAGAGCAATAGGTGTTTTAAGTCTAACCAAATGAAGATACTATAAACTCAAACCATATAAAGTACACGACACTCTATACCATCATTCTGTATCCACAAGAATGATTCCTAGAAATCCCATGAACTGTACTCAAAGGTACATATACATATCAGGCATACAATATCATAAACAAAAGACTAATACACTTGTATCATTCTTGAAACAATAAATAAAATTAGTTAAAAATGTCGCAAGATCACATTTTCAAAAAATACAAGCAAAAGAGGAGACAAGACATCATAATATAAATGTATGCATATAAAGACCATCTTACTAACACCACCAAGTTTCGCTTACAACCCACGTAGAGGAGTTCTGTACAAGATTCAGCAGAAAAACAAAGCAAAATGACATGGAATCAACTAACTACCCCATCTAGGGGAGGGAAGTCATGGAACTCAGTGAGTCCTGTTTACAAACAATATATGAAAACTAATGGTAAAAACATGAAACCAAGGTGAAATCTGTACATCTATTCAAAACTAAAATCCATATTTGAAAGACGGAACTCATTGGGTAATTTTAACAAGCATGTAATAGGCCATCTCAAAGTTCAATTCATTCATCTCGTTTATGATGGAAAACTAAATTTGAATGGTTGCATTCAATCTTCACACAAAAACATTTATATATCCAAAAACCAAGTCTCGATAAAAGCAAACTAAGTGGTTGACATACTAACCATCCAAGTAACACCTAAAAGTATATCAATGTCTCATCCAAAATGGCTTCAATGGGACAGTCTCCTTTCATCCGCATCAACAAGTGTTCGATAAAGCATCAATAATCACTAGCAAATTCATCTAGCAGTAGATGAAAACAAATTCTTAAACGAAAGAAATATTTTTACTATGTAGTGTAAATCAGACCTGGTACAATCCAACAGAGTTTAGCATAAGCCTCAAACTCATTATTGTGATATTGGCAATAATTGAGAACCTAAGAAGCTCCCACAAAGGCACATGATGGGATGCTGGTAAGCCAGTTGATTTAAAAACCATACCATACCCACTAACGTAGTCACAATGAGGTGGAATCGGTTAAAGTTGTTGCTAAAAAGTAAACATATAAGAATTTAGCTCAACTGATCTTGAAAAATAAGAACAACAAAGAGATTTAAAAAAGAAACAAACAAAAACACTAAATGCACCAACTCGTCACAATTTATGACATTGTGATTGAAATCAACTTCAAAGTTGGAAAGGGGAGTTTAGCATCAAATGAGTTAACTTTCTATAAAAATCCATAGGGAAAACGAAGATAATAATAATGTAATAGGTAGAACTCAATACCTTAAAGCATTTGTAGCTAAGATAACAGCCACTAAAAGCTCTGCATAAAATTGATATCCACATGTAGAAGTAAATACAATCCCTCTGCAAATCAAAAACAAATCCACCATTAACTAAACATCAAAATCCTAATTCACAAAATCAAACTCTAACTTAAATAGTGAGATTAGGGAAAAGTAAAATTCGAAAGCCTAATTACATCACCCGATACATTTTGAAGAAAATCAAATCCTAATTAAATGGCTTCGTTTGCAGAAAACCAGACACGGCCCAAATTTTTTTATACCAAATCAAAAGAAAACCCAATGAAAATTTCTACAAACACAATTTAGTGAAACCCTAACAAAACCCCCAAATCAAATCCTTAATTTATTCCAAATCTAGCGAAATTTGGATGTATTTGATTTCCTTTGCAAATAAGAAAATAAGCAAACTTATCAAATGAAATTAGAGTTTTGATTTTTGGGATTTAAATACGAATGATTGTTCTGAAGTTTGGTAAACAAAACTAGAAAACAAACAAGAACAAGAAGAAGATCGGTGTTGTTAAATTTTGTTTACCAAACTCTGAGTTCTTTCAAAGGAACCTAGTTCTTGTTCGTTTATAAAAACCCTTACAAAAAAATGAAAATCTATATCTGTATAGATCGAAGAAATCGAAGAACATCTTATAAATTGTTAGAGATTTCGACAAAACCCCTAAAAATGAAAACAAAAAAACATGGATTCAATCGATAATAAATTGAAATTAAATTGAGAAGGAGCGATGATGTAAATATATTTCCAGCAGGTTTGATATCTAATTAGCGGCATCTGGGGTTATTGATCAGAAGAAGAATCAAGAGAAGGGATTTCCAAATTGTTGTTTCTTTAGGTAAGAGATGGAGTCTGAGGGCAGAGGTGAGGTGAGATGGAGATGATATATGGTGAAAGAGAGAGCGAGGATTTTTTTTTGGTAGTGAAACGATAAAAACGAGAGAGAGAGAGATTGTAATCATCCGGTAGTTCTTTTAAGTTTAGCAAATCGTGACCACAGAAATTGTGGGGCCCGAGTCATTCATCGATCGAATCGGAGTTTGAGGGTCGTTGAATCGGTAGTTCTATGATGGCAAAACGGTAAATAAAAATTCTAACTAGAGACGGTTTATTAGGCTCTCGGAATTTTTACATGTTTTTACCGAATCGTGGACCGCTATCTTTGGTCAACGTATCGGCCACGGTCAATGAGGGTCTCGATGTGGGTCCTAGATACCCCATTTTCCACTAGTGGAGTAACATCTTACATGGTTTGTGTGATACAATCATTTGGTGTAGACTTGGAATGTTTCGTTATGATTATTTCAATAACTTGAAAATTGCTTTGATGCTAATAGTGTGTGAAAACAGCTATTGTCATCCTCTAAGAAAGATTCAATGATTGAAATATAGTTTATAACTATTGGATTATAAACATAGTGAGCATTGTTGCATGTATGTGATCCATGACCGGAACTAGAGTATGCATACCCGTATGCGTACTTGTAGTTGTGAAATTTCGTGTACCAAGTACACATACAGGTATGCATACTTGCGTAAGGTATAGGTCCGGAAATTTCTGATGGGTTTTGAAGTGTACTAAGGTATGTGTACACGTTTGCATACTGGCGAATCCAAACTCAGACCGGCTACTTAAGTATGCGTACACGTTTGCATACTTGAGTGGTTAAATTTCTAAAATCGGTTGTGACATGAACTAATACATATATTAAGGAATGCATTCTTTGCAAACCGTGGCTATAATGTTCATAAATTGATTCGAGTGAATCAAACCGATTTTGCTTCAATTGTGTTCTTGTATACTTCTATGAGAATATAGCAATTGAACAACTCTTTAACTAGTTTCATTTGAGTCATTTGAATTAGTTATGGTTAAAATGAATAAGTTTGATATGAGAGTGTTCATATAGCTTACCTCGGTTACGGTTGAGCCAACATAGTGTACACGTTTAGGTACGGTTACTTAAACCTAAATGAAGGTGCATTTCATTTGTGTATTACAAGCTAAGTTCGATCTAACGGTTGAAAGATGTCAGCTTGAATCTAATCAGGTTTTCATCTAATGGTGAATATTGAATGCTATGTTACCAAGGTAACTTAGATTGCAAATCCTAATTTGAAAACTATATAAAGGAAAACTCTAGCAACTGGAAAACCTAATCCCCACACCTCTTGTGTGATAC
Organism: Papaver armeniacum; assembly: GCA_023531295.1. Classification (NCBI taxonomy): domain Eukaryota; kingdom Viridiplantae; phylum Streptophyta; class Magnoliopsida; order Ranunculales; family Papaveraceae; genus Papaver; species Papaver armeniacum. The sequence continues at coordinate 96,232 of JAJJWW010004343.1, forward strand.
TAGTTGCATAAGCTAGAGTCGATTCTCCTTTAACCTTAGGTTTTTCACGAAACCCTGTAGGTTAACGACTTAAAGACTTCATTGGGATTGTGAAGCCGCACCCAACTATTTTCTTTTTAGTTATGTGTTCTGATCTTACTTCTTCTATCGTGATTGAGTATTATCTTTGCTTAGATTTGCTTGAGATTTATCTCCGATAGGTAAGATTAAAAGTAGTCACAAACATCTTCGTCTCATCGTTTGTGATTCCACAATATCTTGTTTCGCTACCACCTACGATTAAGATTATTGTGAGGTGATTGATAATATTGAGCTGTTGTTCGGGAATATAAGTTCGATTTATCAATTGGTTCATGTTCACCTTGATTTATCAAAAGACGGAACAAAACTCGTAGGTATTTCTGTGAGAGACAGATTTATCTATTTCAATAGACTTTTCTGTGTGAGACAAATTTGTTTATCAAGTCTTCGACTTGGGTCGTAGCAACTCTTGGTTGTGGGAGAGATCAACTAAGGGAATCAAGTGCGTAGTATCCTGCTGGGATCAGAGACGTAATGAGGGCAACTGTACCTTGAATCAGTGTGAGATTGATTAGGGTTCAACTATAGTCCAGTCCGAAGTTCATTGGTAGTAGGTGAAAAGACGAGGGTAACCAAATACACCACAACCTTTTATTTTGATCACAACCTATACAAGACCCATTGTGTATAAACCTCTAGGAGTAACAATCACTCAAGGAATATTTCAACACAAAGTGTCCACTTGAAATAGGGTTAGTCCGAATCTGGCCTAACACGTGAATAATTATATCAGACAAGTGGAGAAATCCAATACACTTTGTGTGATCGTCTATGGATATGAAATCGAGATAATAATACAACAAAATGTTCACTTGGTAATAGTACGGTATAACCGAAACCTTATAAGATAAATATCAATTGCCTAGTTAACATACAAGTGTAATTACTTTAATTATAATATAAAAACAATTATAATGCGGAAATAAAGCAGCACACACCAGATTATCAACGAGGAAAACTATAATCTTGTAGAAAAACCCCGGGACGTAGTCCAGATTTGAATACTCAATGAATTAAGACGCTACAAAAATTAAACCTGCAACTTTGTGTAGACAATACTAAGTAAACTAAAATCCTAGTTACTCAGCTTCAGCAGTATTCTTGTTTTGACAATATCTAGCAGAACCGAAGTTGTCTATAGATATTTGTTTTGATAATATCTAGCAGAACCGAAGTTCTCAATAGATATTTGATACTAGATATCCTAGCAGAACATGCATTTTTTAGGACTTAAATCTAATATATCTTCTTAATGGTTCAATCTTTCAAGACAAGATTCCTTTGGATCGTATTTCCAAACTGTAAAGGATAAACTGCTTGGTAACAAAACTCACTTTATAATCACAATACCGAAATATATGATATAACCACAATTAAGGATCTTCTATTTTTAAGACCTGTTACTAGATCCGAAGTTCCTCGGTTACAAGATCAAACAAGACAATGATTACCGAAATAATCAGTCTTAATTACAAGGTTTATGATAAAATCACAAACTACTTGTTGATCTTAAAAAAAGGGTTACAACCTTTTTAATCCCGGAAAATCAAGTCACAGAAATTTACACCAAGATCAAAACACAAGAACAAAAGTCTTCAAATCTTCAAAGTCTTCAATCTTCAATTTAATCTTCAAAGTAACAACCTGCAAAAACAAACTTGATTCCTTATTGATTTGTCGCACAGAACGGAGTCTGTTAACAATGGAAAATCAATGAATCTATCTTACGGATCTAGAAAAACTTATATCCGTAGAAACGTTAAATCCTTGATCTAGTTTGATTGAGCCTTATAGCAGAAGAGAAGGTTCTCAAGAATAAACAAACTAGGTGCAATCAAAGATTCAAAACCGTTAGTCAATCAAATCAATAATCGAAAACTAAAATAACAATGCAATCATCTAGTTTCCCACCAACGATACTAATAGAGCTTCTCAATCCCAAAGAAGTCTTTAAACTGAGCGGTCGTAAGAGATTTCGCCTAATTAGGTTACTTTCCTCTCCGAATAGGCGGCTCCACCAGTAACAACACAACTAGGTAGTTTTGCTGGCTCTGAGGATTAGTTTGCAAGAAAGGCAACTTTGATATTTATAAACAAGAAAGTTTGGACACCAAGGAATTTCCAAAACCGAAAATATTCTCAAGATATACAATATATTCAGATTTGGTTTCCATAATTCCCCGGAAATGCTTTGTCCCAACATTGACCGAAAATCTCTTAGAAAATCTCCAATTAATAAATTCACATTACTAATTTTCATTTTCCAAAAATAAAATTAAAAACCTTAATTAGAAGATTCTCAACTTATTTTTCAATCCGAGATTTTTTTTTCCTTTAGCTATTAAGGAATATCTTTGAACAATAAAAGATAAGCGTTACTGCACATGTTCAAAGTATGTCGACATCCTTACTCTGTAAGTCCTCTTTCATACTTACAATCTCAAAACCGATTTTCCACACTTCCAAACAAGTTTAGAATTGGTTCATATGACTTTTAAGAACTATGTGATTGATCAAGAACACTCAATAACCAATCATGGGTTTCACGGTTCTACCAAAACAAGTTTAGGTTCTACCTCCATGTGAGTACTGGATTAGTCACACTAGCTTTCCAAAAATTCGGTTGACTAGGTACTAGGATTGGTTCCCCACATATATATATATATATATATATATATATATATATATGGTATCTAACTTGTATTTGTTGCACATGTCCGTAGGATCGGTTCCCAATGTATAAAAACGTGTTACACATGTTCATAGGATCGGTTCCCAATATCTATAAACTTGTTGCACCTCATACCAGGATCGATTCCCCTCTTTTGATAGGTTCCACCTCTTACTAGGATCGGTTCCCCTTTGCCTAGAGTTGGTCATACCAATAGCACTAAATCGATCATACCATCTCAGGTGATTACTTAAGATCGGTTTCACTAATAAAAGTTATACCAATACAAAAGTCAGGTCTTTGTGAATAGTTTTACCAAGAAAATAAACTAGTCATGAGCGGTTATGTTAGAGCATTGCTCGGTCGAACTCGCATGCGTTGCTATCTCAAGCATGTTTGTTAATGTTAGTGATCAAAACTATAAGTCTTGATTTCTAGTCTACTATAGCTAAGGTCTCGGACTAGGATAGAAAGTGTAATTGAGCTCAAGAACTCCATGGCAATCATCATACAAGATGAAGGACTACTCAAGGAACCGGTGGAACTTCATCGACTAAAAGCTATGTGGAGACTTGAACTTATCTATCACTCAAAAGTCTATTTATCTCTTATCTTGAGACAAAAGTTGGTTTGTTATATAGACTAAGATTATACACATTTGGTATTTCGAGCCGAGTTTATCTCGCCTATCTATTTCTCGAAATATGTGTTGGTAAGCTTTCGCTTTAGCCGAATTCATCTTTACCTAGTGACGAAAGTCATGTTATGTTTCAATCACTTTGAAAATTGCTCTGACGAAAAATGGTTTGTGAATAACAACTATATAACGTCCTCTGAGAATGTTTCAATGATTGAAATGAGAGTTTAGATTACATAACCATGGTATGATATAAGAATTATTGTGGAAACACATATATGTATAAGTCCTTATTCCTTGAACCAAAGTTTGCGAACTTTGTTGATCAAGAGAACCGGAACAGTGGCGTGAGCCAAGTCCGCGAACTCAATCCGCGAAATGGCGGAAGTTCTCGACCCAAGAATTTCTGCTGGAGTTTGTGAACTCCTTCCGTGAACTTAAATCCGCGAACCCAGTCCGTGAACTTGAGTTGGTTATATCTAAAAACGATTGTTCTTGAACTCGTGTTTAAATAAACTAAGGAATGCTTTTGCAAACCGTGGATATAAAGTTCATGAACCGATTCGAGTGAATCAAATCGTTTTTGCTTCGATTGTGTCTTGTGTAGTTACATAAAGATCTAAGCAATTGAACAACTCTCTAACTAGTTCATTTGAGTCATTTGGACTAGTTATGCTGAAGAAGAATATGGTTGATATGAAATTACTCATATGGCTAACCTTTGGTTAACTATTGTTGAACCAACAAATGTAAATGTTTGGGTACGGTTACACAAGCCTAGAAACGTGCATTTCATTTGTGTATAAAAAGCTAAGTTTTCGATCTAACGATTGAGAAATATTAGCTTGAATCTAATCAGGTTTTCATCTAATGGTTAATATTGAATGCTTTGTTACCAAGCTAACATTGATTGCAAATCCTGATTTGAAAGACTATATAAGGGAGAACTCTAACAATTGGGAAACCTAATCCCCACACCTTACGTGTGATACTAGTTGTATAAGCTAGAGTCGATTCTCCTTTAACCTTGGGTTTTTTTTTCTCTAAACCAGGTTAACGACTTAAAGACTTCATTAGGATTGTGAAGCCAGACCGATACTACTTTCGTAGTTGTGTGATCTGATCTTGATGTCTCTATAAATGCAGTACAATTATAATAATTGGATTGAGATTTTTATCTCCGATAGGCAAGATAAAAATAAGTCACAAACATCTTCGTCTCATCGTTTGTGATTCCGCAATACCTTTTTCGCTGCGTCGATTAAGATTATTATGAGGTGATCGATAATACTAGGCTGTTCTTCGGGAATATAAGTCCGGGTTATCGATTGGTTCCTGTTCGCCTTGATTTATCAAAAGACGGAACAAAACTCGTAGTTATATTCGTGGGAGACGGATTTATCTATTACCGTAGACTTTTCTGTGTGATACAGATTTGTTTATTAAAGTCTTCGACTTTGGGTCATAGCAACTCTTAGTTGTGGGAATCAAGTACGTAACATTCTGCTGGGATCAGAGACATAGGAGCATAACTGTACCTTGGATCAGTGTGAGATTGGTTGGGGTTCAACTACAGTCCAGACCGAAGTTAATCTGGACTAGGTCCCGGGGTTTTTCTGCATTTGTGGTTTTCTCGTTAACAAAATTCTGGTGTCTGTGTTATTTCTATTTCCGCATTATATTTTTTTATATAATTTAAATATCACAGGTTGTGCGTTGTTCAATCAATTAGAATATCCGACCTTGTGGTTGTATATTTAAATTGATTGAGACTTGGATATTGGTGTTTGGTATCATCCAAGTTATCTCTCTAGTATTTGATAAAGACTCGCAGATTTCTATTTGCTTGAGTATATATCAAATCGAGAGATTGAGATATAAACTCTTTGATATACTTTTTGTCTAGATTGAGTCTCGATTTGTCTAGTTGATTCTATAGAAAGTATATTGGAGTTTGTCCATACAAATTGCTAAGCGAAATATTGGGTGTGGTTGTTGTACCCCCGCTTTTTCAGGTTATACTAATCACACATATTGGTAGTTCGAAAGATATGCAATGAATAACAATACCAATAAGCCTGGCGATTTCCCTTTCGATTCACAAAACAAGTTTATGAATTTACTTCCTTTAAACGAATGTAAAACATTGTTTCCTAGGATGAAATCTTCACCTCATACCCATACATAATCACAATAGCATTCATACGATTATGTCGATGTCTTATATACAAAGTTTAATAGTTAAGCAATAAACCTCGTATTGTTTTCCTGAACACTTTGATCATAATAATATAACTTTGCATGTTATGTTTTCAATCTAAAAGATTGGAAAGACACAAGATAGATATGGAATAATTCAAGTCGTAGTTACTAACCTCAAGCTGAAGGATAATGTCTTTGTTGTCTTCAATCCATCTTCAGATCTTTGTGAGTAACTGGAGCACAATACTTTTATCATTTCTAGTCTAACCTATCGAAGTTGATTGTAGCTTACATATTAAGCGACTCGAGTTTTGGAACTAAATATGACAACCAATCTTGACATACCAACGCTTGGTGGGTTCAACCGAGCAGTTCTCTAACAATCTCCCCTTTGTCAATTTAGTGACAAAACTCTATTACATATGGAGATAAACGAATTACAAAAATAACTCATACTAATCTGCATGTAGTCAATTATAAATGTCGATGTTGACATTATGATAACAAAGCTATACTACTCCCTTAAAGGCAAGATAGGTAGATTTTTTCAATCCGCACGTCTTTGTTATTCCTTTGTAGTCCATATAACTACAAGTATCATATGATATGCTACTCCCCCTTAGTCTATGCTTTACTCTTTCGTTAGATAAAACGTTTAAGCACCAATGTCCTTTCCCTTAGTGATACCAATCAATATAAATCAATACCAATATCACTTGTTTACTCCATATATTTCTCCCCTTTTTGTCACAAAATGACAAAGGTACGAGCAAATAAAGGACAAACCGAAAGGATCTTACAAATCTCACAAGACTTGTAACCCATAGTGTTAAGCACGATGGTTCCACACACCATTTTTGATAACCAATATCAAAACCGAAACTACAAAGTAATTTTGTTTTGATATGTTACCAAGGAAACAATTGCCGAAGTAATTTTCCCTAATAGTTTAGCAAACCAAAAATCGACTAAGCACTTTAGTTCCTTTGCTAAACCGATTGCACAAATACAATTGCTTGTTCGATAAGACCAAAATAAAGATAACTTTATTTTTCTCATCAGGCTCTAATTATCCATATAACTTAGACCTTTCACTTTTAAACAAGACAAGTACTAGGTTAGTTGACTAGCATTTCTTGTTAAGGCATTCGATTAGACTTGAATAACCGAAACCTCCACTTTGATAAGTCTAACTAAGATCAGAATTAACTTAGTTTCCCTTATCCGGAATCGAATTGGAATAAACAATTCATCCCAAAAACCTTTTGTTAAGCCATAAACAATTCATACAAACCAAAAAAATCAACTTGCATCACAGGAAGCAATTGAAACAACATAGACATTAAAGCACCACAATTTCACCGTAATTTTGTAAGCCTAAACAATTGATACCAAACAATAAAGCAAGATAACAATAGTTTTTCTTAACCGGAAAGAATTTGAATCACACACACATCCATACACAAATAATGGAATAAACATCAATTGTACCGAAATTTTGGTTAAGCAAAAGCAATCGATATATGCAATAAAATTAAGCTTTTCTTAAACAGGAAAATGATTAACTAGCAAATTTGTTACCTCAAATTCCGCATCCTCTTTTCCTCATTGTTTTGTCATCCTTTTGCAAAGACATAAGAACAACAACAACAACAACCTTTACTAGAGAAAGGTTGAAATGGTTTTAACTATTACGTGCCAGTAGTAATAAGCTAATACCAAAGACTCATATGTATACTAAATACACAACTTATGAGAAATAAATTGATAATAGTATAATCGTGACTCACATATGAGATTAATTTTCATCATCCTTTTATCATTATTTGATTAAATAACCCAAAAGGTTAGATATGAAATTGCTAAATCAAAAGTCACAAAATCATAAAAGGTAACCGATTATGAGACCTAATTATCTCATATAACGATGACAGACAGAGATACATTCATTTGATCAAGAACGTTTAGCACAATATTCTGAATGTCATGAGTATTAAAACTTATCATTCGAGTGTCATCATTGTGACTATCTTTTGATACTTTCGTGGTTGTCTCTAGAGAAGACTTTGGACTCCATTTAGAAATGGGTTTTACAAGAGCAACTTTGTTCTTCCTATTATTTCCTCCTGAAATCTTAGACGAATCTCTTGAGAAAACATTAGGGTAACTAAAATGTTGAAAACTTTGAGAGTTAGCCTTTTTCCAATTTGGAATATCAGATCTTGTGTTTACAATGTTATCTCTCCTTTTATTGTTTAAGCGATAATGAGAAAACTTTGTAGAAGCCTGATAAGCAAACTTTGAACTATCATTACAATAATTTTTTTGCTCATTTTTAGGACAATGATGTCCTGAATTAGCACAAGAAGCATTATTGTGTTCAGCCAATCTTGCGGAAACGCATGCATCTATGGCTTTCTCATTCCTTTTACGGAATCTGCACCCCTTTTCAAGTATCCTTTATTTCCACAATAAGAGAAATGTTTAGTAACAAATGAAACATGAGGCTTAGTGTTACCTTGTTGTGGATTCTCTTTCATTGGAGTTTGACGGATTCTACGTTTTCCATCTTTTGCTAAGATGAAGGTGTTACAAATTTTTCTTTTATGAAAGAGCAATCTTTTGTTGCACCTTTTGAAACAATTTCTTCAGCGGAGTCTTTAGGTTTTACAAACTTTGTATCCTGTTTAACATTCAAAGTTTGTTTACCTTTGTAGCCCAATCCTCGCGTGTCACGAGGAACTCTAGTTGACTTCAACATTGAGTCAAGTTGTTTTGTGCTACTATCAAACTTTTTCAAGTCCGCTTTTAGACCCATATTCTCCTTTTCCAATGTTTTTATTTTTTCGAGAGCATTATCTAGATCAATCTTAAATTTACCAATTTGAACTTTATAATCTAACAAAATTTCAGATTCGGTAGAAACACTTACCTCAGCGTTCTTTAGGTTCTCCAACTCTGTATCTAGTTTCCTTTCTCGATCATGAATTTCTTCGATTTGCTCTCTGTAACTTCTCATGGCTCCAAGATAATCTCGCTCATTGCTGATAAATTCTATATCCTCATACTGAGATCATCAAGTTCCTTTTTCAATCTTTCATTCTCTTCACGAAGATCACATTCAAGTGCCTTTGGCTCTGGAGTTACTTCAGTATTCTTTTCAGGTGTGCATTCAACAGTTGCAGTGAAAGCTTTGTTCTCTTGATCCTTGGAACAATTATAGATATCACCATTATTTTGTTCTCTATTCTCTACACATTTCTGTGATTTTTGAGAATGAGAAGATGCATCTTTAGAAGAACTACTTTTCTTTTGTCTTAATAACTTTCTAAATTATCGTGCGGTTGTATCGACACTACAATCCTCAGTTTTTGCATCACAATTTTCTGCCGAAGAACTATTCTTAGTTACAGCTTTAAGGATAATACTCTCTTCATTCTTGAATTGGTATTCAAGGTCAAAGATATTTAATTTACCAACTAGAGCGCTTCTAGATAGTGTGGAAAGATCATTTGCTTCCATGATTGTTAGTTTTTTAGATTCGTATCTTGGTGGTAAAGACCTTAGAGTTTTACACACAATATATTTATCTGAAATAGGTTTTCCTAAAGCGTAAAAGGCATTCACTATTTCAGAAAATTTTTGATCAAACTCATTAAAGGTATCGTCTTCATCCATACGAAGGTTTTCCCATTTAGAAGATAGGGTTTGAAGCCTAGCTTCTTTTTCAGAGACATTCCCTTCAAATACGATATTAAGAATATCCCAAGCCTCCTTTCATGTTTTACACCTGGTTAAATGATGATGGAGGATAATGGCGTTTAATCCATAAGAATTTTGCTTCGAAAGCAATTTTTCTTCATTATTGAATTCTTTCAATTCCTTTAGTCTAAACTCAGTGGTTGAGTTGTTGACCAGTACTTTTGGGTGTTCATACCCATCAATAACTAAAACCCAAGTGTTAAAGTCATGAGATTGAAGAAAATACTGCATAGACATTTTCCACCATAGATAGTTTGAGCCATCAAACCCTGGAGGTACGTTAACCGAATCAACCATTTGATTCAAAACTTTATAGGTTGGATCACGCCAAACACAGATTGTTAGATATTTTGGTGTTTGCCCACTCTGATACCAATTAAAAAGACGAGGGTACCCAAATACACCACTATCTTTTATTTTGATCACAACCTATACAAGACCCACTGTGTATAAACCTCTTGGAGCAACAATCACTCAAGGAATATTTCAACACAATGTCCACTTGAAATAGGGTTAGTCCGAACTGGCCTAACACGTGATTAATTATATCAGACAAGTGGAGAAATACAATACACTTTGTGTGATCGTCTATGGATAAGAAATCGAGACAATACTACAATAAAGTGCTCACTTAATAATAGTGCGGTATAACCGAAACCTTATAAGATAAATATCAAGTGCCTAGTTAACATACAAGTGTAATTATTTTAATTATAATATAAAAACAATTATACTGCAGAAATAAAGTAAAGCACACACCAGAATTTTGTTAACGAGGAAAACTACAATCTTGTTGAAAAACCCTAGGACCTAGTCCGATTTGAATACTCAATGAATTAAGACGCTACAAAAAGTAAACCCGCAACTTGTGTAGACAATACCAAGTAAACTAAAATCCTAGTTACTACAAACACATTAGTATTCTTGTTTTTACAATATCTAACAGTACCAAAGTTCTCTATAGATATTTAATACTAGATATCCTAGCAGAACATGCGTTTTCTTTAGGACTTAAATCTATATATCTTCTGAATGGTTCAATCTTTCAAGATAAGATTCCTTTGGATCGGGTATTCTAAACAGTATAGGATAAACTGTTTGGTAACAAAACTCACTTTATAATCACAATACCGAAATATATAATATAAGCACAATTAAGGATCTTCTATTTTTAAGACATGTTACCAGATCCGAAGTTCCTCGGTTACAAGATCAAACAAGACAATGATTACCGAAATAATCAGTCTTAATTACAAGGTTTATGATAAAATCACAAACTACTTGTTGATCTTACAAAAAGGGTTATGTTTATTGAAAATAAAAAACCTCTTTAATCCTGGAAAATCAAGTCACAAAAAGTTACACCAAGATCAAAACACAAGAACAAAAGTCTTCAATCTTCGATTTAATCTTCAAATTAACAACTCGCAAAAACAAACTTGATTCCGTATTGATTTGTCGTACGTAACGGAGTCTCGTTAACAATGGAAAATCAATGAATCTATCTTACGGATCTAGAAAAACTTAGATCCGTAGAAACGTTAAATCCTTGATCTAGTTTGAGTGAGCCTTATATCGAAGAGGAGGTTCTAAGCCTCAATCAAACCAATAATCGAAAACTAAAATAACAAAGAGTCAAATTTGATCTCAATACTATATAGGTTCTCATTTTGGAAAAGAATAAACAAACTAGGTGCAATTTCAAAGATTTAACAACTCGAGGTTTCTTTGTTTTGTTAGTCAATCAAACCAATAATAAGTCCATTAAAAACTAAAATAACAATGCAATCAGATTTGGTGTGATCTAGTTTCCACCAACGATAATGAAGGGATACTGGAACAAAACAGGGAAGAAAATAAAAAGAGATATTCTCAATCAAAAAAGTTTTGGAAGGAATAAAGGCGTGAAGGAGTTGAAAAAAGGAAATTATTCCCGTGACTATGAAGTAGAGAATACGAGTAATCAATGAAGATGATATGGAGTTTATTAATAAGATAGAGATTTTGACTCCGAAAGGGGATAATTAGTTACTTTCCTCTCCCGAATAGGCGACAAAGCCTCGTGGGTCCACAGTCGTTTTGGAACAAGTACATCAACATAACAAATATAATTGTTACAAAGGTAAACACTTTTGAGCAAGAAAAATTATTTTGTTTCCAATATGCGGAGCTAGAACCCATCACGGGACAACGGAGAGGAAGCAACTTTTCATGATTGTGGTAAATGAATTAATTCTTTATATGACTTTTTGCATAGATTTAATTGTTTTATGATTTCTATTAATTAGAATTGCTTAGTTTAAAAACTTTGATATTTAATGTTTTATGAAATTTATTTTTGGCAAGGAATTAGAGTCACAACTTCTTTTGTTTGAGCTATATTGTCTAGAGTTAATGACAACCACAAGAATATGAAAAATTTCCAGTGACTCTTCAACAATATTTGTATATATTTTTTCTTTTCTTTTCTTTCATTTTATTTTATTAATTCTTAAAATATTCATCAAGATATAAAATACAACAAACAAATTAAAATTCACAATGCAATCATCTAGGTTTCCAATAAGTCTTTCCTGAGCGGCCGCAAGAGAAATAGTTACTTTTTCCGAATAGGCGGCTCCAAAGATTGACCTCGAGGATTAGTTTGCTAGAATTTCAAACTTTGATATTTTAGAAAATCTCCAAAACCAATTAGTAAATTCACATTACTAATTTTCATCTCCAATTTAAATTCACATTAAAATTTTCCAAAAATAAATTAAAAACCTTAATTAAAATATTCTCAACTTATTTTTCGATCCGGGATTTTTTATCCTTGAACAATAAAAGATAAGCGTTACTGCACATGTTCAAAGAATGTCGACATCATTACTTTAAGTCATCTTTCATACTTACAATCTTGAAACCTATTTTCCACACTTCCAAACAAGTTTATAATTGGTTCATATGACTTTCAAGAACTATGTGATTGATCAAGAACACTCAATCACCAATCATGGGTTTCATGGTTCTACCAAAACAAGTTTCGGTTTTACCTCCATGTGAGTACTGGATTAGTCACACTAGCTTTCCAAAAATTCGGTTGACTAGGTACTAGGATCGGTTCCCCACATATATATGGTATCTAACTTGTATTTGTTGCACATGTCCATAGGATCGGTTCCCAATATCTAAAAACGTGTTGCACATGTTCATAGGATAGGTTCTGAATATCTAGAAACTTGTTGCACCTCATACAAGGATCGATTCCCCTCTTGTGATAGGTTCCACCTCTTACTAGTATCGGTTCCCCTTTGCCTAGAGTTGGTCATACCAATAACACTAAATCGATCATACCATCTCAGGTAATTATTTAAGATCGGTTTCACTAATAAAACTTATACCAATACAAAAGTCAGGTCTTTGTGAATTGTTTTACCAAGATGATAAGCGAGTCAATAGTAGTTATAGTAATCACATATATTGGTAGTTCAAAATTAAGATATGCAATGAATAATAAAACCAATAAAACTGGAGATTTCCCTTTCGATTCACAAAACAAGTTTATGAATTTATTTCCTTTAAACGAATGTAAAACATTATTTCCAATGATGAAATCTTCACCTCATACCCATACATAATCACAATAGTATTCATACAATTATGTCGATGTCTTATATACAAAGTTTAATGGTTAAGCAATAAACCTCATATTCCTTAACACTTTGATCATAATAATATAACTTTGCAGTTATGTTTTCAATCTAAAAGATTTGAAAGACACAAGATAGATATAGAACAAGTCAAGTCGTAGTTACTAACCTCAAGATGAAGGATAATATTTTTGTTGTCTTCAATCCATCTTCAGATCTTTGTGAGTAACTGGAGCACAATACTTCTATCATTTCTAGTCCAACCTATCGAAGTTAACTGTAGTTTACATATTAAGCGACTCGAGTTTTGGAACTAAATATGACAACCAATCTTGACATACCAATGCTTGGTGGGTTCAACCGAGCAGTGCTCCAACAGTAGGCTAGTGTCTGTAGCGGCTTAATACAGTGTGGTGTATAAAGCTGGACTTGGTCCCGGGGTTTTTCTGCATTTACGGTTTTCCTCGTTAACAAAATTCTGGTGTATGTGTTATTTATTTTCCGCATTATATTTTGTTAGATAATAGAAATATCATAGGTTGTGCGTTAAGATAAATCAATTAGATAATCCAACCTTTGGTTGTTGATATAAATTGATTGAAACTTGAACATTGGTCTTTGGTACCATTCAAGTTATTTATCTTATTTCAATCTGGCTCGCAAATTCCTATTTGCTGATTGCAAATTGAATTGAGAAATTGAGATATAAACTCTTTGATATACTTTTCTCTAGATTGAGTCTGACTGTCTAGTTAATTCTCTAAAAGTATATTGGAGTTTGTCTATTCAGATTGCCGAACTAAATATTGGGTGTGATTGTTAGACCCCCGCTTTTTCAATTGGTATCAGAGCAGGCAAACACGTTTAAGACCTTATAAGTCTGTGTTTGTAGCAATCTGACTCTATGGACAGAAGTGTTATCTCAAAAATGCCCCACCAGATCCAGGGATTTCATAATTATCTTCCATGAATGATTTAATAACATTTGTAGAATAAATTCTATCTAAACCTCCTCCAGGTTTAAAATCCCTCTAAGTGTTTTCAGGTCTTGAAAAGATTCTTGAAAGCTTATCTCTTGATGTTGAGTTATAGCTCCAGAAAGAACAAGAATCTCTTGACAAGCTAAATAAGTTTATGATGAATAATACTCATGTCGAGGTTGATATTGATTTACTAATTAGTGAGAGCAATGCGCATCCTATGTGTAATCCACTTGGTTGTAGTAAACTAAACGTATTACAAGAGGAGTTTAAATCTCAGTCATCTGACGGTATCACCTCAAAGCATGAATCAGTTCATTGGTCAATTCCTGATACACTGTGTCATGATAATTGTTTTGTCTACTGTTGTAAACATGTCAGGATGTCTTCTTACACCAAAAGAGTTTCCCTACGCAGTACTAAACATTATCTGCAGACACTGTTTTTATTAAGTTTTAAAATGAGACATCGGGGACTCATATTTATGTGTATCTCTCTAAAGTCTTTTGCAAAACTTGTAAAAACAAATTCTTGTATGTTTCTCAACTTTGTTGAATTGCAAAATTAGTTGGAAAGAAACTCTTTCTTGGTGCCATGGTGAGCAAGACATTGTTCACCTCAACACAACTTGATTGTGTTGAAAGTATATCCTCACCAAGAAATTCCCTGTTATGTATACGGTGAGGGAAGCACAAGAATTGGGGCACACATATTATGTTGGGTATGATTTGGAATGTTTGGTAACGTTGTAGAATTCAATCGGATTCTTCTAAAAGGTATGTCTCTAAACTTGAGCAAGTTTTATGATGATCTATGTACCTTGTGTATCATTCATGTCTACCTAACTTGATTTGTGTTTAAGGTTCTTAAATGTTCCGGTTTGAAAATAGTTGTTCGGGATGTTTTGTCCTTCATGGTACACTTCAGGTATGCATACCAGTTTACAAATGAGTTTTTGTAATAAAATCCAGGGAAATGCGTTTGCATACCAGTTTGCATACTGAAAATTCTTATGCATACCCGTATGCATACTGGCATGTAGACGTCGATATTAGTAAACTTGTTTTGGCCATATCTTCTTCGTCCGAACTCGGAATGACCTCATTCTTTTTGCGTTCTCCCCCTCTTTGAATTTTATTCGAAATGCAGATGAGAATTCTTGAATTTGGATGAATTAAAATTGGTATTTGTCCTGTCTCTTGTTTTTGAGTGTTGTGCTCCTTTTCGTCGCACTTGTTCCACTTCTCTTGGTCTTGGGCACTTGGATTCTCGGAGTACTCTTCTATGATCATTTTTACTTTTACAAGAATTTTGTTGGTGAATCACAAAGAAGGAAGTTCAAGAATGGACAATAGTAGGCATTGCTATGGGATTCTTGAATGTTCACAATCATCTTATGTGAACTATGGTGTATGGTCATTAATGACTTTATATGTTCTTCTTTGTTAGTAAAATCTTTTTATATGCCTTTGGTAGATATTCTTGGTGTAAATCCATGCGAAAAAGATTGATTCTACCCTCCAGCGACAAATCATCTTATATGTGCATTACGAGTTTGTCTTGATGTCTAGGAAACTTCTTATAAACATTTATTCTTGTATTTTTAAGATGGATAACTAGGGTTTGTAATAGCCATTATTGTGAGTACACATAGCTATTGCCAACGTTTTCATCTTGCAATGATTTTAGATTTATTTATTTAAATTCTAAGTTATTTGGAAGATGATTTTTATGGTATTAATCTATATGGTTTTATATATTGCAAATTATTATGGATACGTTGTTTACGTCCGTGAACCTTGACTGTCCCATATATGCTCAAAAGTTAACTCTATTACATGTCGGTATGAAAATATTTATAAAAGATAGAATGAACTTTTGACTACAACAGTTAAGCCTATTATGTCATTATGCAAATATTGTTGGAAGATAGGATGAACTTTTGTTTACAAAGATTAAGTCTATTATATGTCATTGTGCAAATAGTGATGAAAAATAGAATGAATCTTTGATTATTCCGCAGTATTGGTCTTTCCCTGACTACATCTTTGTGTATGTACAATGCAGTTCTGTAAGTTCTCTTATGTTGAGCATGGCCAATTGAATTAATCATTTTATTTATGGTTAATTCAATTGAGATTTTTGGAAATAAATTCATGTTTCATGTGATTTGTTTTTGTCCAAAAAAATCCTTCTGTTCTTGTAAAAGTAAGGTCGCTTGAACTTGTGCTTAATTGCCAAATCTTTGTGGGGAGTGCGGCTTTGGAATATTGTAGGAGTTATATTGTATCTTTATAAACTCCTTGATGAATACACTAAGTTTCGATTATGTGAAATCATCGAAACAAGTTGTTATGTTGTTCTCTTTTTGTCATGAAGTATCTCTACGAAAATTTCATGAGGATCCCACTAGTTTTCGTACCTTTGCCAATTTATATTGACAAAAAGGGGGAGAATTAATGTGTAGTTCACACTACAAATACATATGGTTTACGGATCATTATGTATGGGGGAGTGGTTTTCATTATGAGATGAAGTATTGACTAGGGGGGGTGATACATATCACCATAGTATTGTTTTCAAAGTAGTGATACAATTGAACTTTGATGTTGTGTAATAATACTATGACACTGTATAACAATAATTGAGAGCAACTATTTTCTCATTGTTATTGCTACGGATCTTCAACTATGATGCTGAGTTGAACACATTTGGAATCATTGGAGTACTTGGAAGTGACAAAGATTTCGAGTAATGTTAAAGAACCAAGGAGATCAAGCTATTTGATGAGAAGCTACAAAGTTTATTTATTTTTTAATCCATATGTATTGATAGTTTTGTCACTAAAATTGGAAAAGCGGGAGATTGTTAGAGCACTGCTCGGTCGAACTCGCAAGCATTTCTATCTCAAGCTTGTTTTTCAATGTTAGTGATCAAAACTATAAGTCTTGATTTCTAGTCTCCTTATAGTGATGTCTCGGACTAGGATAGATTGTGTAGTTGAGCATTAGACTTCACGGCGTTCATCAATCGAAGACGAATAACTACTATAGAAAAATTGTGGAACTTCATCAACAAAAGGTATGTGGAGACTAAAACTCATCTATCACTTGGAAAGTCTATTTCTACTCTATCTCTTATATTGATACAAAAGTCGTATTACTATATAGTTGTCGATTATGCACATTTGAGATTTGAGTGAGATTAACTCGCTTACATATTTCTCGAAATATGTGTTGGTAAGCTTTCGCTTCAACCAAGTTCATCTTATATTCTTGACAAAAGTCAAAAGATGATCAGGTGAAAAACGCCAAGTAACATCTTACATGGTTTGTGTGATACAATAATTTGGTGTAGATTTGTTATGTTTCGTTATGATTATTTCAATAACTTGAAAATTGCTTTGATGCTAATAGTGTGTAAAAACGGCTATTGTCATCCTCTAAGAAAGTTTCAGTGATTGAAATATAGTTTATAACTATTGGATTATAAACATAGTGTGCATTCTTGCATGTATGTGATCCATGACCAGAACTAGAGTATGCAGACCCATATGCGTACTTGTAGTTGTGAAATTCCGTGTACCAAGTTATTGATGGTGGTTTTTAGCTTAGGGTCAAAATCGTAAAACTATGCACCTAACATGACGTCACTATGACCATTAGCGCATTTATTAAATTAATCAGCATGCTTACGTAAGAATTACCGGGGTACCTTTTTTTCACGGGTCAGGTTCCACGGCAGAACCCTTAACACTAACTGACATCACCTATACCAAACCCTAAAATTCTCATGCTACCACGCCAAGGCATGCCAACCAAACCAGCCGCACCACTATGCCAATGGAAAACCGTGCCAGCCACATCTCCGCGCCAAGGCATGCCAACCATTCCAGTCGCACCACTGTGCCAATGGCAAATCGTGCCAGCCACATCTCCGCGCCAAGGCATGCCAACCATGCCAGCCGCACCACTGTGCCAATGGAAAACCGTGCCAGCCACATCTCCACGCTAAGGCATGCCGACCATGCCAGCCGCACCACTGTGCCAATGGCAAACCGTGCCAGCCACATCTCCGCGCCAAGGCATGCCAACCATGCCAGCCGCACCACTGTGCCAATGGCAAACCGTGCGCCACATCTCCGCGCCAAGGCATGCCGACCATGCCAGCCGCACCACTGAGCCAATGGCAAACCGTGCCAGCCACATCTCCGCGCCAAGGCATGCCAACCATGCCAGCCGCACCATATGCCAAACGACATTCCAAGCCTTTGGCCCCTCCTCGCCAAGCCAAACGCACCTTTCCTTGGCCCTAGCCATGCTAGCCGCACCATATTCCAAACGGCATGACAAGCCATTGGCCCCTCCTCGCCAAGCCAAACGCACCTTGCCTTGGCCCTAATCATGCCAGCCGCACCATGTGCCAAACGTCATGCCAAGCCCTTAGCCCTACCTCGCCAAGCCAAACGCACCTAGCCATGCTAGCCGAACCATGTGCCAAATGGCATGCCAAGCCCTTGGCCCCACCATGCCAAACGCACCTTCCCATGGCCATATCCATGATAGCCGCGCCACCATGCTGGCCTTCCCTATGCGGCTGCTAAAACGAAGGCGTGCGACAATCAACAGTCACCCTTCCACCTTAGATGCAAATCTTAGCCATCCAAGGTCGCCATCCATCGCATGGTAACCTTTGTCCCAACGCCAAAACTCTAATTTTTGGCCGCGCCTAAACTATGCCACCTCGGGCCCGCAACATCCCTCTTGAATTCTTCCTGAGTTTTACTTTCGGGATGTTTTCACCTCCCGAACGAGTTCAAAACCTAAGTATCCCCTCGTAAGGAGATATGAAATTCTTTTCCGGTCGATTTGAGGGGTGGACCGTCAACACCCGAGTCCGTACGAGAATTCTACAGCGATTCTAGTAAAGTACGCTAATTAGGGTTTCTAAAACGAAGGCGTGCGGCCATCAACGGCCACCCTTCAATCCCAGGAGAAAATCCTAGCCGTCCAAGGTTACCAGACAACGCATGGTAACCTTTGACACAAAACCCTAGTTTGGCCACGCCAAACCACGCCAAGTCATGCCATGCCAACCTTGTCACGCCACCATGCCGGCCTTCCTTATGCGGCTACAAAACGAAGGCGTGCGACAATCAACGGTCGCCCTTCAATCCAGGAGCAAATCCTAGCCGTCCAAGGTATCAGACGACGCATGGTAACCTTTGACCCCAAAGCCCTAGTTTGGCCACGCCAAACCGCGCCAAGGCATGCCATGCCAATGGCATGCCAACCTTGTCGCGCCACCATGTTGGCCTTCCCTATGCGGCTGCTAAAACGAAGGCGTGCGGCAATCAACGGACACCCTTCCACCTTAGATGCAAATCTTAGCCGTCCAAGGTCGCCATCCAACGCATGGTAACATTTGGCCCAACGCCAAAACCCTAATTTTTGGCCGCGCATAAATTATGCTACCTCGGGCCCGCAACATCCCTCTTGAATTCTTCCTGAGTTTTAATTTCGGGATGTTTTCACCTCTCGAACGAGTTCAAAACCTAATGGTGGGTTTGTTTGCAGAATTCACAATTTCGAGAATTTATAATCCCATGGGATTACAAATTATGGGATTCATATGAATCCCTCGTGTGTTTGGTAATTCAGTTAAAAATTCTTAGGATTCATAAAATTATCTTGTTTTAAAGTCCATAAACTGTTTGGCATTATCTTAGAACCTTAAAATTGTATATATATGGGAATTATAGTTAAAAAAAGTGGTTCCAAAAATCCCTTGAGAAGTTTCCCAGCAAATCTTAGGGGGGAGGGGTGGGACTCCATATGGAGGATTTTCTAGGAAAGTAATTCCTACGGGAAACGCGATTCCAGGGATTTGGACAACCAAATGTTCCGAGGGAAACATAATTCCACCAAATCCCATGGACCCATAAATCCCACCTTTAAAATTCTACATCCAAACCCACCATAAATATCCCCGCAATAGGAGATAGAAAATTCTTTTCCGGTCGATTTGAGGGGCGGACCGTCAAAATCCGAGTCCGTACGAGAATTCTACAACGATTCTAGTAAAGGGCGCTAATTAGGGTTTGTAAAACAAAGGCGTGCGGCCATCAACGGCCACCCTTCAATCCCAGGAGCAAATCCTAGTCGTCCAAGGTTACCAGACAACACATGGTAACCTTTGACCCAAAAAACCCTAGTTTGGCCACGCCAAACCACGCCAAAGCATGCCATGCCAACCTTGCCGCGCCACCATGCTGGCCTTCCCTATGTGGCTACCAAAATGAAGGCGTGCGATGGTCGGTTGTCAATCCGTCAAATATAATTTCACTTTCTCAATCAACTAAATATAAATATAGTATGCGATAAGAAAGAGTTCGTATCACGAGAGGCGTTTGTTGTTATAAATTTTCAGGTTTCTAAAGTAACCCAAGGTATGTTTGTTGTATTTAAGCAAATAAAAGTAATTAAAAGCAAAGTAAGTAATTGGAATTATCAATAAGGAGAGAATATTGGTCAAGGGATGGTATCATTCACAAACATGTATTTTCATCAATGATTAGAATTGGTATTTAATCTCGTATTTATTAAAAGTCCTAGGATACCTTGATCGCAAGTATAACGTTAATTCTTGTTTTCATCACAACCACATTAAAAGATGCATATGTGAATTCTTCGTTAAAGCAACCTAAAGTGTAAAAGCACAATTAAGTTTAACTCCCTAAAAGCATTAAGATTTATGGAATAAGACTCATCAATGCAAACGAATGTGTAAAAACACTAAACGTTTTAACAAAAGTTATGATTCACTTGTGACTAGTAGGATATATCACTACAAGCTCTAACCACAATTATGCTACTTAGAATCAGGGATAAACAACGCTCGTATTGAAAACCCTAATATAGCTCTAGAGATGAACACAAATGGATTGATTAGGACTCAACCTAACAAGTTTTCAAATCTTATAACACTATTAATTGTGAATCACAAACAATAATTAATGAGACAAAACTAATTCATTGAATCAAAAGCATGTTGAGAAATCAACTTTTATCCCATAACCAATAAGATGTTTAGCTACTCATAGCTATGGAGTTCATCATCATCAATATTCAATAATAAAACAAGGAAGAAGAAGAACAAAACCAAACCCTAGAACCGTAAACAAAAGTGGCTTTCCAAAATTCCAAGGAAAAAGATATCATATGTTGTAGAAGACCTTCCCTTTTATAGCTTTCTCCAACTTCTAAAATTAGGTCTAGTCTTCAAAGTCCATTAGGTGAGAATCCACCAAGCCCACAAGAAGGAGAAACCCGTGTAGAAAATACGCCCCAAAAACGGTCGCTGGAAGTCTGGGATTGTGGCCGGAAATCGACCGGAAAAGTGCCCGGAAAACGGCTCCAGTGACCGGCAAAGTCCGCCCGGTCACCGGTCAACGGGTCGGATCGGGTCAGCCAGCGAGTCGGATCGAGTCAGCTCTGTCAGGATCATGAGTTAGACAGGCGAGTTGGACAGGCGAGTTGGACAGGCTAGTTGGACAGGCTAGTTGGACAGGCTGAGCTGAATTAACTTGGCCAGGCCAGGCCATTGCACAGGCTGACTCTGATGCACCATGATAACGCACTATGGCTTCACAACTGCATGTCCAGCCATGATGGTACAACACTACCACAGTTCCATTCTGTTTAAATCCACCAGCCATAGCTGCACATCTCCTCAATCTTCTGTATGTTCAATTCTATCACTGCAAATTTGTTTTCATGTTGTACACAATCACTTCCATTAGCAGCACCAATACCTGAAACTTCACAGCCACTGTTACCATTACTTCCATACCCATATTACCAATTTCTTCATCTGTAGCTCACCATCTCAGCTTTTACTTCAATACAACCATTGCAGCACACCAGCAACTCGCATTTCCTGTACTTCTCAATTCCCTTGCAAGCAACCACCTGAGCATCATCACAGATTCATTATCACTTGCAACTGGCCATTGACCCCTTCAGCTGGTCACTGCAGCATCAACTCCTTCACAACAATTTCAGCTGCAATTACCACTTCAGTCCATCTACAACACCATCCTCCATGCAACACTTGCTCAGGCTCACAACTCCATATGCAACTGCAATGAACTAGCACCAGTTAACAACACACAACACCATTCTCTTCATTAGCTGCCCAGTTCCTTGCTGTAACTCTAAAGCCATTGTAATCCCAGCTCAATCTCAATTGAAATCACCAGTTCCCTGGCCATCCACATTCACAGCATTCCAAACATCCATTCACTTCAGTTTCAGTTGAATTGCAAACACCAGTTCAACCTCTATACACTGGTACCTGCAATTTCACTACCACCACCAACAACACAACCACCATTTCCATTTGTAACAACTCCATAGCAGCACTGAGGTGCTGCTACTTCTCCTTCTTTCCTTGCAATCACCAGACACAGCACCATAAGCCTAACCCATTGTAGCCATCAACTGTCAAGCTCAGTCCAATACAAACCCATGTTCAGTTCCTCCTTAGAGATCAGATTCACATACATCTAAACCCTTTGAACTCATTAGTTTCATCATTACCAGCAATACCTCAATCTAAACTGAGTCATCTCTTCAATTGAATTAAAACCCTTTTTCTGAATCTTTTCAACCCATCACAACAGCTTCTCACTGCATCACCACTTCCCTACCGCACACCGCAAATGCATTCATCTCCTTCTTAGTCTGAGCCATACCACCAATTTCAGTTCCAGCTTTGCTCCTCCAGCTGCAACTTCTCATTGCCTCATTCTAACCAGCTTCATCTCCAGAGTTCTTCATCCAAGCTTCCAGTTCAACTCAATCCACCTCCACAGGCAACAACAATTCATCAACTCAGTTCTAGCCTGCTATAACTCCTTCACACACTCATACTCCCCTCCTGATGTAGTTCTTGCAAGCTTCATCGATTCACCACAGAGACCCTTGCTTCCTTAAGCACAAACATCCCAGTTCATTTCTCAGTGTAATAGAAGCACAACTGAATCTTCCATAACCGACCACAAAAACCCATCGATATTTCATCAACTTCAGTTCTTCATCTCTGTACCAGCATACCCTACTCTCTAAACCCATCTCACAAACTCATCAAAATCGATCTCAGCATCTTCCCAAAAGCCATGGATCTTCTCCTCTCGATCCCTGTTTCATCTCTTATCCTTGCGATTTCATCACCAGACTCCATTTCTCACTCAGCATCACCATCGTCAATAAACCAACAAACCCTTGATTCGAACCCCTGTAATAGCAGACCTAATCGCCTTTCGATCTCAATCTTGCTCAAACAAACCCTAATCGATCTCTCAGTCTCCCTGAGCTTCATAAATCATCGGTTTCATCATTAATTTCTCAATCTCGATTTCCTTCAACAGCAGCCAATTTTCTCTCTTCTCATTCTTAGTTTCAGGTGAAAAACATTGAATGAAATGAATGAGAAGAAGAGAATCGATCTAGGGTTGTAATGATAGGGTTGGATAATGCCACCCTCCGCATCGATAAGGGGTACCCCAATGGATGCCCCATAACATGTGGTGGCTATCATTTAATACCTCTCCAAAAGAAAGTTGTCCCTTAACCTTGAGTCAGCTCCATATATCACTTGCCTGTGAGATGACAATTTCGCCCTTTGGCTCAATTTGGGTAATTTCTTCCTCGTTTCCTCCGTGCGACTCCAGCGTATCTGATAACTCAAAAGCACACATAAAATACATAATTCACACGAAAAATAGCAAAGAAAGCATAAACTCTGTATAGAAAATACGGTGTATTCTACACCTATCATGCGACAATCAACGGTCGCCCTTCAATCCCAGGAGCAAATCCTAGCCGTCCAAGGTTACCAGACGACGCATGGTAACCTTTGACCCAAAGCCCTAGTTTGGCCACGCCAAACCACGCCAATGGCATGGCATGGCAACCTTGCCGCGCCACCATGCTTGCCTTCCCTACACGACTATAAAAAACGGAAGCGTGCAATGATCAAAGGCTACCTCTCCTCTTAAGATGCAAAATCTCGACCGTCGAAGGTCACCAAGCTAGCAAGTCTCCCAAGCTCGACTTTCCAGGAAACAACAATGCTACATGTTTTCCACGAAAACATTCGAGACATCAAATCACAAACCGGGGATCCTCTTTGGGTATTGGTTTGGCGGTTCGCAGCGTGCGGCGTACACTACGCTCGTCATAAGGATGAGGTGGTCAGTAAATATAGGGAGTAATGGTGAAACGTTCTTTTTTATGGAACATCAATTCCATGCGTTAACGGTTACCAGCTCCTCCCATTTACTCACCCATTTTTCCATTCCTTAATGAGACCTGAGATACGTTTCACTTCGACTTGTATAAATAGGTCTTACCTATTTCCACCGAACAACAAGTTCGATCGAGAGCAATACAACACTCGAAACATTTGCTAGCTTTCCATCTGTTAGCTTCCCATTTTCCGATACAAGTCGTAGAAACAACTACTCTTCGAGTAATCAACTTTGGTCTCAACACTTTCGCTTCCCTCCCCAAAACCAACCCACTCTCCTTCACTTTGTGACCGAAGCAAATCTGGAATGGCCATTTCTTGGTTTAGGCCGGATTTGTACAGATTGATCTCTCGAATCTAAAGTACTCACGTGCAGTACAATGTTTAGGGTTTAAATTCGTTTCTCACCCACACACCCGAAATTACCAAAATCAGCAGAAGCCATTTTCACCCTCAAACACAAGTATACATACCTGTACGCATACTTGCGTAAGGTATAGGTCCGGGAATTTCTGTTTGGGTTTTGAAATGTACTAAGGTATGCGTACACGTTCACATATCGGCGAACCCAAACTCGGACCGTCTACTTAAGTATGCGCTTTGTTTGCACACTTGAGTGGTCAAAGTTCTAAAATTGGTTGTGACATGAACTAATACATTTATATATTAAGGAATGCATTCTTTGCAAACCGTGGCTATAATGTTCATGAATTGATTCGAGTGAATCAAACCGATTTTCTTCAATTGTGTTCTTGTATACTTCTATGAGAATATAGCAATTGAACAACTCTTTAACTAGTTTCATTTGATTCATTTGAATTAGTTATGGTTCAGATGAATAAGTTTGATATGAGAGTGTTCATATAGATAACCTCGGTTAACTACGGTTGAGCCAATATGGTGTACACGTTTAGGTACGGTTACTTAAACCTAAATGAAGATGCATTTCATTTATGTATTACAAGCTAAGTTCGATCTAACGGTTGAAAGATATTAGCTTCAATCTAATCAGGTTTTCATCTAACAGTGAATATTGAATGCTTTGTTACCAAGGTAACTTAGATTGCAAATCCTGATTGAAAACTATATAAAGGAGAACTCTAGCAACTGGAAAACCTAATCCCCACACCTCTTGTGTGATACTAGTTGCATAAGCTAGAGCCGATTCTACTTTAACCTTAGGTTTTTCACGAAACCTTGTAGGTTAACGAGTTAAAGACTTCATTGGGATTGTGAAGCCAGACCCAACTATTGTCTTTGTAGTTACGTATTCTGATCTTACTTCTTCTATCATGATTGAGTATTATCTTTCCTAAGATTTGCTTGAGATTTATCTCCGATAGGTAAGATTAAAAGTAGTCACAAACATCTTCGTATCATCGTTTGTGATTCCACAATATCTTGTTTCGCTACCATACGATTAAGATTATTGTGAGGTGATTGATAATACTAGGCTGTTCTTCGGGAATATTAGTCTGGTTTATCAATTGGTTCCTGTTCACCTTGATTTATCAAAAGACGGAACAAAAATCGTAGGTATTTGTGGGAGATGATTTATCTATTTCAATAGACTTTTCAATGTGAGACAAATTTTTTTATCAAGTCTTCGGCTTTGGGTCGTAGCAACTCTTGGTTATGGGTGAGATCAGCTAAGGGAATCAAGTGCGTAGTATGTTGGGATCAGAGACGTAAGGAGCGAAACTGTACCTTGAATTAATGTGAGATTTATTAGGGTTCAACTATAGTCCAGTCCGAAGTTCATTGGTAGTAGGCTAGTGTCTGTAGCGTATTAATACAGTGTGGTGTTCAAAGATGGACTAGGTCCTATGGTTTTTCAGCATTTGCGGGTTTCCTCGTTGAAAATATTTTGGTGTCTGTGTTACTTATTTTCCGCATTATATTTTGTTATATAATAGAAATATCACAGGTTGTGCGTTAAGATCAATCAATTAGATAATCCAAACTTTGGTTGTTGATATAAATTGATTGACACTTGAACATTGGTCTTTGGTACCGTTCAAGTTATTTCTCTTATTTCAACCGGGCTCGCAAATTCCTATTTGCTGATTGCAGATTGAATTGAGAAATTGAGATATAAAACTCTTTGATATACTTTTCTCTAGATTAAGTCTAACTGTTTAGTTGATTCTCTTGAAAGTATATTGGAGTTTGACTATTCAGATTGTTGAACGAAATAGTGTGTGGGGTTGTTAGACCCCCGCTTTTTTAGTTACTATGGGCATCGATTTCAATATGAATACCATCTTTCCAAAGCGATACTAAGACACTATCAAGACTTATGGATGGGACATAGAAAGTATTAAGATAGTTTAGGTGTCTAACATAGTTCAGGATTTTATCAGAAACAATTTTTGTCTTAGACAAAAAAATGATGTCTTTATTATGTATTCCTTCTAAATACTTAAGATGGTCTTTAGTCTTTTCTATTTGCAAATCCATTACAATTCTAAGATATTATCCTCATTCAATTTGTTCTTCGTTCATATTGGGAATACAGTGGGAAGACATGATGATAAAACCTTCTAGGAATGGATTTAAATTCTTTTGATTGCTGCAATACTGTTTAATGAAAACCGATTGAGAAGAATTAGGGTTTAGGTTATCTAATTTATAGGAGTGATTTCTTTGATTGATATCCAAATTTATTACATATATTTTCGTTCTTAATTCGATCTCATCTCGTATAGCCACATGTCCACTGCAACATACACATCTTTGTTGCATGTATCTCCTGAGTATGTTAGACTTTTGGTAGCCCAATATTGGCCACAATGGAAATCGAACAAGCTCTCAAATCAATCGGATTGGAAAAAGCACCAGGACCGGATGGGTTTACAAGTAAGTTTTTTTCTACCTATTAAGACACTACCAAGACTTATGGATGGGACATAGAAAGTATTAAGATAGTTTAGGTGTCTAACATAGTTCAGGATTTTATCAGAAACAATTTTTGTCTTAGACAAAAAAATGATGTCTTTATTGTGTATTCCTTCTAAATACTTAAGAAGGTCTTTATTATTTTCTATTTGCAAATCCATTACAATTCTAAGATATTATCCTCATTCAGTTTGTTCTTCATTCATATTGGGAATAGAGTAGGAAGACATGATGATAAAACCTTCTAGGAATGGATTTAAATTCTTTTGATTGCTTTGTAAATGTTTGTTTAATGAAAACCGATTGAGAAGAATTAAGGTTTAGGTTATCTAATTTATAGGAGTGATTTCTTTGATTGATATCCAAATTTATTACATATATTTTCGTTCTTAATTCGATCTCATCTCGTATAGCCACATGTCCACTGCAACATACACATCTTTGTTGCATGTCTCTCCTGAGTATGTTAGACTTTTGGTAGCCCAACATTGGCCACAATGGAAATCGAACAAGATCTCAAATCAATCGATTGGAAAAAGCACCAAGGCCGGATGGGTTTACAAGTAAGTTTTTTTCTACCTATTGGCCATCAATGAAAACCCAAGTTATAGCCATGATCCACCAATTTTTTCACCATACCACCCTTGAACCCCCTTTTAACCATACAAATATCACTTTGATCCCAAAAACCAAAAACCAAATCAAACCAACGGATTTTAGGCCTATTGGGCTATGTGGCATAGCCTATAAGATCATTGCCAATATCTTAGTTGCCAAAATTAGACCTCTGTTGCAATTTATGATAAGCCCCTACCAAAGTGCTTTTGTCCCAAACAGAGCAATTCACGATAACATAGCTATAGCAACAGAGCTGTTCCATCATATAAGAAAACCCTACTGTAGGAGCAGAATATCGCGACATCAATACTTCACGAGATTAATAAACGACTACATTGCGAAGGCGTCGCAGGAAAGAAATATAAATGACGCAATAGATGACGAAAGCGGAACGTGAGAAAAGTGTGAAGACTTGGCGAGATTTAGGAGTGTCGCAAGGAAAAATATTTATAACACTCGCGACACTTCGCGAGTTATTCCCGAAAATAAAGGACAACTTAGCTGTCATCCACTGTGTATTACCCTATATAAAGGGTTGAGTTAGTCTGTTGTAAGGAGAGTTCTTTTTGAATTGTTAAGCAAGTCATTAGGGGAGAGAAAGTTAAGAGTGATTGTAATTTCTTTAGCTCTGTTCTATCTTTCTGTGTAAACATTTCAAGAAGATAATCAATAAAAATATATTATTACTCATCTTCAAATGGATTAGTAAAGTAAATTCTTGTGAGGGTGTAATGTGGGATTTCTGCCAATTACATATGCGCTAGAAACAGGGATGATCATAAAAGATTGCGGCTAAAATTATCCGAATCAAGAAAATGAGAGAGAAAGATGTTAGATCGAGATGAAATAGAGAAGTTAAAAAGCAAGGAGTACAATGAAAATACGAGTCTTGTACAATTACAAAAGCAAGGATTAATGAATTTCATGAAAACATTAGAGGAAGAATACATAAACGAGATTTTGAAGGAAGAAGATTATAGATAAGGAGAAGACATCGTCTTTAAAAGATTGGGAAAAGCGTAAAAATAACATTCACAGCGGCGGAGATACCTAAAGAGTGTTTGAGCCATACATCCCCATTGGTGATCACAATAAATGCATGCAAAAATGGAGGAGAACCGGCAAAAGCAGCGGAAGAATGGGCTGTAAATAGAACTTTGGTGGATACAGGGAGTTTAGTGAGCATCATGTTTTACCATACTTACAAAAAATTAGGATATAAAGATGAAGAAATGATTTCCCCAGCGTATTATATCCATGGCTTTGGTAAATCTATAACGAAACCCAAAGGAGAAGTGAAATTACGGATTCTGCTTGGAGAAATTGAAACAAAGGTGACATTGAGTGTAGTGGATATGGAATCGCCATACAATGTGTTGTTAGGAAGGCCATGGGTACATGCAATCAAGGCTGTAGCGTCAACACTTCATCAGTGTATCAAGTTTCCCATGCCAACTGGAATTGGTGAAATCAGAGGAGATATTGATAAAGGGAGAATATATCATCAAGACGAAGTAAAGCATTATGAAGAACGAGCGAAGAAGCGAAGAGATCGCAAGAAAATGGTAAAAGCAGCTAGAAAAGAAGAAGAATTTAGAATTTACATGATAAGAGCAAAAGAAGGAAAAGGAATACCTGGTGAAATCTCGCAGAATAAGGAAATTAAAGGACCAACCCCTATGGGAGAACCGAAAGCTAGCTATATCGCGGCAGAACAAACAAAAGAAGTGAATGTTGGAACTGAAGAGGAACCCAGGATATTAAAAATTGGAACTAAGATGGAAGAAGATGAAGAAAGAAGAACTATTGATTTTCTGCGAGACTATAAAGATATTTTCGCGTGGGATATGGATGAAATGCCTGGTATAGACCCATCTGTGGCTTGTCATAAATTGGAAATTGACAAAAATATAAGACCATTCAAACAAAGAATTAGGAAGATCGCAACAGCATATCACCCTCAAATAGAAGAAGAGTTGCAGAAAATGCTAGATGCAGGAATCATTAGACAAGCAAAATATCCCGAATGGATAGCAAATATGGTTATAGTCCCAAAGAAGAAGAAAGGGATAAGAATTTGTATAGATTTTACCGATCTAAACAAAGCTTGTCCCAAAGATAGCTTCCGTTACGAGATATTCCGCAATTGGTTGAAGCAAAGAAATAGGAAACGAAAGGATATCATCTCTTGATGGATATAAAGGGTACAATCAAATTCCTCTCGCCTTGAAGAAGATCAAGAACATACCGCTTTCTTCGCTCCAAGAGGATTATATTGTTATACAAAAATGCCGTTTGGTTTGCGAAATCTTTGGAGCAACATATCAAAGAATGGTAGAAAAGGTGTTCGCGAGATGGATACACAAAACGCTAGAGGTGTATGTAGATGATATGTTAATCAAAAGTAAGAAAGCAAAAGACCACATAAAGGATCTGAAAGAAATTTTTGAACAAATGAGACATTTCAACATCAAAGTAAATCCAGAAAAATGCACCTTTGGAGTTGCATCGGGAAAATTTTTAGGTTACATCGTATCAAAAGAGGGAATCCAAGTCGACTCGGAGAAAGTACAAGCAGTTCGCGATATGCCAACGCCTGCGACAGTAAAAGATGTTCAGAAGTTAAATGGGTTACTAGCTTCGCTAGGGAGGTTTATCTCGCGATCATCTGATAAATGCAAACACTTTTTCAACATTCTCAAAAAGGGATCAAAGTTTAGATGGACAGACGAGTGTGAGAAAGCCTTCCAAGGAGTAAAGGAACATTTAATGGATATATCAATTTTACAAAAAGCAGAACCAGGAGAAGAATTATTAATCTATCTTGCGACGACTTCGCATGCATTAAGTGCAGTATTGCTGCGAGTGGACGCAGGGGTAGAAAAACCAATCTACTACATCAGCAAAACTTTCAACGCCGCAGAAAGGAATTATTCAAAAATTGAAAAACTAATCTTGGCATTAGTTTACGCAACATTTAAACTTCGCATATACTTTCAAGCGCACGTTGTTAAGGTGGTGACGAAAGTACCAATCGAATCAGTAATGAAAAATTCAAAAAGATCGGGGAGAGTTGAGAGATGGAATGCCCAAATAAGTCATTGCAAACTCAAATACGAAATATTGTCTTCGCCAAAGTCACAAGTGGTCGCGGACTTTCTAGCAGAATTTCCTTTGGAAGAGGATGAACCAGTGGAAGAAATAATGGACGTAGACGAAGAACATGGAGATCCAAAAGACTTGTTAACTGAGCCGAATAGATGGGAAATATTAGTAGATGGGTCATCTAATGGAGAAGGTAACGGGATTGGAATTGTTGTGATATCGCCGAGTAAGGTAATAAAATGGTTTTTTCCTTCAGATTAGAGTTTGCGTCAACCAATAATGAAACAGAATATGAAGCTATAATACATGCTTTGCGATTCGCAATAGAGATGAAATTGGAAAACGTAAGGATTACCAGTGATTCGCAATTGGCTATTTGCCAAATAAAAGAGGAATATATTACGAATGAACTATCTCTGCAAAAGTACAAGAAACTTGTTGACGAGCTGTCGGTGCAGATACCGAAAATAACATGGAGACATATATCAAGGAGAAACAATAGACTCGCAGATGCTTTCGCCTTTATATCAAGTATGATGACAGATCCGACTGCGAGAGATATAAAGATACAAACACTTTTAGCACCGTCAATTAATAAAGAAGAAGAACAAGAAACAGATGTAATGATAATAGAAGATGGAATACAAACGCTTTGCGAAGAGGATTGGAAAACAGAACTTCATGCATACTTGACAAAAGGGGAAACACCAAGAAATAGATTAGAGGCACACAAATTAAAAAGCCGGGCAACAAATTATGATTTAAGAGATGGAGTACTATACCGATTTGATCTTTTAATGGACCTTCATTCAGATGTATAACAAGGAAGGAAGGAGAAACCATATTGAAGATGTTGCATAGCTGGGACGCTCGGTAATCATAGTGGTGGAAGATCTTTAGCATATAAAGCAAAAATGCGGGCTATTATGCGGCCGTATATGCATGAGGACGCGAAACAAATATCAAGGCGTTGCGAAGATTTCCAAAGACATGGGAAGAAGATACATGCACCGGGAGCGCAATTGAATTCTTCAACAAGTGTGTGGCCTTTTGGAAAATGGGGCTTAGATATTGTGGGACCATTTCTACCAGGAACAGGACAGAGAAGATATCTAATTGTCGCCACTGATTATTTCACAAAATGGGCAGAGGTGAAAGCGGTACAACACATTCGCGATAAGGATGTTTTTACTTTCATATTTGAGAACATTATATGCAGATTTGGGATTCCAAGACAAGTTGGTATCCGACAATGGGAAGCGATTTGAAGGACAAAATATAGAATTGTTGTTTAATGCATTTGAGATACGATGTGGGAAATCAACTCCTCTATACCCGCAGCTAATGGCAGGCAGAAGCGACAAATAAAACAATCGTGAGACATATTGAAGAAGAAGTTAGAAGGATACAATAAATGATGGTGCGAACAAGTACCCAATGCGGTATGGGCTTATAATACAACTAGAAGAGAAGCTACAGGCATGTCCCCTTTTGTTTAACATATGGAGTTGAAGTTGTACTCCCAACTGAAGTTAAGATCCCAACTACAAATAAAGAAGCTTGGGAGAAAAATCTCGGTGCGGGTAACATTTTAATCAAGTTAGATGAATTAGAAGAGAAAAAGAGAGAGAGCACTACAACATATGGAGAATTATCGGCGAAGATTGGCGTACCAGAGAATATAACAAACGTGTCAAGATACGTGAATTTCAGCCGAGAGAGATATCGGTGTGTGCAAGAGAGACACCAATATATCAGCCAGAGCGTGAGAGTGAAAGCGGTGGCAAATTGGCAAGAAAATGGGATGGACCTTATATCATTAAGGAAATAGTTGGTACAGGGGCATATAGATTAATGGATCCTGAGGGGAGAGATGTAGGACAAAGATTGGATAGACCATGGAATAGGTTATATCTCAAGAAGTATTATCCATAACAGATGGATGAAATGAAATGAATTTGGATGAAATGTTTTTGCGACAGAATGATTGCGAGATTGAATAAAATAAAGAAAGATTATGCGAATATCTCGCAAGCAATACATTGCAAAAAATGAATGATTGAATAAATTAACAAAAATGAATGAGTGAGTGAATGGGACGAACCTTTATGGCGTACACCTTAGTTCGCGAATGATATTTCGCAAGAGGCAAATGTAAGACCTAAAGTGCGTCATATAAGGGGGTATCTCTTGACATGGCTCAGGGGAAAGGTTACACCGCTCCTGGAACCTGAGTCATGGAGATTTGGGGCCCATAAAAGCCTATCCGGGGGAGATACCTTGGATTTCCAACTATATATATAAGGTTATACCCTAGTTGGACGCCCGAGGGTCTCTTCCTAGGAGTCGAGTGTATGCTCAAGGCGCGGGGTACACGGTTGAGCCAAGAGTGCACAGGGCATTTGAAGTGTCTCGGCCATTCTTGGCAAGTCTTGGTATATCTTGCACTCGGCCCGAAGAAAACTCCACTTAGGGTGCGAGTCTCGTAACCATAAACCATATAGGTATAAGGGATAAGAGGCTCGAAAAAACAGTTGTTGTTAAGACCGGATGGGAGGAGCTAGTCTTGTATGGCCGATGTACGCCTCCTTGAAGGGGCAACCGGGGAGAAGATAAGGGCGGCACCCTCCATTAGGGAGCCGATAAGTGTCAAAAAGACGCAAATGTCATGAGGCTTTATTTTCGCAAGGAAATTTAGGCTTGTCATATTTGTGCGATGATCCTGTAGAGGCAATAATACCGACGCAAGGATAAGGCGAGATCAATGGGTTTTTGCATGAAAATACAAAGACGTCCTGCGATTTCGTCGCAAGACGGCAATGTCATGGGATTTTACACTCAAGAGTATTTAAGCCTGTCATATTGTCGCAGATAAAATATCCTGCAGAGGCAAAAATACTTAACAAATGATAAGACAAGGTCAATGGGTCATTACATGAAAGTGTAAAGACGTCCTGCGACCTTGTCGTAACGAGGGTGCGAAATAAGACCTTTAATTAGGAAGGCAAAATAAGACCACACAATCAATGATAAGACAAGATCAATAGATTTCTTCATTTATGAGGATATCTTGCGATCTTGTCGCAATGATGAACTTCAACATAACTAAAGGTAAGCGAATAAGATTGCGAGATTAAAATTGCAAATCTAAAATGAGATAGAAAGAGAAGATAAGAGATTATTCAT
The DNA here is from genome assembly GCA_023531295.1 of Papaver armeniacum. Lineage (NCBI taxonomy): Eukaryota > Viridiplantae > Streptophyta > Magnoliopsida > Ranunculales > Papaveraceae > Papaver > Papaver armeniacum. The sequence continues at coordinate 130,315 of JAJJWW010004343.1, forward strand.
CAAAGGACTTGGTCTTTCCAATCAAAAAGCGTACTTCAACAGAAATTGAAAAGCATCTCATACAAAAAGTCATGCTGAAAGAAGTGAAAGATATAAAATTATAGGAGTAACTTAATTTTCTACATCTACATCGACATTCTCGGCAACAGGAGATGATAAATGTCCTTCAACAATTTTATCAGCATCACCTTCACTAGTGAGAGGATTTCCATCAGAAGTTTTTTCATTGGGATTCTCGGCTTCATAAAGATCCTTCTCGACAAGTTCATTGTTTGCGATATCTTTGCAGCTTTCATAATCATAATCACTATCGGAGAATTAGGAACTTCATCATCTCCAACTTCCAAAGGTGCAACAGAGACAAGTTCAAGGGATTTAGAGAGTAAGATCTCATTCACAACAACTTGACTTTGGGATGAAATTGACGAAGAAGTGCCTTCTGTTGATTCCTACTTTGGACATCTTTAAGATGGCTAAGATAATTAAGCCTCCTCGCGGCACGATCACGAGAATGGGCAAGAGTAGCAACAAGAGTTGTGTTTTCCTTGCGAATCTTGGCATGGGAGGATTCCAAAGTAGACAGAGAAGTGCGAAGATTTTTCTCAGATTCTGCGAAAATATATATGAATAGCAGGGTTAAGATTAAAAAATAATGAAAGAAATTAGAAAAGGAAAACGGCGGTTGAGGCAGTCAAATTTTATGACTACCTTCCTTTTGCGAGATAAGATGTTGGGTCGGGGCAAAGCAACTATTCTCCAAATGATCCATGGCAGTATCAAAATCATCACCAACAAGACCTTTTAATCGAGAACGCAAGCTTTTTTCATTAGAAATCAGTAAATTATTCTCCTTCGCAAGGGAGGAATGAGATTCTTTTAACTTAGTATATTCATCCTTGAGCTGTTTTGTTTTCACACTTAGGGTTATTCTACCCTGAATAAGCTTATCTCTTTCGGTAGTGGTTTCTTTGAGTTTATTTTTCAAAGAGCAGATAGATTTTTCTTGCTCATTCAATGCTTTTCGACAAACACCAAGTTGCTGTGAGGATATAGCCACTTTATCCAACAAAGCTCGCTTCTCTCGGGACAAAGTTCCATTTTCATCTGATAAGGTTTCCAATTCCAAATTAGATTTAGTCAAAGAATATGACAGATGCGACAATTCGCTACTTAACAATTCTTGTTTCGGACTAAGTAGGCGTTTTCTTGGGTAAGATTATTTATCCGGTCATGAGAATATGTATGGAGGTTATCTAATCGGTTATATTGCTCCATCCAAGCATCTCTTTCTGTTCGAGTTTCTTCCGCGATAGATTCCACTTGATATATCTCCATTTTACGTTTCTGATTCAAAACTTTAAAGGCGAACAAAGTCTTCAAAAAAAAAAAAAAAGGGGGGGGGAAGGAAGTGGTACCTTTTAGTTCTTCATTTTTCCTGCGAAGATTGTCGCGATCCAGAGAAGCATTATGAAGGATATTCTTTAAGATCTTAATTTCTTGTTCCAAGGATGCCCGCGACATTGTATTAGAACCAAAATACTTACTCAAAGATTCATAAACACTAGACCTGACAGGATCAGTGGATATTTTCTTAACATCATTCATGGTAGTTGATAAAACTTTAAAAGCTATATCCATCCCTTCTAAATTTTCTTTAGTAAGAGAGATAGATTCAGAGGAAGAGGAAATGATGGAAGAAGAGGCAAAAGCTGAGTCATCCTTAGTCATAAGAATGCCAGTTGGAGGAGCTTGATCAACAAGGGAAGATGAGATAGAGGTATTAAGAGCAAAAGTGGAGAGGGGAACGTTCTGAAGAATTTCATTAACGGAAAATTTAGGGACTAATTTATCAGGCGAGGTCATCGCAGGAGAAGGTGATTTGTCATGAGAAGAAGGAATTGGGTTATCTTGCGAAGACGTCGCTAGAGAAGAAAGAATTGGGTTATCTTGCGAAGATGCCACAGGAGAAGTAGTAAATTTAAACCCGGGAAAAGTAATGGCAGAGTGCGACGGGTTTAAAGTGGCGAGGTTTCTTGGGAGATAAATTAATATCTTTGTCATCTGCGAATAACAAGTTAAATAAGAAACAAAGGCAACAATATTGTTATTAAAAGGGTAAATATTTCTTAAATACCTTGTCATTATGAGTCTTTCTCTTGGAAGCAAAGAATTTCGGCTGCGAACTTTTGGGAATATTAGGGTTTGTAACGGTGGATTTGGTGCTAGACTTGTCCTTGCTAAAACAAAAAGGGGGAAGTATCAGAACAAAACTATTTCATTAGGAAAGATCAATCACGAAATGATTAAATTTAGCAAAGTTCGCAAACCTTGATGCCATGGAAACAGTAGCAGAAGAATTACAGCAGAAAGACGATGAAGAAGACGGTGAAGAAAAACAGCAGAGGAAAATTGCAGACAGTAAAGAAGATGAAATAAAAGGAAAGAAGGATTTTCATGGGAAATTCTCCCTTAAATAGACAGGAAAAGAGTAACCGGATAGCATTAAAAACTATCGGTAAAAAGGGAATTTTAGACACGTGTAAGCGGTCATTCCTAAATGCACGGAACCTTCTTTGACAAAAAATTTTGGTGAAAAATAGACGATCGCGATATTTCAAAGTGTAATATCGCAAACCCAAATACGACTTCGCAGAGCACTAAAAGAATGACGTAGCATATGATATCAGTATAATTCATGAGGAAAGTATGAGCAACCTGCGAAATTATAGAATGAACCTGCGAGAATATGAGCTCATAGCATGAGGCAAAGAACATGGAACGAAAGTTTCGCATGATGGATTTGCAATACTTCTTACATTTAGAGGATTAAATACTTCATATATTTCTTCAAGAATACTTCATACTTCGTATACTTCGGGATGATACTTTTAAAATTACTTTTCAAAGCTTCGGAATTTCGCAAAAGAATAGAGGCAAGTACGTACTTTTCAAGTCCAATATTCTTTCGCTCGTTCCTTCATCAACAAAAATCAAAGACTACTACAACAACGGATTTTTCTTAAAGATCGCTCTTCAAGCAATATTCAAGAAAAAAAGATGCAAGATGTAGGAGTAGAATATCGCGACATCAATACTTCACGAGATTAATAAACGACTATATTGCGAAGGCGTCGCCAGAAAGAAATATAAATGACGCAATAGATGACGAAAGCCAGAACGTGAGAAAAGTGTGAAGACTTGGCGAGATTTAGGAGTGTCGCAAGGAAAAATGTTTATAACACTCGCGACACTTCGCGAGTTATTCCCGAAAATAAAGGACAACTTAGTTTGTCATCCATCATGTATTACCCTATATAAAGGGTTGAGTTAGTCTGTTGTAAGGAGAGTTCTTTTTGAATTGTTAAGCAAGTCATTAGGAGAGAGAAAGTTAAGAGTGATTGTAATTTCTTTAGCTCTGTTCTATCTTTCTGTGTAAACATTTCAAGAAGATAATCAATAAAAATATATTATTACTCATCTTCAAATGGATTAGTAAAGTAAATTCTTGTGAGGGGTGTATTGTGGGATTTTCTGCAATTACACCTACCTTCAAGAAAACCAAAAATTGCATTGAAATTGGATATTAGGAAAGCATATGACAGCCTCGACTGGGGCTTCATTAGACTCACTTTCAAAAAAATGGGATTCCCAACTATCTTTATCGATTATATCATGAACTATATCACCTCAGTATCATACTCTATCAACATAAATGGTACAACCCAAGGGAAAATCGAACCGAAGAGAGGGCTTCGCCAAGGCGACCCCCTATCACCTTATATCTTCATTTTGTGTGCAGAGGTACTGTCAATAAATTTGGGCATGCTTGAACACCAGGGTTTATTACAAGGCATCAAAATTTCAAAAACAGCTCTCCACCAATCCTCCACCTGATGTACGCGGACGATTTGCTGATCACTTGTTCCGCCGATAATCGGACCTCGTGCTTGACTCTACAACACATCCTACATTCGCACTCAAAGCATCGGCGGGACAATCAATCAACACTGAGAAATCGACGCTAGTTCATCACCCAAAACTACATCCAGATGAAGTTCGGCGACTACAGACTGTCTTTAATATCAATACAACCTCTGAGCCGCCAATTTATCTTGGCATACAATTTAAGAGAGGAAGAAGCTCCGCACATCTGTATGGAGAATTGCTAAACAGAATAGAGAAAAAAGCTGGTGGCTGGATAGCTATATGCGTGAATCAAGCTAGACGATTGGTACTCATCAAAACGGACCTAACTCCAACAGCAAACCAGGTTATGCAGGTACAACAACTATCGGTGGAAATACATGGCAAAATCGACAGAATCACAAGAAATATCTTCTGGGGCCATGATCAACACACAAAGAAAATGCACCCCATAGGATGGGACAGAATCACCCAACCACTTGCACTGGGAGGGTTAGGAATTAGCAAAAAGTGAAGTTCATAATCAAGCACTCTTAGCTAAGAGACTGTGGCACCTACAACAACAAACTAATTCAATATGGACCTCAATTTGTGCCCCGAAGTATTTTGGAGAAACAACTCGATCAATTTGGATCCCAAAGCCTCAATCATCAGCCAGCCCACTTTGGAAAAATTTGGCTAACTTATCTGTTATCCTAGTGGAAAAAAGCCGTTTTAAGATAGTCTGAAAGTGTCGTTTAAGCGAACAATACGCACTTTGGGGTTGCAGCTGAAAGTGCCGTAGATTTACTGTCTTTTTCTAGAACGACACTTTCAGGTTGTCGTTGAATTACGATACTTTCAGGTTGTCGCTATGTAGGCACGTAGATTTATTTTATATTAATAAAAAAAAAAATTAGAAATTCAGCTGAATCTCGAATCAGATCTGGCTGACTACAGTTTTTCTAACTTAGGCTGAAATAAATCTGACTGAAAATCAAATTACACTAAAATGAAACTTGAATATATAAATTCAAATAAGATTTCACTGAATTGGTTACACAGTTCAGAACAGAATTCAGCTGACACTTAAGTTCAAAATCACAAAAAATCAAATAAATCAAATCCTAAATTCATGCACACCAATACAAATCATATATCTAAGTTTTGAAGTTCATAAAGACAACTGCAAACTGCAAAACAACAAATGAGAAACTTCCCAGTGATGAATTGAGGGTGTGTATTCCCTGTGAAGAAGAAAGAAACCACAAGTTCAACTGCAACTCAAGCAAGAAACCCCAAATTGTTCATGATAAACTTAATAAATCAAGAACTACTACAGAAAAATGCATGAGCCAAAGCGCAATTGCTCCATCTCATGCATGTCGTAAAGTATAGGGTTAAACCAAATGATCAATTGTAACTTACTGAATGGGAAGAAAGCATCACGGAGAATGTGAGCAGAGAAATTTAAATGAGTTGTAACCAAGTTAACCTTATTTATATGTTGGACGAAACCAAATGTAGACTTCTCAAGCTGCATTATCTCAATCCACCAAACACTAGCGGAAAAAGGCTGCATTGGAACAAATCAGTAATATAAGTCTACCATGATTCATAAACTTAAAGAGGAAAATGTGGGCACGTTTACAGGCCCATAGTCAGAGTCGAAGGCGTTGGAGAACACTGATACATTCACACAAGGAGGGATAGGAGAGCAGCCGAAGACTGCTGTAAGCGTTTCAAAGCTATCTCCTCCAATGCAGATATCATAAGATTCTGACAACGCTTCAACTAACAAACCAAGTTTCTAAGTTACGGTCGATTTAATGACCAAGAGATCTGACAAAATCACAAGCTAGCACAAAGCAGTAAGTAACTACCTCTCGAGTTCGATTTTGAGAATTCAGCTCCTCGATGTTAACAAGAAATGCGCGCCGAACTGCTCGTAAAAAGACGTACTCCTGCAGTTCCATATATCCACAATTTAGTATAGTTGGAACTTTCAAAATTGTGAATCAAAATCACGATTAAGAACTAAATCCCATAATCAGACCTGGCTCGCCGGAAGAACTCCTTTACATTAGTTCGAGGAGTGCGCACTGGACATAATAAAACCAGATAAATAACTTAAGTAAGTTTAAGGAAATCTTCTTATAGAGCAAGAAAAAAAAAAGATATTAGAACAAAAATGGCAATATTTTTCTATCAACTCAAACTAGTAGGAACCTAACTACGAAAATCACTACTGGTACCGCTCATGGTTAATAAGGTGTCAACTCACACGCCTTAGACGACTCAAAAACGAAATAAAGGTAAGTTAGTTTCCCGTAATAGAGAGTAAAGGACTATAATGATGCAGTTATAAACGTAAGAAAAAGGTCGAAACTTCAGGAAGTAGAGAATAATCACCTTTAGCCGAATATGTCTTGGAAACAACTTGGTCGCAGGTTCCAATATTAACAGTTTCATCTTGATCTCAATTCATGGAATAACATACACAATGGTAACCAAAATAAAATGAGTATTTTACTGTTATGTTTCGAATCTTACAGAACTAGCATCATTGAGTGACTACATTAGCTGCCTATTGAGGAACAAATGTAAAAGACTTATTAAATTCAATAACCAAACAAGTTTAATTTGAAATAAAACATAAAATGAATAACAAAAGATGGATATGGAACAACCACAAATGAATATATTGCCTTGACGCGAACAAATACAATTTTGGAATTGATAGTTTCTGAACCTGCACTACACAATAACAGAGAACAAGTAAACCAAACTGTCCAATAGATACTCAGGTAGATTATTACGTAAACTAACAGAAAATTCATGCACTTAGAAATGCTTACCATGATTGCCAATGTCTCTGCGTCACACGTACACATCCTTTGTCCCCATTAAGCTGAAATACAACCATCAATAATCCAATCGTTAAGCTAAAATGTCAAGAATCTATTTGAAGAAATTAAATTGAATCTTACCCCAATGCTTCTGATAACCAATAAGCCAACAACCATCAATAATCCAACTACACTTTGATTGAATGCTGAAAATTCCTCAAAGAGAATCCCTGCATATCCTAAGTCGAATACCACTGCCCTGAATAAGCACTTTAATGGAGTTAAAAAAGGAACAACGTCAAAGAGAAAATTAACCTTCGAGGAACTAATAGGTAAACAAGATCTGCAACTTTTACTTGCCTTATTGTTTGCAAATTTCATTTGAGCTGCATAGCTCCAGGTTTCCCTGTGAACCTTCGAGGAATAACACTAGATCCTTGGCATTGCTACGGAAGCACCGCTTGCAGCACATAAGCGATGCCATCTAGGTTATTGATGACCAGAAAATAAAATAAAAAAGTGAATTACGGTGATATAAACATAGAGCAGGCATTTTCATGAGAAAACTAGCAAAAGTGTTTGTATTTCACCCTTCATTCATGATGCCCAAACTTTGCTAGTGGTAGTGCAGATTACAGTATAGATTGACATAAGAGGATTTATATCCTTTAATAGGATAAAGACCAGATCATAGTTCAAAACTTCAATTGCAAAAACCAACTTAAAAACACAAATTACTAAACCAAAGTAGTAAATTAGAATCAACTAACTTTATTCAATAGATTAGTCCACCAAATAACATTCCCCTGCTTACTTTTGGTGGTATACTCCATCTTACTTGACAAGTGACGCATAAAGTGTGACACAGCTGAGTCTTTCCAGAGCGAAATTCACCATACAATTGAGTAATAGCCCCATATCAGTCCTTCCTGTGAAATGTTTAACCATGTAAGTTCTCGGTAAGTATCAAAACACAACAGTCTATAGTCATAATCTACTAGTATTACCTTCTAAAACCTTGTCAAGTTCTCTTGATCCTGATGTTACCTAAATGATTTCTTTCCTTTGTGCATGAAGTTGACTAGCACTAGTAAAACCCAATGGAACCAGCTTCATCGCTGCTTAACTTAATGATCTTATCAACTTTAGAATCACTAATTCCTTTGATTAGAAGTAATTCTTTCCGAGAAGAGTATGCAACAGCTTCAACTGTGCATAGACCAACATCTTTAAGCTTCTTTACATCAACTGAGGCTACCCCAGCCGCCTTCAAAAATAACATAAACAAAACAAACCCCAAATTAGTGAAACCTAAAGAATCAAAAGGATTTATTTTTTCTTATAAATCTTCAAAATCGAAGAAAACCCTTTATTAAGAATCAAATGAAGACCCTAATTAAGAATCAAAAAAATGAAATATTCATTCGCAACCTTAAAATCCCCAAACCCAAGCACACAAATTACTCCACCCGATTGTCCAAAACATCAATAAAATCCCCAAATTCGAAGGTTATAATCTAGAAACATACTACAACCCAGTGTGCAAATGATAATTAACGATAAGAAAGACACAAACTTTGATGTAAAAGGATAGAAATCGATTTAGGGTTTCGAGAGCGAATTGAAGGAAATTACCCGAAGTTGTTCAACAGGAAAAGGGGCCATGGAGAATCTCTTCTTCTCCGATGTTTTCTTCAACCATGTTCTTATTCTGCTGCTGCTCCATCACTCCATAATCAAAAACTCAGGCGAATCGAATAGCGTCTTCTTCTTAGATAAAGGAGTCTTTGTGAGTGAGATAAGCGTATTTCTAAATGATGAGTTTTGATCTATGAAATAAGAGTTCAGAGAAGATAGCTTCTGAAGTTTTGGTAGATTTCGATTGATTTCAACAGAATTAGGTTTAGCAGGAGAGCAGAGAGAGAAAGAAGAAATAAAACAGGAGAGAAAGTGAAAGGAAAAAGGAAAAAGGAAAAAAGGAAAGTGATAAGGTTTTTCACTTCTAGTCTAGTGTATTAGAGCAACTGCATTGGTGCGATCATAAACCAAAGAGCAAAGATCAAAAAAAAAAACCAAATTTTGGGTTTAGTCCGTGTTGTAACGCAATGGAGGGGACTAAAATTTGGTCAGGCGCAACTCCAAAATGCGTCCCTTTTTTTTTTTTTTTTTTAAGCGTAACTCAAAGTTACGCCCCAATCAGGCGCAACCAAACAAATGCGTCCCATTTTTATTTATTTTTTTTCTTTGTTGGGGCGTAACTTTGAGTTACGCCCAATCAGGCGCAACTACAAAATGCGTCCCATTTTTTTAGTTGGGCGTAACTTTGAGTTACGCCCATCAACGCAACTTTAATCTACGCCCGACCAAAACTAAATCAAAGACCAAATATGGTCTGGTTTTTGGTTATAGTCTGATATTTGATCGATAGTCCTTTCCGCTGAGTCTGTGTTTTCGACCAAATTTTTAGTTTTGGTCGATGACTGTGGATGCTCTTAGGTATGAGAAGATTGAGTCTTCATATCCAGCCGTCCATCAATAAAAAGAGTACATCCTAGACATATACTCAATTACACCCTATTATAGAAACTATACTGCTGATAGTGTCGTTGCATAAGTTAACTAAAGTCTTGACACAACGACATCTTGACTTTTGTCAGCGACAACGTAGGAAGTCGTTGTCTAAGTCAACAAAAGTCTTTAAACAACGACAATTTGACTTTATTCAACGACACTTTCTGAATGCCATTAAATCGCGAAATTTAGTTTGTGTCCAGATAGCCCTTTTTCCACTAGTGAATTATTTTGCAGGATTTTTGCTTCTCACAAATTGGAGATGGAAATGATACCACAATAAATCAACAATGGATTCCACACCTACCGTCGAGCACTGTCCAACCGCTCAGCCATCAACTTCCTTCATCCACCAAGGTATCTCATTTCATCGACCATACTACCCACACTTGGAACCATAGCCTCATCTTCAATACCTTCACAACACAAGTAGCCCACCATATCATCAGTATCCACCTACCAAGAATCCAACAAAAAGACAGAACAGTATGGCCTTTTTCCAAAGATGGCAACTATACCGCCAAGTCGGGATACATCAAATTCAATATACGACAACAACAACAAACAATCACCCATCAAAACCAAAATCACAACCAAAATCCTGTGGACTTCAAATCAATTTGGAAATTAGAATGTCCACCAAAAATCAAACTTTTCATGTGGAAGGTCACCAACCAAGGTCTACCAACCTTCAAAAAGCTACATCGTTTCAACATCACCAACATAAACACTTGTCCTATTTGCAATTCTCGGAAGAAAAGAACAACACTTGTTTTTGACCGCATCAACACAATAGCAACATGGCAGCTCATCATCACACATCTTGCAAAAACCCGAACGGCGACGGAGGAAGACAAGATTGAAGCGAGGAACAACAACAACAACATCATCAACCGCCGAACCAGACCCTGAGACCAAGAAATCTACAGGAGGCCCTATCAACTACATACACACCATCAACAAAGACGCTGTTTGGATTCATAATATGGCACATTTGGTTAGCCAGAAACTTGAAGGTCTACAAAAACAAGCAACAATCTTCATGGCAGACATATCAAATCATTAAGGTTATGTTCGAGGAGTATCAATGGGCGAAACGACATTTGGCACCAATCATGGCAAACGGACCTACAAAATGCATCGTCATCGACAAACAAGGCCTACAACAAGGACTATCTACATAGGATGGGGACAGATCAAGCACTACAATGGGTGAAATAAAGGAAATCAAGGGACCAGTAGGAGCGAGAATAATATGCGAGAGACAAAGAATGTAAATGTAATGACTATATAAAAGACCGTTGGGAATAACAACTTCATTAATGGCGTAAAACCAGGGTTTACTACTTGCGGTTTGTATGGCACATCAACACCATTGGTCACATATTTGGTTTGAAGTGGACTCACAAGCACCGGTGTCTCTACTACAAACCCAACAACCACAACCATGGTATCTCACAACTATGATACTATAAATACGAACTCACCTAGCAATCTTCCAAAGCTACAAAATCACTCACACGTTCGGGGAGGAAAACCAGGCATAAGATGCGCTAGCCAACAAGGCGGTGGAGGATCAAATTCAACAAACAACACCGGCAATAACTTATTGGGAGCACATTTGCCCACACCGTATAAGACAAATTGTTTTCCTTATTGGGAGCACATTTGCCCAAAGCGTATATCACACTAGACATTTTGAGTAGGGTTCCAACCGAATCGGCTCTGGACTCGCAAATCAAGATGAAAAACACGGAGAAATATTATTGGTCGTCCATCATTCTCTAAAATTCACTTGCACCATCTCAATAATCCTTCTACTTATCTTTGATTCCAAAGAAGTCGGGTTTTCTTGATTTAACTATGAATGAATTATTTTACTATTTTGAATATAATGATGACCAGAATCATGAATCAACACCCATTGAGAGGTTTAGAATGATTAATTTAGCTTCTCTATTTCCGGATTGTGTATTTGTTGGATCGTGTAATGGTTTGGTCTGTCTTGCCCGAAAGCCATTTTCTGAAGCAAAAACTTTTATTTGTAACCCAATCAAAAAAGAATGTATGATGCTTCCTGCAATCGAGACAGATTTGGATATTGATCAATATATTTATTGGACAAGCGGATTTGGTTACGTTTCTTCAACCTACAAGTACAAAGTTGTCCGAATATATAAGTTGGAGAGCGAGTTTGTAGAAGTTAACATATACACACTAGGCAGTGGCAGTGGATGGAGAAACCTTGGAAAGTTGAAATCCAATTTTAGAGTAGACCTTTTGAAACTAGGTAACTTTGCCAATGAAGTTCTTTATTGGACAAGCAGTGAGTTGGAAGCGATCGTGACCTTCGATTTGGTTTGGGAAAAAGTTAGAAGATCTTTCAACACCTCCTTTGCCACCGGAAGGTGATTGGCTTGATCCTAGAATAGGGGTTTTGGATGGTTTTTGTATTTTATAATGAATTTAGTTGTAGAGGAGTCGAATGTTTTGACCTATGGTTATTGAAAAAGAAGAATGACAATCATGACAAGAAAGTTGGAGAGGAACATCCATCATTGGGATGGATTAGAGAGTTTAGGATTGATGAAAGCGAATTATTAACCATAACGAAGAATGGCAGTATTTTAACATACATTGATAACTATTTCAGCATTTATGATACAAAAGCTTCAACCTCCAAAAGGCTTGTGGAGTTCAAGGAACATTTTTATCAAATTATTCCTCACAAGAACACCTTAGTTTCGTTGAAAGGTTTAGGGAAGAAGATATCAAGTAATGGAGTCAATGGGAATTTAAGAGGCGGAGTCTCGGGTTAGCTTTTGAAGCGGTTGTAGAAGAATCGAATCTGGATACATGCTTATAAACGGTAAGAGTTTCTTTAAATTCGATTTCAAGGGGTCTTTCTGTGAACTCACTACTATTGGCAAAGTGTCTTGGTGAGTTTTGTTTAATAATTTATTGCTAGTCTGTCTTTATATCATGAATCCCACGTTAAGGAAGTGATATTTGTTTTAGGTTTAACTATATTGCTTTGTTAATTTTGCATTTTCTAGTAGCTTGATCTTATTTGATGAATGTCTTTGTATAGTTTAGTGACTTGTTTTATTTGTAGACATGAGAGTCGAACGGTATATATGTGCGAGCAAAGTCGTGGGACAAGAGAGACTCCCCATTTGTATCGTGGGAATATATTCTGTTTTTGCTTCTACATATTTTGCTAGATAATGTTAGGGATCCAAATTGATAGTTTTATATGTTTTTGTTGTGTGTTTTGATACTGCAAGAAATCCTGTCATAGTAGTGTTGTAACCATTATCATATTACACAAAACGACGGTTTAATCATTTAGTGAAGCTATTATATTTTCTGTTCAAGTTACTTGGCTCTGTATTGGTTTGACTCCTTGATGAAACTGGATTTTTAAATAACAATTTTAGCTCCCTGGTTTGAGATGTACCATATGAAGTTAATCACTAATACATTAGCTTAGGTTTAGAAGTCCTTAACATGAAAATTTGATCAATCAAGCTCAATGAAAACTAGAAGTCTAGAACATGAATTCAGGTTGCTATGGGGGTATTAAATTTTGTAATTTCCTTGAGGTTGTGCTAGAATGTAGGTTCATAAAATAATTGTTGAAAAGTTTGTTGAAACATTTAAGTTTGAGATGTCTAGGCTCCAGCTGGATGTTAATCAAAGAAGCATGTCTATCCCTATAGCAATTTTCGGAGACGGGTTGCATTCTCAGTAGCATTTAGAAGTTAAAGCGTTAAACCATTTAGGCTCATGGAAAAAAATATATCGAGGTCAATGCGAGTCTAGTACCTCCATTCAAGTGACTTAAGGTTAAAATATCGATGAATTTGTGTTCTTGTAGTATATTGGTTATATCTTTGAGATTGCAGTGAATTGTAGGTTTGCTAAATTGGAACTGCAAAAAGAAAATAAAGAAAAAAATCTGGAAAATCTTGAATAAACAAATGACCCAACTGAGAAAGCAATAATATTGTTATTGAATAATTGGATAATTCTTACAGAGTTAATGATGCATATTTAAGGCAACCATAATAAGTGTGTAAGATTAATACAGGCACAAAAGTGTTCCACACATACACAAGTCAAGTCAACCAATGTTGACTTGACACACACATTTACACTATCTAACACCCCCTCAAACTGTTATTACCAGACTCAGGATAACAGTTTGAATTAACACTACACCAAATTTGTGGTTTAGCAACAGTGCCTGAGCGTTTCAAATCGGGGTTGTAACAGGTTTAAGCCGTCACAAAAGGGGGTGTAACAAATTTTAGTAACGAGCATGTCGCCGTTACTAATCTTAGGTTGTAACGGCTTTTGTAACGGTTAGATCGCCGTTACTAATTTTGAATTAGTAACGGCAAGGAAGCCGTTTCTAAATTTTTACATGTGTTGCTAATATTTTGACTTAGTCAACGTTGACAGACTGCGCTTTTCTGGTAAAAAATTAGTAACAATGACTTCGCCGTTACTAAATTTTTACTGAGTTGCAAAAAAAATTGACTAGGTCAATGTTGACCGAATCTCATTTTGCGGTAACAAGTTTAGTAACAGTTATTCCATGTTGCTAAATTTTTGCAACAACAAAAAAAATAAAAAAAATAAAAAAGTCGGTCTTTGTTGACCTAGTCAAAGTCAGATTCCCTCCCATTTCAAAATACCCTGCAAACCTCATTTCCCTAGAATAATTCCATTCAATACAATTCATTATACAAACATGCTATCTTTCAACCATCAAAGTAATTACACAAGAAGCGGAAGAAAACATTGTTCTAATCACTATGTTTATCAAACTTTTGAATGATACTTAGACTGTATGATATTTAAGTTATTTCCAAACATTCTAACTTTAAGGTTTCATAAGTAGTTCTACAACATATAGACCAAGTATAGAAAGAACTCTCACTTGTCCATCTTCAGTTCACCAGCATGGTTAGACATCAATCTGAGTTCAACTCCTCTGACTATATGTCAACCTTCAACATAGAACAATATTTATGGTGAGTTCATCAGTCATATGCAACAAAGATATATATCTCTGAATTGAAAAACTAGAAAAGAGGAAGTCTATAAGTATTAGGTGCCCACCTGTGAGTTTGAAAAAGTCGAATTTGACTGCATCAGTGGAATACTTTCAGTAACAGCCTGCAATTACCAGCAAGCCAGAGATCAAACATTTTACCAGCCTGGGGGAGAAAATGTGAAACAAAGAAAGAGAGACAAGTCTCACCTGGCATACTCCTCATAATCTTCAAGCAACATTTTACCAGCCTGTTCATTCAAAGCTGATTCTGGAAATGGTTATATCAGTAAGCATCTGGCCGACTTTCTTTTTTTATCAGTAAGCATCTGTTCAACCATATAACTTTATTATTTAGGAGAAATTTCTACCATTATCCCTAGATGATAATAGCACCAGGACTTAATCAACCCCTTTGTGCCCCTGTAAACGTAATTGTATATCGATGGTTAACGACGACACTATCAATCAACACCATAAAAATAAACGATAAACTTAAAAGAAACAACTATGCAAGATCATTGAGGAAAAATGAAAAGAAATAAGTCCTTGGTGGTTACATCCCTCATTGAATGATTTGGCAAGTCTAACATAAGTCCTGGTGCTATTTTTTATATTTGTGACTTCTACAATTTCAATTTTGTTCAAAACCCAGTTAACTTGGAGATACAGTACTGGTGGTAATTTCTCTAACAACCAGCTGTGTGCACAGTCAAGCACCAAAATGAAGAGCTAGTACAAAAGCTACAGGACGGGAAAAATTTCCTAAGTGAAGAACTAAATACAAAAGCTACGGAACAAATAAAATTTACGCGAATTTTATTTGCTGACATTATTAAATTCATACGCTAATGTCTACATCATTTTTGCACCTACTGGCTACAAACTATCAAACAAATAATGTAGAAATGTCAAAAAGCTACAGGACAAATAAAACACCAGCTACAGGAATACAATTCCAAGATAAACAACATTTGTATATTGACTCACATTAGCTATTGACTCGAATTATGTCTCTCATGATGACCTGTTAGATTAGCATATGATAAGAACAACTGATGTGTGAGTACTCATATAAAACAAAACTTTTGAATTACGAAATTACCTTCTTCGCTGGCAGATATTAAATGATTTGGGGATGGAACTCTTGCTTGTCTTCTAATATCAATCACACGGTCGTTCCGTGGCATTTTTTTGTAGCTTGCTTGGCTGGATACAAAAAAGTTTCAGTTTAGGGATCTCTAACGAAAAATGTGGGTTACATTCAAATCAAAACCTGAAGTACATACAAAATCCCAATCATATAAACAATTAGATAAAATTATAATCTCACTATTAATAAGCAAAAGAGTTTCAACAACAATGTGAAAATTAAATCATTTAATAAGCAAAAGAGTTTTAACAACATCACACTGATTTCTAGAGTTTACATGTATACCTGCAGCCAGCTGTGGACTTTGTTCTGCATTTTCCTCATGCCCTCTCCATTTCACCTTAAAAAAACTTGAAATGAGTTACGAACTTACGGTAGAAATTTTTACACCAATGAAAAGGTAAACAACATTCTCCTTTGCAACTAGCAAATAACAACAGAATTCTACGCAACAGATTCTAGTTGCATAATATCCACATGACTATGCCTGGACACACCACCCTTGTGCGAGAAACTCATGCTTCTTCACATGACTTACTTACATTTTGATCATCTTCTATCTAGGGAATGCTAAATATTTGTTAAGCAAAGGAGATTTAACAACAATGTGAAAATTCTAAGCAGAATCGGAGAGGGAGAAAGAAAAGAATGTTACCTAGATTTAAGGTGAGATAGGTCCAAAATGTTACCTACTCTCCCTATGGCTCTGCCACTCAATGTTTCTACATTTCGATCTTCATTCCCCGTGAAATTCAATAACAACTGTATGAGCAGCACAGCTACTCTGAGCATGTTGCCACTGGGATTGCTCAAGAGAAATCAAACATAGTAAAGAGCAAATTCATTAACCTTGTAGTTATTAGACAATCCAAAAGCAACATTTTCCCCGCCTTAAACTTTACTCATATTTAGATCTGGTTGGAGAACTGCAAATACACTCCCCCACCTATGGGTAACATGCATCATCGTATTCATCCTTTCTATCAGTCATCATATTCATCCCTTCAAAGAAAACCATAACTACACAAAGAAAATAGAAAAACAATGCTACAGAGAGTTATATCCCCATAAATCAAACCCCATACTGAGAGTTATATCCCAATTTTTTATATAAAAAAAAGACCATTAAATCATTAATGACTGTATACAAACACCAGATCTTAATATGAACAAAAAATGAAAAATGTAACAAACACCCAAATCATGCAGACCTAAATTAAACCCAAAAATTAAATTAGAACAAAACATTAAACTTATACCTAGATTTCTCCCAATTAGCAATTGCTTTCAGATGAGCCAAATTAGTGCTTCCAGCTGCAATAGAACAACTCAATTTCATTGATAAACAGAAAGACTACAAATATTAATCGAAACCCTAACTACGAAGATGGAGAATAACACATGATGATGAGTATTGATTGACTTTCTTAAGAGGAAATCAGATGGAGTAATAAGTTGGAGTGTTTTCTTCAAACAGATTTATGAGATGAGATCCATATAGTGAAAGAGTAAACTCTTCCTGAAAGAAAGATGACCTAATTATCAATCTTACCAAATAATTATTGGCAGATCTAGATGGAAATTAATGGCAGCAAAGTTTTTCAGGGCAGAGAAGATGGAGATGGAGTTAAGAGTGAAGAGAGAAAAGAAGATAATGTTTTTGTGGTTAGAAGAGGGATAAATGCTGCAAAGGGAGTAGTAAGGGTTGAAACATCTCGGCGCTTCCTTTTCAGTCACGAAATTTGGGCGGAATAAAAGGTAGGAGTGTTCCCCTGCACACGCACTTTTAACACGATTTGATTACAGCAGTTTCTAGTAGTAACATGGGCTGGGCCGTTACTAAACTGGTCTTATTTCGTAACTGGTCCTGAACCGTTACTAAACTTTCGTAACTGAATTTTACAGTTACAAATTAGTAACGGTTGCATGTTAGTTACTAATTTTAGTTACTAATCACTGAATATGGTGTAGTGTAAGGCCGTCAATGGGTACCCATTACCCGGAACCGGAACCGGACCCGCTAGTTTCGGGTCCGGTTCTGGGTCTTATAGTTGAACCCATTAGCAACTTAGGACCCGATGGGTAATTACCCGATTGGACCCGAATGTTAACGGGTCCAACGGGTAATAACCGTCGGGTACCCGCGGGTAATGGGTACCCGGTTATTTATTCTTTCATTCATATTTTTAGGAAAATTATGGATATTTTGCTTGCTTGGGCTTTGATTTTTTTCCATTTTTCATATTTTTCCTACATTTAGTCTTTATTTAGTACATTAATAAAGAAATAATAATAAATTTTTATAAAAATAATTTAGATTCAAGTTAAAAAGAGAAAGAAATTAAATTTTTAAGATTTTCTTTATGGTTTTTTTAATACTCAATGGGTACCCGGAACCGACGGGTACCCGGGACTTTAAACGGGTCCGGTTTTGGGTCCACAAATTTAGGAACCGGACCCGGAACTGTTAGGAACCAGACCCATTGACAGCCCTAGTTTGAATCACAAAAAACAGAAATGAAAAACACTACTAAGAAGCAAAACTGCTGAAGAAGAAAAAGTTGAAGAAGCTTGTGATCTGCCAATCTGACTTCATTTCTCAAGTACACCTCCCTCAAGCTGATACTGACTGAACAGAGTAGCAGATTGACAATAAAAATCAAAGAAAAGTAATACTAAGTAATGTCTGTAATCTGAACTGAAGAATAATTTGAAGTAGTTATGGAAGAAGGTCCAAGCAATCGACACAACAGAGTTTAGAAAAAGTGGATAACATAAGCCTTTGGTGAAAAGATCCCCAACCGATATGTCAAGAAATATCTCAAGCTGCAAAGAATCCTTCCTCAACCAGTTCTCTAACAGTGTGGTATTGAATCTCTATGTGCTTAGTCCTGGCATGAAAAACTGGATTCGATGCCAAGGCCAAAGCAGTTGTATTATCACATAACAACAGTACATATGTAACTTTGATATGTAAATCATTCAATAAGTAAAGTAAACCATTTCAATTCAGCAAAAGCAACAGAGAGGCACTTGTATTCAGCTTCTGCAGATGACTTAGAGACTGTAGGCTGCTTTTTAGATGACCAAGAAACTAAATTAGAGCCTAGAAAATAGAAAACCAGAAGTTGATCTTCTGGTATCCGGGACAACCCGCCTGATCGAATCTGTAGGCCTTCAATGAAGTAACATCATTTTTTCTTAAGGTAATTCCCAGATCAACTGTCCCTTTCAAGTACCTTAAGATTCTCTTAACCAGTTGTAAATGTAAATCAGATGGAGAGTGCATAAATTGTGACACATAATTAACTGCAAAATAAATATCTAGCCTAGTTACTGTCAAATATTGTAATGCTTCCACCAAAGTCCTGTAATGATTAGGATTATCCAATTTAACTCCATCATTAATAGAAAGTCTACTGGACTTAACAACTGGAGTATCACAAGATTACAGTCCAACAAATTTGCTTTTTCTGGAAGCTCCAAAGTGTATTTCTTTTGAGTTAACACTATAGAGTCACTATTCCTAACAGCTTCAATGCCAAGAAAATAAGCCAAATCTCCTAACTCTTTCATAGCAAATTCCTTCTTCAAAGAAGTAATAAGATCAGTAATAAGCATGGAAAAATCGCCGATTAATAATATGTCATCAACATATAAAAGTAAAATAAGAATATCACTCCCGATTGACTTGACAAACATTGAATTGTCTGAAACACATTTCTTGAAACCACATTGAATGAGAAAAGAACTGAATCTATGAAACCAGGCCCTTGGAGCTTGTTTAAGCCCATACAAACTCTTTTTAAGAAAACATACATAATGAGAAGGATAATATTGATGAAGAAATCCCTGTGGTTGTGACATATATACATCTTCATCTAAATAGCCATGCAAGAATGCATTACTTACATCTAATTTCTTGACTGCCAATTGTAAGTAAGTGCTAAGCAAAGAACAACTCTTACTGTGGGTAACTTAACAACTGGACTGAAAGTTTCATTAAAATCAATGTCATCTTGCTGATCATATCCTTTAGCCACTAGTCTAGACTTGAGTCTATCAATAGTACCATCTGATTTTCTCTTAACTCTATAGACCCATTTAGAACCTAGTATGTTCAAATGAGACTCAGGAGCAACATAAACCCATGTACCATTATTCATTAAAGTAGTGTATTCATCCTTCATAAATACCTGCCAATCAGGATTTTGCATTGCCTCCTATTGATGGTGGTTTTTAACTTAGGGGTAAAGTCGTAAAACCCTAGTCAGACAGTGACGTCACAGAACTTGAGTAATAATGTCCAAACCAAGCACATTTATTGAACCCTTTAATTTGTCTGCGAGAAAATTACCGTGGTACCTTTTTTAAACTGCTAATTAGGATTTCAACAAGCCAAAACCCTAATTCTCACACCGCACGTGCCAATGGCTCATCATGCCAGCCACATCCTACCGCGCCAAGGCATGCCAACCATGCTAGCCGCACCCCTTTGCCAATGGCTCATCATGCCAGCCATATCCAACCGCGCCAAGGCATGCCAACCATGCTAGCCGCACCCCCGTGCCAATGGCTCATCATGCCAGCCACATCGTACCGCGCCAAGGCATTCCAACCATGCTAGTCGTACCCATGTGCCAATGGCTCATCATGCCAGCCACATCCTACCGCGCCAAGGCATGCCAACCATGCTAGCCGCACCCTTATGCCAATGGAAAATCATGCCAGCCACATCATACCGCGCCAAGGCATGCCAACCATGCTAGCCGCACCCCTGTGTCAATGGATCATCATGCCAGCCACATCCTACCGCGCCAAGGCATGCCAACCATGATATCCGCACCCCTGTGCCAATGGAAAATCATGCCAGCCACACCTACCACGCCAAGGCATGCCAACCATGCTAGCCGCACCCCTGTGCCAATGGAAAACCAGTCCATCCACACCTACCGTGCCAAGGCATGCCAACCATGCTAGCCGCACCCCTGTGCCAATGGCAAACCATGCAGCCCACACCTACCAAACCCTTGGCCCCACATGCCAAGCCAAACCGCACCTTGCCTTGTCCCTATCCATGCTAGCCGCACCATGTGCCTATGGCATGCCAAACCCTTGGCCCCGCCATGCCAAGCCAAACCATTCACGCCAAACCCTTGGCCCCACATGCCAAGCCAAACCGCACCTTGCTTTGGCCCTAGCCGTGCTAGCCGCGCCATGTGCCAACAACATGTCAAACCCTTGGCCCCACCATGCCAAGCCAAACCTGACCTTGCCTTGGCCCTAGCCATACTAGCTGCACCATGTGCCAACAACATGCTAAGCCCTTGGCCCCATCATGCCAAATGCACCTGGACGCGCCACCATCTTTGGCCTTCCCTACGCGGCTACCAAAAACGAAGGCGTGCGACGATCAACGGTCCCCCTTCAATCCCAGGAGCAAATCCTAGCCATCCAAGGTTACCAGACGACGCATGGTAACCTTTGGCTCGAAAACCTAAGTTTGGCCACGCCAAACCATGCCAACGGCATGCCAACCTAGTCGCGCCACCATGCTGGCCTTCCCTACGCGGCTACCAAAACGAAGACGTGCGACGATCAACGGTCCCCCTTCAATCCCAGGAGTAAGTCCTAGCCATCCAAGGTTACCAGACGACGCATGTTAACCTTTGGCCCGAAAACCTAAGTTTGGCCACGCCAAACCATTCCATGCAAACGACATGCCAACCTAGCCGCGCCACCATGCTGGCCTTCCCTACGCGGCTACCAAAAACGAAGGCGTGCGACGATCAACGGTCCTCCTTCAATCCCAGGAGCAAATCCTAGCCATCCAAGGTTACCAGACGACGCATGGTAACCTTTGGCCCGTAAACCTAAGTTTGGCCACGCCAAACCATGACATGCCAACGGCATGCCAACCTAGCCGCGCTATCATGCTGGCCTTCCCTACGCGGCTATAAAAAACGAAGGCGTGCGACGATCAACGGTCCCCCTTCAATCCCAGGAGCAAATCCTAGCCATCCAGGGTTACCGGACGACGCATGGTAACCTTTGTCCCGAAACCTAAGTTTGGCCACGCCAAACCATGCCATGCCAACGGCATGCCAACCTAACGCGTCACCATCTTTGGCCTTCCCTACGCGGCTACCAAAACGAAAGTGTGCAACGATCAACGACTATCTTTCCTCTTGATATGCAAAATCTCGACCGTCGAAGGTCATCAAGCTAGCAAGTCTCCCGGTCGACTTGCACAAAACAACAACATGCTACATGTTTTCCACAAAAACATTCGAGACATCAACACATGTCACAAACTGGTGGATCCTCTTTGGGTATTGGTTTGGCGGTTTACAGCGTGCGGCGCACATTACGCCCGTCATAAGGAAGTGTCATAAGGATGAGGAGGTTAGTAAATACAGGGAGTTAATGGTGAAACGTTCTTTTTATGGAACATCAATTCCATGCGTTAACGGTTTTATGGAACATCAATTCCATGCGTTAACGTTACCACCTCCTCCCATTTATTCACCCATTTTTCCATTCCTTAATGAGTCCAGTACGTTTCACTTCGACTTGTATAAATAGGTCTTACCTATTTCCACCGAACAACAAGTATAGTCGGGAGCATACACCACTCGTAAAACGTTTGCTAGCTTTTCCTATCTCGTTAGCTTCCCACTTTCCGATACAAGTCGTAACACAACTACTCTTCCGAATCAACTATTCTGGTCTCATCACTTTCCTTGCTTCCCTCCCCAAAACCAACCCATTCTCCTCCACTTTGTGACCGAAGCAAGTCCGGGAACGACCATTTCTTGGTTTAGGCCGGACTTGTACAAATTGATCTCTCGAATCTATAATACTCCCTTGCAGTCACTACACCAAATCAGACATTTTGTTATACAAATAAGTGTGATATCTGATTTATTATCACACTTATTAGTGTCATAAATATGGTGTTTTTCTTTTGTTACACATCAGTGGTCACAATAATAAGTGTGACTTTAATTAATTTAAGTCACACTAAAAAATATGTCAAATCTCTGACATATATAAGTGTAACAATTTAGTCAGTATATTTATTTTTATTTCCCCACCCTGTTTTGGATCCATACACCGCTTTCCCTAACCCACCACATTAATTGTTAGTGCATAATATTAAAAAATAGTACCCAAAAAATTTAATAGAAATTAAATTAATAAAAAGAAATTTGTTTCAACATCAACTAATATCCTCAATACACTATACACTAAACAATAAAACTAAAAATTATTATAAATTAAAACATAAACTCTACTCTACCTAACAATACTTATCAGTACCAAGGTACACAAAGTTTATTTTTTAAATTGCAAACGCTTCTTATGCCACATTACCGAACCACCACCAACATACGAAGATAGCTTATAGTAGTCATCACCTTGAGGAGGGTCCAGATTGGTTCAGAATCATCGTAGACACATTCTATGCAAACTTTACTTTCGTTGTTTTGGACAATTATGTGGTGACAGACTTCACCTTTCAAACTGATCACCACATATCCAGCTGCAACTATTTTTCCATTCCTATCCAACAAATTCACATTCTGATATGAAGGCTCTTCATAACCAGAATTGTCGAAAGGTTGTGGCTCTGACATGGGATTTAAATTCCTTGTAAAAATATAGCCACACTATCTTCAGCTACTTCCATCATTCTTTTATCATCTCCAAGGTGAACAACATACGACAAAAGTACTATCCATACGGTAAAATGACTAAAGATGTTGATTACGGAAAAATCCAAGTGAACTCAAACACAAAAGTATAATCCATAACGAGATAACATCAAATGCCAGCACACTAAGAGAGAAAATTCTCCAAAAAGTGAAAATGCTGAGAAGTATTAATTAATTAATGGATCAACTAAACTATGTTTTAGGATGTAATCGACATTACCTTAAACCTCGTCGAGTCTTCAAAATTGCAAAGTGATTTGAGTTCACATTACAATATATACCTTTTGATTCCAGTTAATTCTCCCCAAAAAATTCATCCAACGTGCACCGAAAGCATCTACCAGATAGAAAGACATGAAGCCAATCAGAAAGGCCCAGATAACAATTGATTTTTTTTGTGTGCACTAATGTGCCATTGAATTTTGCCAAATATTACTAACTTGGGAGCAAACAACTGTGTGGTTATGATTTAATTAGGAGAGATGCATGCCATGGAATTAATGAAACCTCACTTACTAACATTCTCCATGTAGTCCTCTCAGAATCTTGCTTGTGAGTAGTTTCAATACAATTTTCTTCTTGAACACTTACGGAAACAGATCATATTTGAGGACAGACTTGAAAATAAGTCAATTTCATCTGGAACAACATATATAAGAAAAAACAAAAAAAAAATATTGAACACTTACGGAAAAAAAAAAACTAATTAAACCTGACAGGTATGAACGTCCTTGAGTAAGAGAATAGTGGAGCTGGTTAGAGATATGTTGTTTCTTATAGATTGTGGACTTCTTTTTTAGCCACTTTGGGGCTCTAGGTAATCAGGAATCCTGCACACACGTAAGACATCGGTAACCAAACCAAGAAGAAAAACTAGAAGAGGCATAAATGATAAAAATTGACCGAGTTATGGCATCATCAATAAACCTCTGCATTTCGGGGGACCAGAGATTTTAGACAATAATTTTTATGCCCTGTTGTCCCATGTCATCGAAATGATCAAAAAATTCAACAGAGTAGAATTTAAGAAATGTAACCATAAGCGATTACAAAAATAAAGTTACAAGAGCCTTCTTAATATTAATAACTTGTATTGGAATATTATCCTCTGAACGAACAGAAACAATAAGCTTATGACAATTATGAGAACTAAGGCTTGCTTGTTTCATCAACTTGGGTTTTCGTTTTATAAGGAGACCCATGCAGGCGCATTCAAATATTAAGCAAAAGTGCTCCTCCGTAGAATGTAATAGGTTTTTGAATTTGCGAATGGATGCTGGCATTTGATGCTAATATTGCCTAATTAGAACATAAGATATCAAAGCATAACCATTAATTACAATTTACGATTAACATAAGAAGGAAGCAAATCCATCTACTATCAAATTGCTCTAACTCCAGACTCACCATAGGAACCACTATTCTATCATGACCTGTTTAGCTTAAAAAGGTGTAAGAAAGGTGACCCAAAAATTGAGTTAATGACCTGCTTACAAAGATAGTCACCAATTAGATTCCCGAAGCTTGGGATATCAGTACTAGATAAAGGAGTTCAATGATAGACACATTTTTGTGTCTAATTTGATCTCAATACTATATATTGTTGGCACTCGATTTTGTACTAATTTTGGTGTTTTGTGTGTTTGTAGGTATTTTTTGAGCAATAAATATTTTTGGGAAATTCGGCTCGAAAAGTTGATAAAGGCACCCTCGGAGGACATTTGCTAAACGGGCTCCTGATTTGGATAAGGGGCACCTCATTTACTAAGGGGCACCTTCTTTACTATTTGCACCCAGGACAAGAATCGCTAACCGCACCCCATCAACGGTTAAGAGGCACCCTCTCCTTCTTCATTTTGAAACAGATTCACTAATTTATGGGAGATTTTAAAGATTTAAGGCAAAGATATCTTCTTGCCTATTATACAGAAGTTTCCATATCTTGAAGTTAAAAGAGATAATATATTTATGAGTTGGTTTTTATTCAAAAGGAGAAAGAAAATCTTGGGTTTTATTTAAAAAATAAAAAAAGATAATATATGTAGGATTTTATTCTAGCAAATAAAGAAGATTTGTGATAATGGAGAAAGAAATTATTCATGAAATATCTTTCATTAAAGAGAAGATCTGATGGAGTTATGGAAGAAGATTTTGAAAAGATGTTTGAGTAATGGGTTGTTGTGTATAAATAGGGTGCTAGTAGAACCAAACAGGATTATCGAGATATGGGAGTTTTGTGAGAGCAGAATCACTGTTTTATTCCTTTTCACCATTGTAAACACACCTTTTTGAGCAATGAAAAAAATCCTTTGAGTGTGTTTTCACCATGCAGAGCTAGAACCCATCACTGGGACGACGGAGGAAGCTGTTTTGCACCCATGTGGTAATTCTATTTAATTCCTTTATGACTATTTGCACTATTATAATTGATTTATGATTTGTCTTGATTATTTGTGAATTCGTTAGATGTCGCATGCTTAGTCTTAGGTACTTTAGATGCGTCATGCTTGTGAATTACATATAATTCTTTATAAAATCTACCTTGGCAAAGAATTAGAGTCGATGTTTGTTATTTTATGAGCTTTAATTGTCCGGAAATAATAGATGAACCGCATGAATGTGAGAATTGGTGGAATCCCGAGTCCCAGTAACTCTCTTCATCTTGTGACATGAATTGTATATTTTCTCTATTTTTATTATTTTTTCTTTATTAAATCCTAAAATCAATTTCAACAAGTCCGAGTGAACGACAACTCTACTTACCACTATCCTAAATTCGATTAATTTTTTGGCGCCGCCGACGCGGACTTGTGTATAGATTTGTTTTTAGGTTTTATTTTTATTTTTATTATTTTTGTTCTTTTTTACGCCTTTTGGTATTTCTTGTTTGTTTTCAGATTTGGAACTAAACTAAAGAAAAAGGGAGAAAGTGCTGAAAACAAAACCGAAGCCAAAGAAGGAAAGAAAATAGGAATCCAAAAGGAGTGAAGAAGAAGATTTTGTATATTATTTTTTTTTTTTTAGAAACTGTAATTAAGGTTTCTATTTTTGTAAAATTTTATTTTTGGACATTTTTTTGTTTTTTTGGGACATTGAACATTGGACTTTATTTTTAAAACCCTAAAGAAGGGTTGGTTTAAATATAAACTGCACAGGGAAGGACGACAGTTACGATACTGTCTCGGCCCCTCGGGTTCGTACATGACATAGGAGTTGTGGCCCGAGTCGACCTCAACGGTTCATCCCCCGTCTGGAACGGGAGGTAAGAATTCTAAACACCCACGAATCCCCTGTCAGCGGGTTTACTGGATGATTTTGTATGCATATATGTTGAGGACCTGAAATCGGATTTAATTTTCTAGTAAAGGGCAAGGCCTGGCCATATAAGATAAGGGTTCGGATTTCATCACCGTTCTCTTCTTGCCCGCCTTAGGAACACGTAACCTACGCGAACCTAAGCCTTAAAATTTGGACTAGAACGAGACCGATAGGGTAACGAGCTTAATAGGAAAGTCATTCAAAAAATATTGGTTACTCTTTTAAGCATACTTCGAAGTTCATAATGGTTTCTGTGAGTTGAATGCGTGACCGTGCCGCCTTGTAATGCGGTGAGGCCTTGGGTATCAAAGCTCCACGCAGCCTTCCCTCGCCTCTATTCAACTTACTTAAACTCGGATTGATTCCAGAGGGTTTGCTCGATTGTAACGAATTCCCTTTCGAAGGATTAGAAGCTGGTCTAGAAACAATCTAAGTGGAGCCATCATGCTTTTTGTTTGCTAGAAATCGCAGGTTTGTTGTGGTCGAGTCAGCCTTGTTTGTGCTTGTGTAGAATTCCCTTGCAGTTAGGATGTCAAACTGGTATTATAATAGCCATCACAATGAATATGAATATCCAATTGAACAATATGGACATAACTCTTTTTATGACCAGAGTGTGAATAGTGGTTGGGAACGCCAACCTTTTGAAGTTTATGGCTCATACCATGGTGAGCCCAATTACTATTCACATGAATACCGGTCATACGAGCAAAATTCCTATAATTCCTCTTTTCTAGATGAAGCACGTAAGATACTTGAGTCAACGTGTAAGTTAACTGAGTCAACACGTGAGTTTGCTGAGACAACACGTAGGTTAGAGTTAGAGACGGAAGAAAGAATTGCTCGAATTACTCTTGATTTCCAATACATTCTTTCCAATATCACCCGTGAACATGAGAACAATTTTTATAATCAGGATGACGAGGTTAGATTTGGTAACACTAATTTAGATGAGGTTCAACCATTTTCATGTTATGATTATGATGAGGATAGTGTTGATGAAGAATTTAAAATATGTAGGCATAGTGATCAGGAATTTGTTACTCCGATTGAACTTTATAATGATAGTACTATTTCTGGTTCAAATCCCAATAATTTTAATGATTATTCACCTATTCGAAAGGATGAGGATTTGACTAGAGATACCCCCATTTTAGACGATGTAGTATTTCCTTTTGATTATGAAGCCAATGATGGTTTAGAGGAACAAGTATATTTTGAGTCTAGCGATTTAGAAACAATAGACTTAGAAAAAGAAAATGAACTCGTAGAGATGAGTGGGGATGTACCTGACTTAGAAGAATCAATTGACCATTTTCAGGAATCAGATGACCTTGAAATTAGGAAAGTTGTGACTAGTTTTTTTAGAGACACTGAAAACTCTAAGTTTGGGGGTGATTATCATTCTCCATGTGCCTTAACTCTTAGAAAGGTCCCTAACTTGGGACTTGACATATGTGCCTCAACCATTTTAAAAGATTATCTTCATACACTTTTTCCGAACCTAGTTGTGTCCATAAAGAAGTTCAGTTGTTAAGAACCCATCCTCCTGGTTGATGTGGTTAACCCAAGGCTATGATACCACGATTGATTTTGTTTTCCCACCAAATATTTTTCAACCAATTGTGGGAACGTATAAGTTTCAGATTTGTCAAATATTAAGTTTTAAGACTAAACCTAATTACTTTAGGAGATTAGGGTTGACACATTTGATTAAGAATGACCACCACTGTGGTGAACTGTGTGAGTCAAGTCGATTGACTTAGAGGATCCCAGTTATTCGAGGTTATTGTTATGTGCTTCTAAGTTCTTAATTGAGTATTTCGCATTCTACAACCCGATCTTAAGAATCCTTCTTTTGAGGAAGTCCGGCCCATGAAAACATTTTATTTAGACCCTTTTATAGAGCCTGAACCCGAACCACAACTAGATGTAGTTGTCTTAAACAAAACAATATATAAGGGTGTGTTGGATATCTTCCTAGTCTGTGGCAGTTTCCTCTTCTTGTGGTTAGAACTTTTTGATCCAGATGACCATGATTATTCCTACGTTGCTATATGATTCTTCGAGGTGACTAATCTCTTCCATTGTCTCTGGTGAAGACTTTAAACTTAGCACTTCTTGGGAGGTAACCCAATATTCTTGCGACACGGTAATAGCTTTCCTTATGTATTTTGCTTCAAATGGTAACAGTTTCTCCTTGTTCATGTTTTTAATTTCATCTTTAGAACATTGAGGACAATGTTAGATTTAAGTTTGGGGATATGGGAGAAACTTTTTAGTTGCAATAAATAAACTCGAGCCTAGAAATTTATGCTTATTAAGGATAGCACTAACCAATCTAAGTGGATGGAAGCATCTTGATTATAGGAGTTGAGGAACCAACGATTAGATGGAAACATCTAGAAGAGTCTATTCATAAAAGCACATAGCTCAGGTGTTAGAAAAGAAAACATGGTAGTTTCGCCATATCCTCGTGATGGAAACATCGAAAGAATCCTGATCACTTCTTTTCTTTTTCTTTTACCATTGCTAGGGTGAAATAGAGCGACTGAGATACAAAAAAAAAAAAAAAAAAAAAAATGAGACCAAACCATTAGACCAACCTAATAAATTCAATAAAGTCGACCACTTTGGTACCCTTGTATATGCCCGGTGAGTTGACCTAGAGTTAGGATTATCGACCACTGGTTCCCTTGTATATGCCAGTTGTGTAGATATTAGTCCAGGACGATATCTCATCCATTAGGATGGGTTCACCTTAGTCAACATAATCTACGTTTTTCTCTAAATCCATCTTCTTAATCTATCCATGTGATTGGTTGACTTCGGTTTATGATGTCCAAACTATACGAGCGAGAGCTGTCACTTTATATGAATTTTAGTATGTTTGAGTGCAAACTCGTGTACAAAGAATTGGAATTTCGCATCGGGTACTTCCTCCTATAGTCAATGATTGTATGCCAACCAAGGAGATTCTTTAGTGCCTTCCAAGGTTACTGCGTGAGATAGGTAGGGTCCTGGAGTAAAGGTTTTGTGGGTACACCTCGGTAAACCCTCAGGAGACAACACTCCGCCACTAGGGCCACCTAGGGTTCAAATGATTTTTATTTTCTCGAATAAATTTGCTCGAGGACTAGCAAATAATAAGTTTGGGGGTATTTGATGTATACATTTTTGTGTCTAATTTGATCTCAATACTATATATTGTTGGCTTTCGATTTTGTACTAATTTTGGTGTTTTGTGTGTTTGTAGGTATTTTTGAGCAATAAATATTTTTGGGAAATTCTACTCGAAAAGTTGATAAAGGCACCCTCGGAGGACATTTGCTAAACGGGCTCCCGATTTGGATAAGGGGCACCTCATTTACTAAGGGGCACCTTCTTTACTATTTGCACCCGAGGACAAACAATCGCTAACCGCACCCCATCATTTGGTTAAGAGGCACCTCTCCTTCTTCATTTTGAAACAGATTCACGGAATTTATGGGAGATTTTAAAGATTTAAGGCAAAGATATCTTCTTGCCTATTATACAGAAGTTTCCATATCTTGAAGTTAAAAGAGATAATATATTTATGAGTTGGTTTTTATTCAAAAGGAGAAAGAAAATCTTGGGTTTTATTTAAAAAATAAAAAAGATAATATCCCTAGGATTTTATTCTAGCAAATAAAGAAGATTTGTGATAATGGAGAAAGAAATTATTCATGAAATATCTTTCATTAAAGAGAAGATACGATGGAGTTATGGAAGAAGATTTTGAAAAGATGTTTGAGTAATGGGTTGTTGTGTATAAATAGGGTGCTAGTAGAACCAAACAGATTATCAAGATATGGGAGTTTTGTGAGAGCGAGAATCCTTTGCTTTATTCCTTTTCACCATTGTAAACACACCTTTTTGAGCAATGAAAAAAATCATTTGAGTGTGTTTTCACCATGCAGAGCTAGAACCCATCACCTGGGACGATGGAGGAAGTCTGTTTTGCACCCATGTGGTAATTCTATTTAATTCCTTTATGACTATTTGCACTATTATAATTGATTTATGATTTGTCTTGATTATTTGTGAATTCGTTAGATGTCGCATGCTTAGTCTTAGGTACTTTAGATGCATCATGCTTGTGAATTACATATAATTCTTTATAAAATCTACCTTGGCAAAGAATTAGAGTCGATGTTTGTTATTTTATGAGCTTTAATTGTCCGGAAATAATAGATGAACCGCATGAATGTGAGAATTGGTGGAATCTGAGTCCCAGAACTCTCTTCATCTTGTGACATGAATTGTATATTTTCTCTATTTTTATTATTTTTTCTTTATTAAATCCTAAAATCAATTTCAACAAGTCCGAGTGAACGACAACTCTACTTACCACTATCCTAAATTCGATTATTCAACATCGGAACACCATTATGAATCTTAGCTAAATATATGTATAAAGTGTGATAGCAACTTCAAATGTATCAATATAAGATTAGGAACTGAATCTGCAATAGCTTTTAAATAGAGAATTTTTGTTGTTTCCCAAACGATGCTTAACTGAAAACATCAAAATCCAAGGAACCCTTTTTGAGAGAAGTTAAACGAAGTATTATATAATACCTAAATGATATCCATAAAATAAAATAGGGAAATCAAATTTGAAATAAAATCCACCATGTTCGCCGGATCCTACACTGCTTTTGCGATGAATTCATGAGCAAGAGCAAGTGAGCAACCATATAATCATTGATTAACATAACGTGCAACATCAAAGGTTATAGATCTTATTGATGCTGCAAAGAATATTAATCAAAATTTGAAAAACCCCAATTTAGTGTTCAAACGAAATAAACTCTATGCACATCATAAACCCTAGAAAAATTAGATCCCCAAAGTAAATTTTCTAAATTTCCGAAAAAACTTAATTAGTGGACCCTTTCTCATAATCGATACAGGGCTAGATATAGAGTGAGAGAGATTGATTAAACTCAGAGGGAGATGGAGAAACCTTGAGTTGCAGGAGAAGGAAGTTGGTTTCTTTTCTCAAACGCGTGCAGTTTAAGCCTACGGAGAAAAGAATGGTTGGGGGAAACGGGGGACTGATTTTATGATGTTAAGAAAATAAATTTATTTTATTAATGTTTGATTTTTTTTATTAAATCACAATCATATTTGAATTGTTACACTTTTTAGTGTGACATAATTAATAAAACATAAGATAAAATAATATTGGGATATATTGTTACACTTTTCATTGTTGTCACACAAATTTGTGTAACAAAACCTATCACACTTATTAGTGTAACAATTCAGTGTTACAAATTACTCAATTTGGTGTAGTGAGTACATTGTTTAGGGTTTAATTCGTTTCTCACCCACACGCCGAAATTACCGAAATCAGCAGAAACCATTTTCACCCATAAACAATTGGCGACCACAGTGGGAGGTTGATCTTTCGGTTACAATGTCAATTTTCAACCATCGATCTCATGCTTCGACCAGACATCAAGATGGTAAAAGCAGGCGATCCGCTCATGTATCGATGACTCAGTTACCAGGTGACCCGATTATAGTCATGACACGACAAGGGATGACTGAGGACTTCCCAGAGGGTAGAAGCAAACGATCCGCCCGAGAATTGATGTGGTTTTGAAGTTGTTTGTAAAGTGGTAAGAAAGATGTCGTTCTCTTGAACTTGTGAAGGATTTTTTAGACTTAAAATCAAAACAAAAATAGAAAACTCACTACAAATTATAGTAAACTCAGACAAAGATGTTATCAATATTAAAAGAACACTGAGGCCAAGATTCCACTATTTTCCAAGTTCAAAGTGATTTAATCCAATATTTATATTCATGCAATTTTCTCGTTCAATTTGATTCTAAACTATTGCGACAAGTAGATTCTCAAAATAACAAGTGTAAATCCGAAGCATAGAACATCAAAAACCTAAGTCTAAACATGCTCTATCAAGAGAAATCACAATTGCTTAACAAAAATAATTAAAACAATTTTCAATCAAGGCAAATAATCATATAATAATTGCAAATCAATTCTTCTTTATATAAAGGAGGATGATGAGGCTGATGTGTCGCCACCATACTCAGTTTCAGATATCCTAAAATATTATAGCGCCACGTGGCAGCCAGCTTCTCAGAAAATCTAAAACGAAGGGTACATGTCACCATATTGATGACTCTTCATATGCGTCTGTTTATTACTTGCGAAACGTAGTCGAAGCGTTACGTCTGAAGGATCAAGATTCGTTCGGCGGCTGGAATCCTTATGAATAGACGTAGTTGAAACGTTTCAAAAAAAAAGTATATATATATCTGTCCTGGGAGAAAAACAAATAAAATCCGACTGTGATTGGTAGTAGAATTTGTATTTTGGCTTCTCTCAAATTTGCATTTTTGGATTGATTGATTTATGGTTGTTTAATGTTCTGATTATTAATAAGTAGTTTTAGATTTTGGATGCTTTATTATGCTTCGATCAATAATGCAGGTTTCAAATTGTGATAGTATAATTTTTGATTAATAGAAAAGATTATTGCTTCTCTGATTCAGCAGATTACGATCTGTCTCCCAAAGGAATAATGCCAAGATATTAGGTAAATGGTTTCAGTTAGTTTGGGATTCTTTTTCGAAATAACGATGGCTATAGGGTGGGCACATCATTAAAAGAATAATGCGCTTTGAAGGTAATATGATAAGTACTGTGGTTGTGAAAGTGAGGCTTATACATAGTCAGTACATTTGTCAATTGAAGGCATTTGCAAACTAAATGGGTTTCAGTTACAATTCATTTTCAAGAGTTCTGGATAATTATAGCGTCACGTCATCGTCCAGTAATACATTCTCACTAGGCACATTCTTTCGTTGTCCGATAATTAATTTTTTTAGAAAATGTCCCTTCAAAGCTGTCTACGAATCATGGCTGTTGAAAAATGCGAATATATATTGTGGAGGCATACATTGAACAAACGTTTTCAAAAATAGTCAGGGATGGCGGTACTCACTCAAGAATATGAAAAAAAGGGAAGTAATTTGTAATTCTTGAATCAATCAAGTTTCTAACGGGAACAAATTGAGATGTCTGTTTTCAGAGTAAGAGATAGAAAAGAAAGGAGTTTTTGATCAACTCCAACTATTGATCTTCGGAGAAGATAAGGAGATTGACTTTGCGGGAAATTGGAGTTTAACAAGGTGTGTTTTTAATTTAAAGTTATCGTGCAAAGTAGGTTGATCTTTAATGATTTAGTTTCAGATGATTTTTTTGCTGCTTTTTTATAACGTTTTAGGGGTTCATTTTTTCTTTTGCATGGATAAACTGGATGTTATGTGGAGATGGAATTTAATCAGAAAATGAAATGCTTACAGATTGTCATTCAGGCTTAGGAGCATTTTGGGAAAAAAGTGATATTGCTTATTATCTGTCATACCTCAATCAAATGAGTAAGGGAAGATATCATATGAAGCCGACTTACTAAATGAGAGGATTGCATTTGTTATTGCAGCACGACAGTTTGATTCGGACTTTTACTGGAGAAGTCAAACAAGCGTCTTATTGCATCAGTAGATCGTATCTCTGGCACTACAATCGACAGGTCAGTTTCAATCACTTCCCTCTACCGATAGCAGCATACCAACTCAACTATACGCTGAAAAGGGATTTTTCCACAAAAATACATTATAAGTATATCAATTATCTTCTTAATTACATGATGCTGAAAATGTAAAAGTTTCCTTTCTGAATGATTTTTAACCTATTTGTCAAGTTTAAACATTTTTATGTTGTCCGGTGCATGAGGATATTGACAGATTCATGCTCTTACATGGCAGGCGAGTG
Organism: Papaver armeniacum; assembly: GCA_023531295.1. Classification (NCBI taxonomy): domain Eukaryota; kingdom Viridiplantae; phylum Streptophyta; class Magnoliopsida; order Ranunculales; family Papaveraceae; genus Papaver; species Papaver armeniacum. Next base: position 164,722 of record JAJJWW010004343.1, read on the forward strand.
AAGAGGGTTCATCAGTTGCATCCACAGAGAGTAGAAGGCCATTCCCAGGTTTTCTTCATGTTCGTGTTCTTAGAACAACAGCCGCGACTATGTATTTGGTGGGCTCCCAAAATAATAAGGATTAAAATAATGAGCTTAAGTACTGCTTCAAATCGATTATTTTTATCGAGGGCCATTGGTTGGTGGACTCGACGTACCCACGGTGTTAAGAGATTCGCCATCATTCAAAGAAAAAGAATTAAACGCAGATATTCACCGTAAATACGTATACGCAACACAAGTGAGCACGAGAGAGATTCATGATGTGAAAACTTCAAGGTAAGTCACAAAACGATATCTTAGACATCCATCTATTATAGAACTCGCCCGTGCATTTGCACGGGCATATAAGTACCTTGTAAATAAATAAAATAGAATCAAAACAAAAATAGAAAACTCACTAAAAATTATAGTAAACTCAGACAAAGATGTTATCAATATTAAAAGAACACTGAGGCCAAGATTCCACTATTTTCCAAGTTCAAAGTGATTTAATCCAATATTTATATTCATGCAATTTTCTCGTTCAATTTGATTCTAAACTATTGCGACAAGTAGATTCTCAAAATAACAAGTGTAAATCCGAAGCATAGAACATCAAAAACCTAAGTCTAAGCATGCTCTATCAAGAGAAATCACAATTGCTTAACAAAAATCATTAAAACAATTTTCAATCAAGGCAAATAATCATATAATAATTGCAAATAAATAAATAAAATAGAATATACCACTTTTTGTTGGAAAAATAGCTTCCTCTATCGCCTCAGCAATGGGGTTTAGCTCCTCATATTAACCATGATCTCAAATATTATTTTATGGTTCAAAAGTTGATTAAAAGGATGAGAAACAATAAAATGATCGCTTGCAACGCTCAGTAATGGCGTTACAAAGAAATGTTACAAGAGACTCATTACAGTAAACCGTCTTATGCATGTTGATTTTGTTGAATCTAAGACCCCGAAAACGACTGTCTTAATCGGCCTTTGTTCTTCGTGTTCTTGGTTATGCACCAGCAGAAACAATTCTCTGAAACTCTTGATTTTGTTCCCTGTGTTGTTCTAAACCTCCCCAAAGTTTTTTCGTCCCCCTGCTCGACCTCCCAGCATCCTATATATAGCCAGCATACCCAAAAATCCGAGTTTATCTTCGATTATTCTTCAGTTTCCTCCACCAAAAGTTACGGGATTTTTCTTATTATCTCAACCTTCTCAAGCGTCCTCCTGAGTTACCCAAACTTCCCAAACTCCTATCCAGTCTCAAACAAGACCAGATACATCCATATTCTGGCGTAAAATCCTCTCCAAACCTCGAACAGAAGCCCGAGCTTTTATCTTCCCCTGTTTTGTGTAAACCCGATCCATATCCCTTCTTTTTCGATTCTACAGCTCATACCTTCCCTCGTTTGATCGAAACAGGTAATCCCAATCCATATCTAACATAAATTCACCAAAAACTCGATCAACATCTCGCTTTGTGAATTCATTTGAAGCTAATCGAAACTTGAATTTCGTTTTTTCCCGCCAAAAGTCGTGAAGAAGAAAGGGTCACCCCCTATCCAAAGAGGGGGTGCGAATAGCAAATGCCTTTGGAGATGTCCTAGGGTGCCCCTTAGTAATTTGGGTACCCTTATCCGTAGTGAGGGTCCGAATAGCATGTGTCCTCCTAAGCAACTTTTCGAGCCGATTTTCCAAAAATGTTTATTGGCCAAAAATACCTACACACGCATAAAACACCATAATAAGTACAAAAATGAGCACTATCAATATAAAGAATCGAGACAAATTAGACACAAAAATGTGTCTATCAAGAATCAACGAATCGATTATCAGATAACTCATTAACGACTAGGGACTTTCCACAATCACGTTTGCTTCCCATAAAACTTCGGTTTACACCCTAAGGTTTCCTTTTCATCGAAGACCTAAAAAACCAAGTAAGTCCTACCTAGACAAGATACGTGGTTTGCTTTTTTCGAGTCTTCACGGGAATGATAAAACCAATAGCCATGTTATGTTTCATCCCATGTCATCTACCAAACGCACAGTTCCATGGTTTTCCTGGTGTAGTTGCAGGAAATCCCACACTACACCCCTTACTTAGTTTTGCTTGACTAATTCATTGAAAGATGTGTGATCAAGAATATTTATTAATTGATTCCATGAAATGTTTACACAGTACAATAGAATTACACTTGGAAATTAAAGCGCTCTTAAACTTTCTCTCTCCTAATGACTTGCTTCACAATTCAAAAAGATCTCTCCCTTCAACAGACTCATTTAGCCCTTTATATAGGGTAATACATAATGGATGACAGCTAAGCTACCCTTTATTTTCGGGAATGTCTCGCGAAGTGTCGCAAATGCACGAATATTCATTCTCGCGACACTTCTTAACCCTCGCCAGGTTTCATGTCTTCCAATTGTTTTGTTTGTCGTTATTCATCGCGTCGTTTATTTTAGCTCCCTGCGACTCCCTCGCGATACCGTCGTTTATTAATCCCGCGAACCTTGTCCGTTGCGATATTATGATCCTACATCTTGCCTCTTTTTCCTTGAATATTGCTTGAAGAGCGATTTGAAGGAAAAATTCATTGTTGTAATAATCCTTGGTTTCAATTGGTGAAGGAACGAGCGAAAGAATATTTTTCTTGAAAAGTACGTACTTGCCTCTATTCTTTTAGCGAAGTTCCGAAGCTTCTTTGTAGTATATATATGAAGTTCCGTCTCCTGTCTCTTCTTACATCTCCTCCGCGAGGGGGAGAATGTCATGAGAACCAATATTTTGATTTGCCGCAACTACTTATCTTTATCTCTTTTTGACTCCGTACTACTACCTGATTTTGACCATTAAAGTCTTTTCTTGACACGTCTCTCTTCCAACCGTTTATTCTCGACCGTTCGTGTCTCTTCTCGCATTAAATGCCCTCGTTTTTCTCAAGAATCTTTTTTGATTTTTTCTATATATAGCTTTCTTTTCCTCCTCTTTTCTTCCTTTAATTTCTCTCTGCAACTTTTCTTGACTCTCTCCTTCCGCAATTTGCGCTCCTGCTACTACTGTAACTCTTTTCTTCATCCTTTCTAACGCTGATCCTTTCTAACTTTCCATCCATTCCCATACGGATAATGTCTTTCATTAGTCGTGCATACAAATCTTCTTTTGATGAAGTTCAACAGAAGTTGCTCGAGAAAGGTTTTACTCATCAACCGTTCCGATCAAGAATCTTCATCTATTCTTTCGCAAAGTTGTTTTCGATCATCAATGTGATGATCAAAAAATTATAGTCTCGCTTAGGTCGACTTCTCGCGGGACTTCCCATTCCCTTATACAATCCTGAGATGCCTTTATTTTATGAAATCTTGGCCCATGAAAAATTCTCTGGGCCGTTTATCAATTAAGTGGCGATTGCATTCGCCTAATGCTTGAGTTCGCGAATCGTGGTCGGCAAAGGATCTTTATACCCTAATACCGTTAGACACCCGATTTCGCAGACTTGGAAATAGCTCTTTGAGAAGTATGACTGTAGAGAACTTTTTGAAAATTATTCAAGTGATAAAGATGAGGAATGCGAAATCTCATTTGGGGCATTCTTCGAAAAAGAAGGATAATGTCCCCGAGGATAAATTACTCATGCAAGATATTGACCGGCACCGGCAATAATACTACTCTCGCCACTCCAAAGATGAGAAGTGGTGGGTTGTACCCTTGATTTTAAATGGCCCTTATATCGCGGGCTCGCATATTCTTCCTGCGAATCTCGCAGGGTATCATCCTTGGGAATTCAAATGGCCTGATAAGACAAAAGAGGTATGTTTTCCACTTCAAATCTTGCCTTTGCAACTTTTTTTTTTATATTTGCTGAGTTTGTGAAATTTTTCGGGATCGCTTAAATTGAGAAGAAGCTACAAGGATAATCCATTGGAGAGTACTCTGACGATACTTCGATCGCTTACGGTGAAGTAAGAAACATTTCCTTTGTCATTTGAAACAATATTGTTGCCTCTGTTTCTTATCTTTAACCGTATGCGAAGGTTGGAGTTGAAGAAGCTGTAGCCGCGAAGATTAAAAGTAAGGGTAAAACCGTCGTTCGCAAAGATAAATCTTCTGCTCCATTAACTAAGAAGCGAAAGACTCAATCTTCTTCTCGCCTTAGCTTAAGCTCCGAATCTTCTGATGAGGAGAACCATGATTCGAATCCCTCTCTCGCTAAAGAGATTCCATTGTCGGTTCTCCCATGGATCGAGTTATCTAGCATCTTCTCGAGACTCTTTCCAAGGAATGGGAGATGCTCCCCTAGCTTCCTTTGCGGGACTCTCGCAAGTGTGTGTAATCTTTGCTTTACTAGAGGGCAATAATTCTTTCAATGGAGCCTCTAGAATTGTGTCTCCGACTTCTTGAACGCACTTGGGTCTTTGGTATGCATGCGGTCACATTTCCTGTTAATTTTAAATTTTTAAATATATATGTATTAACGGTTTTTCTCGTTTTCTTTCATAGGTTGGAAAAACTTCTTTTGTAGTTGCCTCGGATCTCGAGAGAAGACGCAGCAATCTTGAAAAGAGAAATTTACAATTGAACAAGAAGACCCAAGAGCTGGAAGTCGGAAGCCGCGTCATCTCGCGATAAGATTCAAAATTAGAAGCCGATCTGGACTCCCAAAAGGAGAGAGTATCTACTCTTCAGAACTCAAATCAGCAACTTTATGGTATAGTAATTTTCAATTCTCAAATCCTTTTCATGTTATCTTTTACTTTTCTTTGTCTGACTATTATTCTCGCAGACGTGTATAATCTCTCCGAGGAATCCATTCTTCTTCATTCATTTCCAGAGCCTATGAATGATGATGTCCTCCTTACTCACCTCAATCAATCTCTAAGTAGTTCCTCTAATAAAACTAACCTCCTTTCATTAAAGGATCTTCAATCCAAATATCACCTCTTAGAGATCGAACATAGATCTAGTTTAAATCTAACTAATCGCTTTAAACGAATGTACCTTGATTCCGAGGAGAAAGTCAAAACTTTGAGGAAGAAAATTAGTGATCTCATAGATGAGAATGATCGCATTACTAACGAGAGTGCACACGGGCGTTAGCGAGAATTCCACAAATCTCTTCTTGGTGTGCAAGTTGAACGAGACGAACTCCTTCATCAGAATACCATACTTAAGCAGCGAGAAGAGCAAGTTCGTTCTCTTCTTGTTATTAATAGTGATGATGAATTCGCCTGGGCTGCGAAAGTTTTAGATAATGCCAGGAATAACCTAGGTGTTGATGTTAGTCTTCATGCCGAGCATACTTCCTTGATTAAAGATATGATATCCGATAGAGAAGGTTACTTATTATACCTTCTCGCTTCTTATACGTAGTATTGCACGTAAATTATTAACTTGTTGTTACTTATTTGTAGAATCCGAGAAGAGACTTCAAATTAGAATTAGAGAGCTTGAATCGAAAAAGAGCAACTCGCCGGGAATTTTCCAATGAGAATTGAAGAACTTGAAAGCGAAAAGAACAGCTCGCAAAGAGTCTCTCCCTTTGCGAGAATAAATATTTCAAGTTGAAGAAACAATTTCTAACGACAGTGGCGAATTTTAATAATGATGCCGTTCGTTTTCGCAATGGAGCCATGGAGTATGTTTGTAAGGACCACAATATCCCTCGCGCATTCATATCCTCGGCTTCTTGAAAAGGTTCCCAGAGAATCTGTCTCGAGACGTTTCGATAGTGAGGCTAGCGAAGAAGAAAATTCTCGCGATGAGAATAATATGACTGAAGAATCAGATGAGGGAGAAGAATCACCAAAGAAATAATTCTTTTTGTTTTCTTTCGCTGCCTGTAATATCTGTACATTTCTGTATCTCTTTATTATAGTGTACTTCTTGGATTGTCCCCTCTAAATTCAATCTTCACTCCCTTTTTTTGGTAGTTCTTCTTTGTAATATAACTGGCTAACATTATTGATGTATAACTTTTTCATCAGAAGATGAATAACAATATTCCATCTTTTCCATTCCCATACTTGCCTCTTGTTATTTATCTTCAGATGGAAGATTTTAGCTGTCATCATGTATTTTGTTGGATAATAATTTCATTGTTATTGAAATGTATCGTTGCGACGAGGTCGCGGGTATCTTCATAAATCAAGAATCCTACTTGTCTCGCCTTACCATTTCGGTAGTCTTTGTTTTATCTCTTCTTGTTGCGACAAGGTCGCAGATTTGCCTTTACATTTTCATGCAATGACCCATTGACCTTGCCTTATCATTTTCGTGTGGTCTTAAGTCAGACCTCCCTAATTAGAGGTCTTTCCCTGCCACCTTTTATTGCGACAAAATCGCAGGACGTCTTTACACTTGCATGTAAAGACCCATTGATCTTGCCTTATCATTTTCCAAGTATTTTTGCCTCTGCAGGATGTTTTAGTTGCGACAATATGACAGGTCTAGATATCCTTGCGATATAAAGCCCCATGACATTGCCGTCGTGCGACGAAATCGCAGGACGTCCGTACACTTTCGTGTAAAGACCCATTGATCTCGCCTTACCCTCGCGTTAGTATTATTGCCTCTGCAGGATCATTGCACAAATATGACAAGCCTAAATTCTCTTGCGAAAACACGGCCTTATGACATTTGCGTCTGTTTTGACACTCCCCCTAATGGAGAGCGTCGCCCTTATCATCTCCCAGGTTGCCCCTTCAAGGAGGCGAAACATCGGCCATACAAGACTAGCTCCTCCCATCCGGTCTTAACAACAGGTTGTTGTTTTCGCAGCCTCTTATCCCTTATACCTATATGGTTTATGGTTACGAGACTGCACCCTAAGTGGAGTTTTCTTCGGGCGAGTGCAACATATGCCAAGACTTGCCAAGAATGGCCAGGGTAGGTTCATCCATCCCGGGCACTCTGGCTCAACCGTGTACCTCGGCGCCTTGAGCATACACTGACTCCTTGGAAGAGATCCTCGGTCGCCCAACCAGGGTATAACCTTATATATATAGTTGGGAATCCAAGGTACCTCTCCCGGATAGGCTTTCATGGGCCCCATATTTTCATGACCCAGGCTTCGGGAGCGGTGTAACCTTCCCCCGAGCCATGTCGAGAGATACCCCCTTATATGACGCACTTTAGGTCTTACATTTGCCTCTTACGAAATTTTATTCGCGAACTAGGTGTACGCCATAAAGGTTCGTCCCATTCTTTTACTCATTCATATTTGTTAAATCATTCAATCATTCATGTTTCATTATTTGTCGATATTTGTTTACGAAGTATTCGCATAGTTCATTTCATTTGTTGTAGTTTCATTTTTATTTCTTAACTGAATTCCCATATACTCTTGGCTGCAAGATTCTCGCACATCATTACTTCAATTGCTACTTTTTCTCCTGTTTTTGTTGATTATTCACTTCTTATGCCTTTTGTTCCTCATATCCTTTGCTCCTTTATTATCATAATATTCGCCTGTCTCTAGGCATTCACCTCGCGAGGTATGTTCAGTCCTTACTTCTATAGCATCCACCATCAGTTTTTCCCTTCTCTGCTCATCTCTCACATGTTGCTTCCAACCCTTTCTTTTGGCATTTCTTTCTTCGCAACTTTCTACATCGACCTCATGACATTGTTGCGACTCCTTCCAATCTCCCTGTATGATACCAATGCCGTTTGGATGTGGAAATTTTATACATTGGTGGTATGTTGATGCGACCCCCAAGATTTCATGAAGCCATGGCCTCCCAATCAGCGCATTATATGGAGATTCCACGTCAACCACACGAATAAAACATCGGTTGATAATCCTTGTAGAGGTATTCTCATGTGAACCTCTCCCTTTGGCTTGTTTGCAATGGTGCCATTAAAGCCATATATCTTATATGTCGAGGGGATCAAATCCTCATCCTTTCCTCCCATCGTCTTGTAAGTATGGTAAAAAAGAATATTCACCGAACTTAGGTATCGATTAGGATTCGGTTGATCGCCCGAAAAAGCACGCTTCATCATCTTCTCCATCAATTTGGTTTTGGGTTAATCTCTAGTTTCACAACCAACGGGCTATCATGTGTTTCTCTTCCTTTTGGCACTTCATCTGCAGAGAAAGAAATAGTCTTGACTGCCATTTTCTAATCTGCGTCATTCTCGCTTGGACTCATTATTTCTTTATCATTAGCATCTCTCGCAAATACTCTACCGAGCACGTTGTCATGAAAATCTTCGATTGTGCGATAGGAGTGGACGATAGAGTTGCAATTCAAATTTTTAGCTTTTGTCCCGACTTCTATCACAAATGTTTCCTTTCCTTTCGACAACATTACGTGCATCTCGGTGGTGGTGGTAATGTCCGGCTGTTTCTTCTCCCTTTAGAAAGTGATTGACTTCCCCTGATCAATCATCCCGAGAATAATTCTCTTTATGTTTCTACAATCGTTTGTTTGATGCCCATGGAAGCGATGGTAAGAACAAAACTCATGACTTCTATCGCCCGGCGGTGGTTCCATTCCCACGTTCCAAGGTCTTTGGTACATTTTCCATCACAAGTATAGCTTCCCAGATCTTTTCCACACTAGCATTCGGTGGAGGCATCTTAATCTCTTCCCATACTATTCGCGACTTTCGCCCTCCACGGTTATTTTGCCTTCGTCCACGTAAGTTTCTTGCACATGATCTAGCCTCTCGAATCTTATTATTTCTGTTACGGTTGTAGTAGTTCCTTTTCGTTCAAACTCTTCTTGATCGTGGCTTCCCATGGCTACTATCTTCTGCTGTCCCTCATCGACTTTCCTTGCTTGCTGTCCTTGCGAAGTACTCGCCTTGTATTTATGAATTGAGGCAACAAGTTTTGCGTTCGCGGCATTAGAGCTTGTGTTCGCGATTTGGATAAGAATTCATTTCATTAAATGTCTTTCTTCTAAGGCAATATATTCTTCCTATAATTCATGATTCTGCCATCGTGATTGTATTTTTGATTCTAAAAATTTGAATGTATAACAAGTTAGTCGCGAAGAGAGCATTCACAAATGAGAGGATGAGATATCTTTCCTCAACCAAATCTCCGCCATTTCGCTACACATGGTCCTCCATCTTATTGTCAACTGCCTTAAGCTCTCGCCAACCCTTTGTTTCAACCCGAATACATCTTCAATACACGGGTCGCGAAGAGTTGTTACTTATGTATGCTCCGGGAATGTGGCTTGTAAATGGTTAAATGATGTGATTGTGTTCCTCGCGAGGACCTTCAAACCATTTTAGTGCTTCTCCTATTAAGCTTGATGCGAAATATTTGCACAAGATATAGCATCATGATTCTCCCCTTTGTAACATACATCTCATATAAGCCTTGATGATATGTTGTACCGCACAAAGTTGTTCCATCAAAGATGTTGGTTAATGCGAGGTAGATTGCACTTAGGAGGTATTCCTCCCATCTCGTACTTCTAGCGTGAAGGGATTCTTGCAGCTTTCTGCGATGGCTTCGTCCAATTGTTTCCTTCCTCCTTCCCTTCTATTGTTCGGTAATCCTCTCATTTCAGCCCGATTCTCTTAAGATTTGTTCATTTGCCTCGGAATTTGATTCTCTTGGTCTTTTTAGCTCGCCTCTCTCCTTCTTCGCTCGTGCCTATTTTGACCTTCCCCTTTCGTTATTTTCTCCTCTTCTTTCCCTCGCGACGCTCTTCTTCGTTTTTTTCGTCACCCGCACGCCATTATATCGGTTGTTCTCTCTTCTTGGTCGTCTCTCAGCTCTCATCCGCACCCTCTCATATTCTTCATTAATATTTCTATTGGTACGATTTTGTTCCCTCCTTCTTTCGCGGTTGTCATGGTTATTCTCACGGATTGCCTCTTCCATCTCTTGATTTTCCATTTCTCGCTCTTATCCTTTCTCTCTCGCGAGCTAGCCGCGCTTGTTCGATGTAATGTCTCTCAATGTCATCCTCGATCTCTCGGTTTCTTCTCAATTCTTCTCTCCCGTGCAAGATTATTCTCCTTCCCATTTGGGTCATTCGGCCCTTGAGTTGCATGTTTCCTTGATTTTCCCTATTCCGCTCATCTTGAAGATTTTTGGCTGAGGAATATAACGATCTTCCATTTCCTCTTTCTCGCCATGCTCTGTGCTTGGATTTTGTGTTTCTTGTTGGTTTTCTTCCTCGGTACTTTCGTTGGTTAAACTCTCCTTCTTTCTTCCCTAATCGATCTTGAACTTGATCTCACGCTACTTCTTGATCTCCTATTTTGCAATCTCATATTTTCCATCCTCAATTCATGATTGTCTTGTCAAGTTTGCTCGTTCCTCTGCCTCTAGTCGTCTCTCTTCATGTATTGTTTGTCTCAATCTTTCTAACGCTGCGATTTCTTCGTTTCCAGGATTCATTTCTCCATTCATTCCTTGCTCTCCTTCTCCTTGTCCATTGTTCACTAGCTGCTGCTCCTCTTCCCTCTCGTCTTCAGAATCAGACCTCCAAGTATGTACACTTACTCTATCATAATCCACACCGCGTTTGCTCCGGGGAGATCGGTGGCTGATTTTGATTTTCTCCATCATTTCTCATATTCATCCTTGATGATTCTCCTGTTTCATTCCTCCTTTCTCCAAAGCCAAGTCTCCACTTCTTCTTACAATCGTTGGTTGCCCTTGTACGTTTTTCTTCTAGCCATTTTTCTTTTTCACTGAATTCTTGAGTATCACTCCAAATCTTTTCTCTATTAATCCAAATTCTTTCCGATTTTCGTCAATCACTCGCTCTCTCCCTGTTTCTAGCGCATATGTAGTTGCAGTGAAATCCCACACTACACCCCTTACTTAGTTTTGCTTGACTAATTCATTGAAAGATGTGTGATCAAGAATATTTATTAATTGATTCCATGAAATGTTTACACAGTACAATAGAATTACACTTGGAAATTAAAGCGCTCTTAAACTTTCTCTCTCCTAATGACTTGCTTCACAATTCAAAAAGATCTCTCCCTTCAACAGACTCATTTAGCCCTTTATATAGGGTAATACATAATGGATGACAGCTAAGCTACCCTTTATTTTCGGGAATGTCTCGTTAAGTGTCGCAAATGCACGAATATTCATTCTCGCGACACTTCTTAACCTCGCTTGGGTTTCATGTCTTCCAATTGTTTTGTTTGTCGTTATTCATCGCGTCGTTTATTTTAGCTCCCTGCGACTCCCTCGCGATACCGTCGTTTATTAATCCCGCGAACCTTGTCCGTTGCGATATTATGATCCTACACCTGGGATGCATGCAACACTTTCAATCATAACCAAAAAAAGCCTCATCCTAAAACGGTTCATCCCGAATAATAATCCAAAACCCTCATAGCTAACACTTGTCTATCAACCCAAAAAATCCAGAAAATCAAAACAATGAACTAGGCGTTTCATTTGTCTTTAATAAAAAAAAAAAAAAAAAAAAAAAAAACTAAAAATAAGAAGTTCAGAAGACAGAAATGCATTTAGGGAAAGTTTTTCAACAATGACTTACTCTTCTTAGCAAGAGCCTCCTTCGTGCTTTGAAGATCCGTCCTTTTCAACTTCAGCTTCCTGGATAATTTTTCGATTTCTGCTTCCTGCTTCTTCACCATATCCGCAGAAGTACCTTCGAATGTTTCGACCAGAAACTTCTCGACCTCAGAGAAACCTTCAATGAACCAAAGAACGTTGAATTCAAAGTTTACACACAGTTCATCAAAGTGAAGATGGAGTGTTCATTTCTCAAAGCAAGTATGCCGAAAAGGTGTTGAAGAAATTTGGTATGCTTGGTTGTAACTCCACATCTACATCACTTGTAGTGAATGAGAAACTCAAGAAAGATGATGGAGGAAGAAAGGTTGATGAGACTTACTATAGAGGTCTTATTGGAAACTTGTTGTATCTTACACATACAAGACCCGAGCATCATGTTTGTTCAAGTATGCTTTCTAGGTTCATGAGTTCACCTAGTCATTTACATCTTGGCGCGGCAAAGAGGTTGTTAAGCTACATACAAGGAACAATAAATTTTGGAATCATGTATTCAAGAAATTTGGATGTCAAATTAGTTGGCTATTGTGATAGCGACTTGGGAGGGTGTATTAATGACATGAAGAGTACATCGGGTTATGCTTTTTCTCGTGGTTCGGGTATATTCACATGGGCATCGAAGAAGCAAGAAACCGTAGCTCAATCCATGGCGGTAGCGGAGTACATTTCGGCATCAATAGCTACATCTCATGTTGTATGGCTAAGAAGAATCATGGAAGACATTCAAGAGAAGCAAGAAGAAAGCACTGTAATCTTTTGTGACAACAAATCGGCAATTGCTATGTCCAAAAATTCGGTTGAGCATTGTAGAGCAAGGCACATCAAACTCAAGTACCATTTCATTCGAGAAGCGGTTGAAGAAGGTGAGATAGAACTCAAGTATGTCAAGACGGAAGACCAATTGGCGGACATATTCACCAAGGCACTTCCCAAAGGCAAGTTTCAAAAATTTTAGAGAATTACTAGGAGTAGTAGAACATCACATTAAGGAGGAGATTGTTAGTTAATGTGAAGTTACTTAGCTAATTAAGATTAGTAGTAATTTAGTGAGTACACATGAGTGTTCCACATGCTTTTGTATTAGGTTTATGTAGACCTAATATATAAAGAAGAGATGAAGAAAGAGAATGTAATCCAATGAAATGAAATTGAGTAGAAGAGTTAGAGAGTAGCCAAGAGCCCTCACCTCCATTCAATCAAATTACTTCAAATTTCCTTATTAATTCAATCATAAAACCAACAATATCTGATTCGAGTTGTGTTGTTCTTGTAGCTTTCACTTTATCTGAACATAGAAAGATATTTTCAATTGTTAGAGAACACCTTCTTTGTAGACCTTATATACAAGTATCTTGTTTATTTGTTGTTTGTGTTTGAATTGATATCTCCCTGCATTTTTGGTGCTCGATTGAATCTACATCTCAAGGCTATTTATGCTTGAATTGGTATCTCCCTGCATTTTTGTTGGATCATTTTTTTGCTTTCAGTAATACATCAATGTTCATAATTTGTTACAGAGTAACTACCAACTAGTTCTTATCAGAGACTTCAATCTAGGTTTTGGAAAGAAATTGTAGGTAACTAATTGTAGGTAAGCACACATCTTAATTCGAGCCTCCACTGTCTAAAACAGAATACGAACCTTGACTGCTCCCAATGGCTAGACACATAGTTAGTTAACAGAAATTGAAGGACTTATCATTTTCAAGCTCTTTGCAGTTGTTCCCACTGCCAGCAGTGTTGTCAAGCCTTCACAGATTGGTTTTAGTCAGATATTTTCAGGGTGTATTTATATCTAATGATGGTGTTGATGTATTTGTAACTTTCGTTTTTCTGAATGGCGGAGAGAGTGGGCAACATAGATAGATCAGTCCAGAGCTTATGTTTCAACTGTTAGAGATAGGAATAGACTTTTTTGGAGAATTTCAGGTGGAGAATTTCTTATATTCTTTCCGTATTTTTCCCCTCACATTTTGATCTTTAAACATGTAAGTCCATCCACAACTGGAATATTCTAAACCTTTCCCTTCTTTAATCACTTCATCGTGTGTGTTATTTGAGCATACTCACACGCTTAAAAGAGTCGGTTGGCCAATCGCTCCTTGCACTTGCAAAAGCTTAATTCTTGTGGTTCTTTTGCCAATGCAATCTGTTGTATTTTCTGTTCAAGTTACTTGGGTCTGTATTGGTTAGACTCGATAAAACTGATTTTAAATTACAATTGTAGCTCTTGGATTTTAGATGTTCGCGGTGAAGTTAATCACCGGTAGATCGGTTTAGGTTTAGAAGTCGTAATCGATCAGAGCTCTAATATATGGAGACTAGGACTTGGATTCAGGCTGATATAAGGATGATCGGTTTTTTTATTTCACTGTCTTGCAGTATGTAACTAATTAGCTCCCTGCAGTTGTGTTGGAATGTAGATTCATCAAATAATGGATAAATAGTTTGTTTGAAACATTAAAATTTGAGATGATTAGGCTCCAACTATTTCAGAAGGCTTTAACTGTATGTTAATAAAAAAAGCATGTTTATTTATTCCTATATAACATATTTCCTGGGCAAGTTGCATTCTGCAATATTTAGAAGTTAAAGCCGTTAACCATTCTCATGGAACTAAAATATATTGGAGGTCAATGTGGCCAACTATCTCTTTTGAGGTTTGATGCTCACGTAAGGTTAAATTATTGCCGACTTTGTAGTCTGGCAGTATGGGTTATTTCTCTGAGATTGCACTGAATTGTAGGTTTACCAAAATGGGAAAAAAATAAAAAATCTTGAAGAAAGAAATGGCCTAACTATGCCAAGATGTATCAACCATAGATTATTTGAAGAAGCATATATGTTTATGTTTGGAAATTTTAGTGTGGACACATTGCAGTACTCTAGATTTTACCAACATGATTGTCTTTTGCACTTTAGAACTTCCTCTGGAATTATGTGTTTACATCCATCTATGAGATGGCAAAGCCAATGTTACATTTGATTTTCAAGTCATACTTTTTGTTACATAATACTGATATGGCCATTGTCTGTGTTATTCATTGGATCAGCCAATAGGAGCTGACAAGTTGCTAGCCTCATGGATAACAATATACAACTTTTTTTAATAGCTTCGCACATATAACACATCTGACTACCAACAATCAATTCTCTTTCTCAACACGCCCTGCTGTCTTTGTTTTGGTTGTTGCCAAGTTTCCGGACATATACAAAAGGTCCATTTCTTTGGGATCAATGGAGAAAAATAAGTACGCATAGACACTTCGGTTTCACTTATACAAAGGCCCTTCGATGTTAGTTTTTGATATTTTGTTATCGGAATACAGTTTTTTCATCAGTTTAGTTAATTGAATCTTTGGCGTTGGCAATTAGATAAAGGATTGTGAATAAACAAACAACCCATTATTGTAAGACACGAGAATTGTAGTAGGAATAGGATTAGCAGTACCTCAAGGATGTAACTTTAGGCATAGGAAACGGAGTGAAAAAGTTTGCACGGAGAAAATTTATTTATTTAGTGTTTCTCGTCCAACTAGTGACTAAAAATGACGGAAGTAGGAACGTGCTTAGTTGTGCTTATATCAACTAGTAAGGTCACATGTGCGATGCACATGTTTGAATTGGATTCTTTTAACAACACCAAATTTGATAATAATGGGAAAAAAAATCTTAAAAAGAAAATTTAATATTTAAAGAGCTTTCCAAATATATTAATTTTTCAAAAATCCGACGTGTATTCTTGAAGATATCTAAGTTTTAATTTTTTTGATCTATTTTTAAAACAATGGCATTCCAAAGTAAATATACAAATATTAACTAAAAACTTAGTTAATGAGGGTATTATTGTCATGTGAAAAGGCTTCACCAAAATAAAGCTTCACCGAACAATTACCTCTTTTCTTTATATTAAGATTACAAATGCAATGCTCACCATTTTGCTTTTTCTGCATCATCAAAGCATGCATACATGTATCCATGCAAATCTTGTAGATATCATAATCAGAGATGATAGACCCACCGAAAGACTTTCACCGTGGAATGCACCGTGAAAGGAATGCACAGTCCAGATGAGCGTGCTTAGCATTTGAATGGGGGTGGGGCAAGAGTGGGTACCACCCCTCACTCACATGGTGCAACGTGTTGTGTAAATTTTCGGTGGGTTAATCATTTTTGTATCATAATTACACGCTGTATAGTTTCATACTGTGTAGTCATATCACATAATCACATCAATTTGCAGATACACGATTATGTTATGTTAAATATAAGATGAGCTGAGCTGGTTTAGTATTAAAGGAGTAGTAAATACTGAAGCTAAATGTTGTATTGATACAACTGATCAGTAGGGAAGATAATATCTTCAGCCCTAGCAACTAGAAAAAAAAAAAAAAAATCTTCAAAGCTCAGTATAAAGAACACAGTGAAATCATCCGTTTTCATCATTTAAAGAAGTCTTAAAAGAATCACTTAGAGAAAGCATCAATGGCATCAATCCAAACAAATTCCAAGCCGTCACAGTTTACCCATTCTCCAAACCCATCACCTTTAACCCCTTCTCCAGATCTTTCAATGAGGTTTTCTTTAGTCCCTCATAGATCTTCAAATCTCTCTCCAGAACTAAGGATTCAGTATGAGCAAGTTTTCTTCAAAGAAATCCCTCAGAACCCTCATTTCCGTCCACTTTCACATCTTGGTGATGAAACCAAACAAGGAGTAATGCTAGGGTGGGATGTATCTTTTCTTACGTTTGTTAGGAAACTTCACAACTCTGCTGACCCATCAATTTTTCTTGATGAGCTACAAGCTTACAACAATCAGTTGACTGAATTTGAAGATATGGGATATGAAGTATTCAAACTCAGAGACAGGTTGGACGTTTTGAAAAGAAGAGCTGACCGAGATAGAATACTACAACATGCAATTCATGAAGCAGAAGAAGAAGAAAAAGAAAGAGCAGGAAAAGCTAAATGTGAAGAGCTTCGTATACAGGACCTAGAAGAAGAGCTTAAAAAGCCAGAAACTCATTAGCATCGCAGAAAAAAATCATTGAGAAGACTAAAATGAAGAAAAGGAGGTTCATAGAAGATGCAACCAAGAATGTAAACGAATTTAAGAACTCCGCTAATGCAACCTTGTAAGGTGACAATCGTATGATGAAGATAAAGGTGGTGATCATAAAAAGATGGATATGTGTATGAACTATTAGTTGCAAATGTGATTACTTCCTGAATCCTGCTAACTATAGTGTTTTCATGTCTTTTTGAAGCTACATAATGTAATTAGAATTTCCTAATGTGATGGTGATCATGAATGGAACTCTCTTTTTTTTTTGCAATGTTTTTTGTTTTTGGGTTTTTATTTATTTATTATAATCTTGTTATATTTCGTTATACCCACCGGAGACGGAAGATGAAGGCGATAAATGTAGCCGGAGAATGACAGTTCAATGACATGAAAAGAGAGTAATGACAAACCTAATTAGCCTGACCGAAGTCAAACGTGTTTAGGTTGGTTTTCAGCTGAGATCGAGGATAGGATGGGATTCCAACGGCTAAGATAGATTGAAGTGTATGATTACTTGAAATGGAAGTAGTGTGCCTAGTTAGTAAGTTCGCGAATGATTCGCGAATCATTCGCGAATTTTTCCGTATCACGAATTTTACCGTTTTATTCGCGTACGTTTGCAACTCCGAACCCAAGTCGCGTATTATGTGGCATTCCCGGATTATTCGCGAATCGTTCACGAATTTTACGTATCCCGAATCCCGAATGATATGCCCGCTTAATTCGTCATAAATTCTTTAGCTTTTACGTTTTTAAAGGCCCCACTTTTTGGGGTTTACTGCCTCCCGGGCATACACGACCCAATATTAGACGTTGTTGTAATTTTTATGAAATAAAAATGACTGAAAAAAAATTTGAAGGTGAAGGTGAGAGAGATCTCAAACTCATTCGACCAAGCATCTAAACCACTATACCACGTCTTCTTGGATAACTAATGTTGTATATATTATTGATATCATCATATTAATTTTATTTTTTCTTTAAATAACTCACACATATGCATAAAAATTGGTCTATGACCTTATAAATATAAATTATTTAGTATATATAGATACCAGAATTTTGAGCCGAACTCACATTTATAAATCGAATTATACACGTCGTATGCCGTTCCGATTCATCGACGAATCACGTCCCGTTGACCGAATCTTGGACCGAATCGAATTTTACAAAACCGTATAATACAAATGCGTTTGCCGTTCCATCGTTTTCAATTCCGAATAGCTAACTAGGTAGTGTGTTCTTACTTTCTTTCTCAATAAAATGTAGTGAATTCATGAGCTCCTTCTTAAAAAATAATAAAAGAAGGAAACTGAACTCCTTACATGATATAATCTGTAGAGTCAGTAGACTGAGTACCCTAAAACAAGATTCTACATAGGGCATACATGGCTCTTTCTCTGCAACAATGTTCGAGGGAAAGTTGGAGAGACAGAAAAATGGGTGGCAGGAAAGCCATAAAAGACCAATGAATGAGTAACACGTCTTGGGGAAAGAGTTTAATCAGAAGTTTTGGGGGCAGGAAACGTTTTTTCATTTTTCATTTTTTTTTCTTTATCCTAAATTATGCGGAAAATGGGTTATTTGTCCAAAAAAATTTAAAGCATGGTTTAAATGGACGAGTAAAAATTATTACGGGTGAAATGGACAAAAAAAAATAATAAGGATGAAGCTCGGATTCATCCTTGCTTAAACTTAAAAAATAGCAAGGATAAAGCTGGATGCATCCGATATAAATTAAAAATAAGAAAAAGAATTTTAAAATGGGTAGGATGAAACCAGTTACATCTGGCTATTTTTATAGTTTTGTCCATTTAAACAGTATCAAAATCTAAATATCTTTTTCACCCAGAAATTATTGATTTTGGTCTTTTTAACCAATTTTGTGTAAATTATGTCCGCAACCCAAAATTTGTTAACCTAAAATCTACCAAGTTGGCCGTAAAATAGTTACGTCAAGCAATTTTTTTTTATCCTAATACATATATGAACCCTATGCCTCAACTACTACTCAAAAACAGTACTAAACCAAAACAACCAAAACTGCGCCTATAGTCCCAAACAAGTTGGGTAGGCTAGAAATGAAAGGGAAGATATACACCAAGTTGTGTATGACATGCTCTTGGTACGTGGTTGCTGACTTCCGCGCGGGTCTTTCAATCACTAGCACTTCGGATAAGTTCGGGACCCATTTCCCTGCTTTACTCTTTTCGATACGCCAAAACCCCATTTTCTATTTCTCAAAACCCTAACAAGAAAAGGGTTTCATGGATTACTTCAACAGGTTACCATCAGATATCACATCGGACATTTTGAGTATAGTTCTAAATGAATCGGTTCTTTGATTGCAATGCAAATCAGTATGCAAAATCTGGAGAAATCTTATTCGCTTATCTTTTCAGGCTCGGGTAAGGTAAGGTTAAATTATTGCTGACTTTGTATTCTGAAAAAAGATAAAAAAATCTTGGAGAAAGAAATGACCTAACTATGCCAAGACGTGTTAACCGTAGAGTATTTGAGGAATCATGTTTGTGTTTAGACATTTAGTCTGGACACATTGCAGTACTCTAGATTTTACGGACATGATTGTCTTCCTTACTTTAGAACTTCCTCTGGAATTATGTGTTTACATCCGGCTATGAGTTGGCAAAGTCAATGTTGCATAATATTTGATTTTCAAGTACTTTTAGTTACGTAGCTCATGGTTGGAAGATTGATATCGCCTCTGTATGTGTTATTCATGGGATCAGCCGATCAGCCAATACATAGGAGCTGACAAATTGCCAACTTTCTTTTTGATGGAACCTAATAGCCTCGCACACATGACACAACTGATGACTAACAATCAATTCTCTTTCTCAAACAGCCTGCTGTCTTTGTTTCGGGTGTTGCCAAGTTTCTGGACAAGCACAAGGTCCGTGTCTTTGGGATCAATGGAGAAAAATAAGTACGCTTAGACACTTCGGTTCCAATTAATTATGCAAAGGCCGTTTCGATGTAAATTATTTATATTTTGTTAACGGAATATACATCAGCTCTCTTCGAAAAAAGAATATACATCAGTTTGGATAATTGAGTCTTTGGCGTTGGTAATTGGATAAAAGATTGTGAATAGCAAACAACTCCCTCTATGTAAGACATGAGAATTCGCCCGGAAATTATTAGTATTTATTTAGTATTTCCCGTCCAACTAGTTATTAACTAGTGACTACAAATGACGGAAGCAGGCTCGTGCTTAGCTGCTACCTTGTGCCGTACCTATCTGCTATGCCTGCTTCATAGGGAGATTACATCAATTTTTAAATAAACAAATACAAAATTACAAACTAACTAGAAATAGAATGCCCACCGCTTTGCTTTTTGTGCATCATCAAAGCATGCACGTATCCATGCAAATGTTGTACAATATCATCAGAGATAATTACACGCTGTATTTTCTTAATAATGTGTAGTCATATCAGATAATCACGTCAATTTTTCATACGCTGTATTTTTTTATACTGTGTAGTCTTATCAAAAAAAGAGCTGAGCTGGTTTAATATTAAAGGAGTAATAAATAATACTGAAGGCAAATGTTGTATAAACAAAAATGATCAGCAGGTAAGATATATAAGTTCTTCAGTCCTAGCAACAAAAAAATCAACAAAACAAGCAAACAAGCCCCTCAAAGCTCAGTATAAAGAACACAGTGAAATCACCCGTTTTCATCATTTTAAGAAGTCTTAAAAGTTAGAGAAAACATAATGGCATCAATCCAAACAAGTTCCAGTGGAAGACTTGTCGTGAAGTTTTCATCTTCTCCTAACCCATCACAGTCTACCCCTTCAGCAAACCCATCACCGTCGACTACCCCTTCTCCTAACCCACCACAGTCTACCCCTTCTCCTGATCTATCAATGAGGTTTTCTCTAGTCCCCCATAGATCTTCGTATCTCTCTCCCGAACTTAAGATTCAGTATGATCAAGTTTTCTTCAAAGAAATCCCACAGAACCCTCATTTTAAATCACTTTCACACCTCAATGATGAAAACAAAGAAGGAGTTATGCTGGGGTGGGATGTATCCTTTCTTAAGTTTGTTAGGAAACTTCAAAACTCTGCTGATCCATCAGTTTTCTTACTGAGCTAAAAACTTACACCAATCAGTTGGCTGAGTTTGAAACAATGGGATATGAAGTATCTAAACTCAGAGAAAGGTTGCACGTTTTGATTAGAAAAGCCAACAAACATATAATGCTGAAAGATGCAGTTCATGAAGCTGAAGAAGAAGAAAAGGAGAAAACAACAAAAGCTAAATGTCAAGAGTGTCGTATTCAGGACTTAGAAGAAGATCTTAAAAAGCTAGAAAATTATGGGAATCCCAAAAATCAGACATTCAGAAGACTAATATGAAGAAGAGGAAGTTTGTAGAAGATGCAACAAAGAACTTTAACGAGTTCAAGAAATCTGCAAACTCACCCTTGTAAGCTGAAAATCATATGATCAAGATGAGGTGATGATCATAAGAAGACAGTTCTATGTATGAACCATGAATTTAAGAAGATCTTTCCTGAGCCTGCTAACTGTTATGTTGTTTTTTGGTTTCTTTTTTATTTTGTTATATTTCTTTATACCCACCGGAGATGGACCGATAAAAATGTAGCCGGAGAGTGAATGTTCAATGACCCGGGAAGAGAGTATGCAATCTCTTTATTTTGCAATCTGTTACGTTTTTTGTTTTTTGTTTTTTATGTTGTTATATTTCCTGATACCCACCGGAGATGGACAGATGAAGGCGATAAATGTAGACGGAGAATGAATATTCAATCACCAGAAAAGAGAGTATTTTTTGAGTAATGACTAACCTAAGCCATTACTCTTTCTCTGCAACAAGGTTTGAAATTTAGACGTAGAATGAATATTAATTCAATCACCAGAAAAGGCAATACAGGGGGGCAATCAATGACATTCATTATCTCTTTCTCTGCAACAAGGTTTGAAAGATTGAGGAGACAGAAAGATGGGCACCACGAGCCATGAATTACCGATGAAACCTAATAGCCTCGCACACATGACACAACTGACTACCACCAATCAGTTCTCTTTCTCAATATGCACAGGGTCCATATCTTTGGGATCAATGGAGAAAAATAAATATGCTTAGTGATGTATCTAGAGTCCAGAGACTACATTTTTTTTTTTTTGAAAGCATAAGTCAGATTACATGCATAAGTGAAAAATTGGCACGGAGATTTTTATTTATTTAGTATTTCTCGTCCATACTACGAATGACGCAAGCAGGAACGTGCTTAGTTGCTAGCTTGTGCCGTACCTATTTGCCATGATAATAACACGCTGTATTTTTCATAGTGTGTAGTCACATCACATAATTATATCAATTTGTAGATAACAAGATGAGCTGGTTTGGTATTAAAGGAATAGTAAATAATACTTTTTTTTTTTTTTTTTTTTTGAAAGTAGACTTATATTACTGAGCCACCGTTAATCTGCTAATTCAGACTCTTCAGAGACTAACTCATGTTGAGTTGCTCTTCCAATGACTGAATTTGTTGGATTATCAGTGGCAGAACAAAATACAGAAGTAGTGTCATTAGAGTTACATAATTCATAAGCTTTGACGGTGTCAAAAGCTATTGCGGGAAATAAAAAGTTAGGAGCTTGATCATTCCAAAAATTTGTATTGTTTGATCTTCTCCTTCCTTTGCCAACAAGTCCCCACCTTGTTAGCTCTTCTATCTATGATCTTGAAACCTTTAAAAGAAACAAGATTAGTGCCACTACGACTTTAACTTCTTCTAGAATTGCTATGCATTGCCATTTCACCAATTTGTCTTTCCTTGCAGATACGATATTGTAGCTTGATTATCTCCTTCTATTATCAAGTTTTGAATATTGTGTCTGTTGGCCCATTGCGTTGCCTTGAGCAGAGCTACAGCTTCTGCCTCTTCAGCTGAGAAGGTCCTGCACCATCCATGTTATGCTGCTGTAAAGGTTCCTGTTGAATTACGAATGCCAAAACCTGCATTAGTGATTTCAGATAGCCAGGATGCATCACAGTTCAGTTTCAGAGTATTTGCCGGTGGTAGTTGCCAATAAATATTTCTGGAATGATTACTGTTGTGCAAGCTGTGATTAGTGTGTCTATTATGTGGATGCCAATAAACAAAGTGACTTGATATAGCAATTGCTAGTTGCTCAGCAGTTCTAGTTTTGTTTTCAAACACTCTCAAGCAGCGTTCTTTCCATATGAACCAGCACTTTGTTGCTGCTAAAGCCATATAAATTGAATCTAAGTTTCCTGTCTGCCATTCATTATAATGTTCCAAAAAAGTTTTTTGCATATATTAAGTTTAGAGATACTCCTGAGAAGCCATTGGTGGTAAGCTCCAAACTTTCTTTGCAAAATCACATTCAAAGAATAGATGATAAGTAGATTCTTCCATATGTTGTGGAAGACACATTTTTTTCCTCATCTGTGGGTCGCTCCTAATTTCATTTCTTTGGTAAAGCATCTTTGCAAACACTTCCAAATGAAGAGGTTTTATCCGTTGTGAAGTATCCATACTCCACAACCCTTTCCAGAATCTTTTCGAAGCATGGGAATCTCGATGGCTAGGGTTGATGAGTTTTGCGTACAAGGACTTGACAGAGAATTCACCATTCTTTGTTAAAGTCCATCGAAGTTTATCCTTTTTGAGGTGGCCATTCCTATATGTGTACAGGAGTTTATGTTAATTATTTTCAATTAAAGCATTATCGAAAGTAGATTGTAACAGAAGCAAGTTCCACTTTTAGTATCTAAATTAATCAATTCGGATACAAGTGTTATGTTTGTGTTTGACCTATGGTGAGTTAGCCAAGGTTTGTTCGGTTGGTAGGCATCTATCCTCCCGGATGTTGATGTAGTTCCATCCCCAACCTCCCAAATACTTATGATTTTTAATATGCACTATTCCTTGCGAGAATGCATTTCCAAATCCAAGAAGCGTGAGCTTTCTTTTTGGCATGTAATTCTCTGTTTTTTTGAAATATTTCCCTTTCAAAAATTTGAGCCCATAAGTCATTTGGATGGGTGACTAACCTCCAAGCTATTCTACTAATCAAGGCTTGGTTAACCTTTGTTAGCTTCTTTAAATCCTAAACCACCCCGATCAGTAGGTTTACAGGAAATCGAAAGATTTTATGTAAATACCTTTCTAATTAGTATGTTTTCCCCACAAAAAGTCCATTTGCATATTATTGATTCTCTTAGTTATTATTTTTTTTTTGGTAGAACAAAACACCCCATACTAAAGATGGGCATGCTAGAAAGAACCGATTTATTCAGGTCCAATTTACTTAGTTGTGAAAGGATTTTCCCAAGCCGAGGGCCTTGATCCTCGGTTCAATCTTCTCAATAATATTATCAAAAGCTTTCAATTTTGATGTATCTATGAAAAGAGGAACGCCCTAAGTGAGTGTCTTTTATGATTATCTTTTTATTTTCATTAATCGCAAATGATTCCTTGGTGTTTATTATGAATTTTCTTGCTGAAAAAAGGCAGGACTTTTGAAGTTTATCACTTGACCCGAAGCCTTGCTAAAAAGTTGAATAGCTTCTAGCGAGATGGTTGCGACTTGTTAGATCTGCTCTTGTGAATAGAACGGATCATCGGCCGAAAAGAGGTGGGAAATAGGGGTAGCTCTAGGTGTCGAGTTTGATGCCCGAGAATTTTTTCGAGATTCTAAAAGATTTAAAAATCTTAAGAAAACTTCCATACATAAGATAAACGGGTAGGGGGGATAGTGGATCCCCCAAATCTAATGCCTCTAGAAGGTTGGAATTCCTCACAAGGATTACCATTTAGAAATTTGCTATGGAGGATTTAGAGACGCACCGGTGGATTAAAGTGCACCAATCTTCCGAGAATCCAAAAGCTTTTAAAGCTTTCAGTGGGAATGTCCAGTTGACCCTATCAAAGGCCTTGGACATGTCTATCTTAAGACCAATGTTCCCTTTTTTTTTTTTTTTTTACTTTTTTTCATGGAATGAACTATTTCATGTGCCACTATAATGTTGTCGGAAATTTGCCTAGAAGGAGAGGAAGGCGGATTGTAATGGCGAAATGATGTTCTCTAGAGTTTTTTTAAATCTATTAGCCATCGGTTTAGCTATTATCTTGTAGGAGTATTGCAGGACCAATAGGTCTGTAATCCATAGCGATTTTGGATGTTTAGTTTGGGAATCAAGAAAAGGAAGGTTTTGTTTAGCTCTTTATTGAGTTTTTTTCTTTTGAAAGAAATCTTGCACAACATCCACTAGTTGTGATCCTACAATATCCCAATTATGTTTGAAGAAACTCAAAGGGAATCCATCACGGTCCCGGTGCTTTATTGGATTTGAGATTCTTAACCACCATCCAAATTTCTTCAGGGGTTGGGATAGCAGTTAAAGAGCAGTTTTCCTCTTCAGAGATAGAACTTGTAATATGTGAAAAAATAAAGTTTTCAGAATTTTCAGAAGATCTTGTGAATAGGTCTTTAAAGTAAGAAGTTAAAACTTCATCAATCTTTTCTCTGGAAGATACAACTACATTGTTTTTGTCTTGAATACAATCAATGTTGTTGCGTTTTCTCCTTTTCAGTGTATGAATGTGAAAGAATTTTGTGTTTCTTTCCCCTAGAGCTATTGTATTGTTTCTAGATTGTTGTCTTGCTATCTCCTCTTGAGTGTCATACAGTGCTTCTAGTTCTAATATTTTCTTATTTACTAAAGATTGAGTGATTGATGATGTTGGTTTTGCTTCTAAGTTTTCTATAGTTCTAAGTAAAACTTTGATAGCAAGAATCTTGAAACTAAAATGATGACGGGTTTGGAGAAGGGTATTTTGAGAAGAATTTGTTTGGATTGATGCCATTGATGCTTTACGTAAGCGGTTTTCCGAAGACTTCTTAAAATGATGAAATCGGGTTCAGCATTTTTTTTAAAGGATTTGGAGAACTTGTCTTCCCTATTTATGCAACATTTTTAGCTTCAGTATTATTTACTCTAGTCCCTCATAGATCTTCGTGTTGAGATTATTAGTCCCACATTGTTTGGGCAATCTAAGGTCCTGCGGTTTATAATCTCTTAGGGCGCCTCCACTCATTGCCAATTGGTTTTGAGTTGGATGCCCATATTCTAATATGGTATCAGAGACTATTAGTCCCACATTGTTTGGGCAATCAAAGATCCTGTGGTTTATAATCTCTTAGGGCCCCTCCACTCAATTGGTTTTGAGTTGGATGCCCATATTTTAATACTTCGAATCTCTCTCAGTGAGGATTGAAGTATGAAGGAGTTTTCTTCAAGGAAATCCCTCAAACCCTCATTTTCGTCCACACAAAGAAGGAGTAATACTGGGGTGGGATGTATCTTATCTTACTTTTGTTTCGAAACTTCGGAAATCTTCTGATCCATCAACTTTTCTTGCTGAGTTCGGAAATTACTCAAAAACGTTGACTGAATTTGAAAACATGGGATATGAAGTATCTAAACTCAGTGATAGGCTGAATGTTTTGGACGGAAGAGCTTCTCGAGATAAAATACTAAGAGATGCAATTCATGAAGTAGAAGAAAAAGAAAGAGCAAGAAAAGCTAATTGTCAAGAGTCTCGTATACATGACTTAAATGAAGAGCTTAAAAAAGCCAGAAACTTATTAGCATCACAAAAATCAAGCATTCAGAAGTCTAATATGAAGAAACCTGCTAATGCACCCTTGTAAGATAATAATAATCAGATGATCAAGATACGAGGGTGATGATCATAGGAAGCAGGGACGGAGCTAGATTTTTTGGTTAGGGGGGAAAAATTTATATATTGATAGTCATGATAAAAATATGGCTAGGCGGCCGAAGGCCGCAATTTTTTTTTCCAACTTTACTAACTATCACTAGTGGAAATGGGGGTTAAAAAGACCCACAGATTCGACCCTCATTGACAGTCAACGGACCGTGGACCGCTCAAGACGGTCATTCTTTGTGATAAATTTGGGAGCACATCGGAGCGCTAAACAGTCATTGCATAAAAAAATAATTACATTTGTGTCCGATTCATTAACCACACCGCGACCGACAAACCTAGTTGAATCGGCGCTACTTTTTTTCAAGCGGGATATCTCACTCGTTTTCCTCGTTTTCTCACCTCGTTATTATCAGTGTTATTATCTCCTTCGCATCCTCTCTCTCTCTCCATACATTCACAGAAGAGAAAAATCACAGAACACCCAAATTTATTCTCTCTCTCGAGAACTCCACCATGGAAGCTTAATTAAGCCTTTGAATCACAAACCCTAACTAAGATTAAACTTTTACATCTCTCGGTTAGGTTTAATTCAAAGAAATCATCACAGGTACAATTAGGGTTTTTAATTGAAGTTTTATTTTTCTTCTCCTTTTCTTTTACTTGTTGATTTTCTTCATGGGGTTTAACAATAATTGTTTTATTGGTGGATTTCGGGTAAATCAAGAGCTTTAGTTGTAGTTCATATCTTCCTCGGGTAAAGTTAGGGTTTGGATTCAATTTTTTTTCCTTTTTCTTTGGTCGAATTTGTTCATGGGTTTTAACCACTCTTGCTTTATTGGTTGATTTCGGGTAGATCTCAACGGCTTAAGTTGCGGTTCGGTAAATTTCATCGGTATATATCGATTCTGGGTGATAAATTTTTGGTTTATGAGTTTGAATCTAGTCTATGGATCATGTATTAGAGTTAGGATTAGTTATGGTCTGAGTTAGCAAAAGAAAGGAATGATATTTATGGGTATATCTGATTTTATTTGATTTGGGTGATAATTTTTTGGTTTATGAGTTTGAATCTAGTCTATGGATCATGTATTAGAGTTAGGATTAGTTATGGTCTGAGTTAGCAAAAGAAAGGAATGATATTTATGGGTATATCAGTGATATTGTTGAACATAATCATGTTTTAGTGTTGTTGCTCTTGTTAGTATAGTTTTTCTTTGTTCTTCCTTTTTGAAATTTGCATTGTTAATTAGTTCTTCTTTGTTTTATTTGATGGATTAATATGATATTCAATTTTGAGCAATAATTTTTAATTAGTTCCTTCGTTGAATGATTTCGATTGTTGTTCAAATTGATTTTTAGTAGACAACTATGCCAAGACATCCTCTTACTAGTAGCATCGATATCGGCCCTGCAAGTACCAGTCCTGCAAGTACTAGGGTCTGCAAGTACTACTCCAAGTGCATGCCCCTAATTGGCCGACGGCTTTGCTCAATGCACAAGGGTCCCCATCAACTGATGGTGGTCACATTCCACAAGTCCAAGTGAGGGAATCGTCATCGTGTGTCTTCGATGGATGGCGATCATTCTCGAGCCATGGTAATGGGAATCGGGCTGTAGGAGATGGATGGCATGAGGCTTTTCATCAATCAAATAATGAAGTGAAAATACGGAGGAAAGCGGTATTAATGGTAACACAACATTGTATTTGAGTTTTCTTTATGTTATTGTTATAATATGTTATCAAGTTCTAATTTGTTTCTTTTTTTTGCAGATGATCATCTATTGGAGATCAAGTTCAATTCTATGGGACAACCAATAGAAGAAGGTTCTAAGAAATATGCTACTGTGGAGTTGGAACAATAGCCAAGGAATGTTGTCCCACCACATCACGAAGATTGGAGAGATGTTCCTTGGGTTCTTAAGGAAGAAATCCGGAGAGCCATCAAGAATGAATACGAGGTACCAAATCATCAAATCCAAGGCTCTAAGGATGGCAAACAAATCATGGAAGAACAAAAAGACTACCCTAAGGAAATGGTGTGATCAATTTAATCTGAGATTCTTTGAGAGAAAGAATAATGAGACCAAGTGGTGTGAAAGAGAGAGGATTGGGAGAAATTTGTGGACTTGCATAATTGGAAGCCGATCGGATACTAAAGTGGAGATAGGAAGGAATCAAGGAAGCTTAAAAGCTTTACATACTCTTTGGAAGGGATGGTATTGCACGCCGTCGACATGTTATGGAACAACAATCTCCAACTGGTAGTGTTAGCAGATCTGTTGTGTACTTGGCTACACATGTTTACAAAGAAATACCTCAAGAAGCACTTGAATGTGCAGAGAATATGTTGTAAGTTCAAGTTTATTATTTGGTTTTCATTCACAATCATATATTATTCTTTGTTGGTTTTCTTTGCAGTTTTTTCCACTTACATATGTTGATCTGATATACTTTGCAGGCACAAGTAAGAGAGCTTAATGAAATCGAGCGTATAGAGAGGAAACCCATTTGGACAGAGAGACGATTTGCCAAGGTGAGTGCACATGAATTTGTGTTGTTTCCCAAAAAAAAAAACTTGTTAGTTACTAGCTAGCTAACTGATTTTGTTTACTTCTTTGTAGGTGTTTGGAGTTGATGATAGAGGTTGTGTTCGAGGAATGGGAGGTGGGATATCTAAGACTGAACTACTTTCTTCTGCAGTTCCTAGGAGGAAGCGATTGCATGACAGAAGTCTTTGATGACTAGAGCTGTAGAAGATCGTGTCCGTAATCTCGAAGAAACTGTTGAGACACTAATGGCCGGTTTAAGTTGCAATCATAACCCCAATACTTCTAATGCTCAGGTAATAACATTCTATAACTAGTTTTTATTTTGCAACTCATAAACATTGTTCTAACATCTTTGTCTAGCAAAATGAAATATTCATTTTTACTTAAAATCTTGGTATGCGAGTGCTCAGTGTGCAAAGTGCTTTCCTCTACCAAATGTCATTTTATTTGCAAAATGACAAGACCATTAGTTACTTGATATGCAGTGCCTCCGTTTGTGCCACTAAGATTTGTAGTTTATAATTAAATGAACTCTTTGCGGTTGATGATTTATATGGGTTTTGTAAATCTAAGTGGCATTAATAGGTAGTGGTCATTTTGCTTAATTCTTATTTGTATGCTAGGAGCGATTAGATGAATAACTTGGTGGATATGGTTGTGTAAAAATAATTTGAAGTATGTTATACAGTGAGATGAGATTGGACAAGGATGCAACATATATACTTACATATTTTTATTCATCTACTTTTGATCGGTTGTATTAGCCATAATGGAGATGTTGATTATTGATAATAGTTTGGATTCAAGAGTATGTTTTGTATACATGGTGTTGTTTCCATTCTCATAAACTATCTTTTTCTGTACACCAGTAAAATCTTATTGCTTATTTGGATGTGCTTATATCATCTGCAGGGTATGAATGGTGGTGGTTGTCAACCAGCTGGATCTCAGCGAGGCACTCAAGAACATGAGAAAGAGAGTTGTTGCAGTAGGGCTATATATTTACCAATAGGCCTCAATAGATGATGAATGTCATTTGGTACTCATTGATGAAATATGTTTACCTTACGAGAGTCTGTGAAGGTGATGGAACTTTTAGAGATGTTTCCATAGGTGACAAGGTTATGTGGCCACAACACTATGTTTTCCCGATTGCCGCAGGTGGTCTTGGCTTTTAATGGATTTGAGTTCTGGTTTTATGTGGAGGTTTGGGACTTTTTGGGTATATATATATACATGGTTGGTATACATGTAAGTTTTTTGGATATATTACGTACTCGGCAGTATATGTAACTAGTTATCGGAATCTCTTTTTCGAGATGTAAGTATTTTGGGTTAGACTTGCAAGTTTGTATGGTTTTGAGTCTCATCTTTTTTTTTTTTTTTGTGATGAAGAAGAGATTCAAAACATGTAAAAAGTGTCTTGCAACTTATATGGATATGTAGCCCAAAGAGGTTTGAGCCCTATTTTTATCTAATGAATGTATTATTATCAATCTTGTTCAGATTTTAACATGGTTTCAATTTTATTCTATTGTTTCAAGTTTCAATCTTGTTCAGTTTTATCAAGTGTTTTTCTGTTTTATAATTATTACATAGCTTTCAAATTTTTGATCTTTTACTCATAATTCTTTGCATAGCTTCCAACCAACACTTGACATCAATCACAAAATATTATTGGATGCAGAAACTTGAACTTCAAATGTGTTACCATGAAGAAATTTCAGAACTTCCATTCAGCTGAGTAAGTTACAAACCTGACTCATTTCAGACTAAATAATCCAGCTGAGAGGCGATTCAGCCCATTCAGCTGAGTCAGTTATAAATCTGACTCGTTTTAGGCCACAAGATTCTTATCTAGATCCAGCTGATAGGCGAGTCAGCCCATTCAGCTGAGTCAGTTAGAAATCTGACTCGTTTTTGACCACAAGCTTCTTATCTAGAAAAAAGAAAAGCTCGAACTTTCTCATAAACTTATCTTCTTCTTTTTTTTTCGTTATTCTCTCATTACTTCTGCAAAACTTTCTCAGACACTCACGGAAAATTTTATCATTGAATTGATATGCAGTATTATAGTTCACAACAAATTTTGAGGTAGTCGAGTTCTTAAATTCTGCAACAAATGCTTTGATTTCAGAACTCAAATTTCCATATCAACAATTTGTTAAGGTAAATACTTAATTCATGTTAAAATTGGTCTGGGTTTTGCCTAATTTGAAGTTCAGTATGAAAGTTTTGGTTAGTAAATCCTAGGATTTGAATTTTAACTGATTTAAGTGTATCTTAAATTTTGGGGTTTTGATTAATTAGGTCAAAATAAGTAATTATGTATGAATC
>JAJJWW010004344.1:0-214277 GCA_023531295.1 Papaver armeniacum
TAACCAAAAATAATCCGAGGATAATTTAGGTATCATAAATATCTAGATAAGGGGTGACCTAGATTTACTTCTAAATGTCTTACTAAAAATAGAACCATGGTCCCAAAAAAAACCATGGTCCCCAAAAAACGGTTCTTGCCAAACACTTCTGAATGTCTAGCTGAGCCCATGGGCTATTTGCCGCAGCTCAGCCCTAAAATTGTGTTGTGATCGTTCTTCATCACCAACAAAAACCTCTCTGATGTTGAAAATGATTCTGAATCAACTTTGAAGTAAACTCCTCCGGGCTTCTCAAATCAGTAGCAAGAACTAAACAACCTTAAAGCAAAGCAATACCTGTTGACAGAGAAACAAAAGTAGAAAGATGTTACGAATCGCATCGAATGCCAACAAAATTTCTAGGGTTTTAAGTACTCCAATATTGCTACAGTCAGAGCGATTAATTGTCTCTAATGTTGAAGAAATTCAGCATCCTCACAGCTCTTTTCTATCGCAGAATCAAAGAAAATTTTCTGCTAAAGTTTCAAATGCTTTAGGAATTAGTAATGGAGTAACATCGAATGGGCAAAACCTAGGGTATAATTCATTGAATCACAGAGCTTGTTATACTACTGAATCAACCACAGAAGATGTAGCCGCAACAGGTTTTTCTTTTCTTTTTTTTTCAAGTGTTTATTAAATTAAAAATTCGGTTGCTGAAATAAGTATTTTGTGATTTTGTTGGTTTCAGAGGAAGTGAAGGAGATATATGATAAAATGTATAAATCAATTACTGAAGGAAGAACAATGCCTCCAAATGTTTGGACGTGGTCATTAATTTATAAATGTTCTAACCTTGAAGACATCAAGCTTCTATTTCAAATGTTGGCAAGCCTTCGGATATTTGTGAGTAAAAAACTCTTTTACTACTGTATGAATTCTGTGGTATTACTATGTGAATTCTTAGGTTTCGGAATTTGAATTCTCAGAAATATTGAGTTTCCTGTTTGCAGAGGCTGTCAAACCTTCGAATTAGTTCAAATTTCAATGACCATCTTTGCTTAAAAGTTGTGGAGGCATGTACCCGTGTAGGTGCTATTGATTACGGTATGTCAGGGGCTTCTCTTTATTCATTGCTGCTATTTGTACTTGACCTGTTTTGCAGGAATTAAGTTTTTTCTTAGAAAGTTTTATTTGTCATGAGAATGATCTATTTTGGATGTTGTTAAACTTTTGTTTCAGGAAAGAAAACCTTATGGAAGCATAATGCATATGGATTGACTCCACTTATTGGATCTGCTCACAGACTTCTGGTACTAAATGATGTTCAGCATTTTCTTGAGTTCAATTATTTCTATATCCCAGAGGGGGAGTGCTCAACTTTTGGGTTCCGTGAGATTACAGATGTATGCTAAGAAGCAGAAGGATGTTGCACTCATGGAAGATATCATGAAACTTCTCAAAGAGAATCATTTACCTTTGCAACCTGGTACTGCAGATCTTTTATTCAGGTAATATAAGCTTATTCATATTTCTGTGAGCTCTCTGTCTATATTCAGTATTGCATTGTACTTCATTTGTGGATCTTGGTTTCATATTTGCTTAACAAATTTCAGCACTTGTCATGAAACTGATAACTGGGAGCTTTTGATGAAATACTCAAAAAAATTTCTGAAATTTGGAACGAAACTCCGTCTGACAACACTTGGCACGTGGATGGAGTTTGCTTCCAAAAGAGGTATCCACATCCTTTTATATTCTCTTCTTTTCCTAAAGAACTTAAGTGTATTGCAATAGTTGTTTTGACCAAACCTTTGATTTGAATAAATTAGCTGAGATGCACATCTCATTTGTGAACTGAGATATTTGAAATTTCAGTCCCATCAGTATTATGTGCTAGACTGGGCTGACATTTAATCAGGCATTGGATTGTATGACTTTTCTGTTACTCCCTATGTCACTTCTTTCCTTGATAGTCCACACTTGGATTTTTCTCAGATGATAATGGTCACTATATTGATTATACAATTATAATTTTTTTTCTCTCAAAATTTGTAGGAGACATGGAATATCTATGGAAGATTGAAAAGATGAGATCAGACATAACCGATAAGCACAATCTTGCATCTGCATTTTCGTGTGCAAAGGTAGCCTTTCTTGTTACTCCCTTGGATCCATATATTCAGTTCAGTAGTCTCATATTCCATATTATCCGTGATCAATTCAATCCAGGTTGCAAATGTATGATGCATTCTAGTTGTGTTATTATACTTATACCCCACACATAGCCAGGCAGGTGTATCAGCATGTTCCATGGTTCTGTGTACAATCAATTGATTACCCTACATAAAGTACTACAGCGCTTACTATATGTCCAAATTGTCAAAGTAAGGTAGTTTTGGAAAGATGACATTCTGATTTTTCTTCACGAAGTTTAGTCATATTTTCACATGAATGCTAAATTTCGGATATTCTGATTTTTCTTCACGAAGTTTAGTCATATTTTCACATGAATGCTAAATTTCGGATATTTTATTTTTTTCTAGGGTTTTCTACTTGAAAGTAAGCCTGAGAGTGCTGCAGCCATTATTCATGTCCTCAATCAGGTGATAATTATTTCACAGTGGTAAAAACTTGAATTGTCTGATCTCGGTGTTTTTTTTTTTGGGTACAATCAGCAGGTTAAGGAAACCCAAAACCAAAACAGAAAACCAAAAAAACAAGGCAAACAGCCCAACTATCTCAGTTACACTTTCCTGCTCCTATCTTCTTGCAAAATCACCTGAAACTCTTGGTTACACTGATCAAACCTTAAACGCATAAAGCTGTTGCTAGGGTGCTCACTAGCAAGACTATCAGAAGCACAATTAGTTTCCCTTAAACGATGGCTGAATTTCACATTCTCAAAAATTCCAGGAAAGCACGCTCACCAGGAGAGCACCAGGTGAATCTTATGCACCTGGTGCTCAATAGCTTACTTCAGACCCAATTCCACCTCTTGTAGCTCATGAGCAGCAACTGAAATAGGCTGACACCCTCCACAATCTCGACGCTTTCTTGTTGGCTCTAAGCATGGTTATTTTGATCTGTTCCTAACTAGGTCTATTTAGACAGATGCAAAGATGGATATTAGTCGACATAATCGTTATAGACAGAATATTGTGGGATGTAGCAGAATTACCATTTTTTTGCATGGTTTAATATTGCAAGTAGGTACCTCAATTGTCCAACTGTTGACACAAGATTCTTAATTTTCTTAAGCGTTTTGTTCTAATAAGAAGCCAATGTTTGAATTCTTATGACATCTATCCTGGAAATCGTTATCTGAATAAATGAGATTATCCTACAAAAGTTGGCACCATACTATCCTGGATATTGTTACAATATCATGGTTCTCAGTGCGAGCTGACCCGATGAAAGACATCCTCACTCCTCGGGGGTGTTTTGCAAACAGATTGTAAGAGGATGACATTGAAATCAGAAATAATGCTGTGTGTGTGTGTGTGTGTGTGAATTGAAAATAAATAAATATGTGTATAACTGTAGCTTTCAATATCTGAAGATAGATGAAATGATACTGTAATTTTATCTGACTTTTACTCTTTTTCACTGTTGTTTCTGCAACAGACTTTACCTGAGAAGGGCAGATCGAAAATCAGAGTTGAACTCCAGAAGCTGGTTAGCGAATGGCCTGTAGAAGTCATAAAGCATCAAAAAGAAGAAGACAGGAAGGTATTCCTCGATAGCATATAGTACTTCTTTTGCATTTTGAGCCAATTTCAGCAGGAAAATACGAATTTGTTTTTATAGATTCCTTGGATCCTTTTTATTTTTTTTAATTATTATATTAGTAATCAATTTATAAGGAGATATATCTTAACTTTTCCGAGATGCCTATTGAAAATCTCATATCCAAAACTGAAAATCATTATATTCGTACCAAATTGTGAAGCAGCAGGACATTTCCGCACCTCAAACGAGTAGTTGTGGCCTCTCTTTAAGTTAGCACTCTAAGTTGGCATTAGTTGTATACTATTTCTGAGTCCAACTTTACATTTTCTACTTCTTAGGTTTAACCCACATATCTCGGATGTTTTTGTTCAGGCATTGGCGACTTCGTTGCGAAATGACATCCCTGCGATGATAACCAGCCTATTAAACATGGGCCTGAATGTTACTGTAAATCTAAAGGATCTCAATAAAGAAGCCATTCCCAGCTAATCAATTTATTCGCAAGATACTGTGTGTTGAGAGCCCTTCTTCCTCCTATTCGAGTTTCTAGCTTTATGTTGCTATTTTCAGACATGAATTCTATTGGAGGATGAAATTTGTAGTGAAAATCATCAAATAGTTTGGGTCTTGTTGTTTTTCTTCAAATCTAATCTTATTGATCTGTGAACATATTGGATCGGTGAAGAAATTACTGTGCGCGTCTACAATTTTGAAAGTTCAATCATCAGAATGTAATTTAGTTTCATCAGATGTTGATTAAATGTGGAATGGATCTGCAGATGTATGTTTATTTGTGACATAACAACGCGGTGTTGAATTTTATAGACACCCGAACTGTCGATTTTTGTTAATTGAATTTTATGTTACAACTATTTGTTTGTTTGATGATATCAAGGATTCAATCGCGATTCTTGAGTCTCGCCACATCTGTCAGTAAGGTTTATAGTTCTCTGTGAGCTCTATATTTATAGTTTTCTGTGAGCTCTATATAGATGCCGCAGTTTTCCTGGACAGCAATTCCTTCTTAGTTTTGAATCATGTTTCTCGTAAATCAAAACTTTGGATAATATATGCACTTGTGCAGTGGTAAAGTTATTGGAGGATGTTACCAGTCTGGATCTCACCTCCACGTTAATAGATAGGTGACATTTTTTTTTTTTTTTTTTTTTTTTTTTTTTGATGCAAAAGAAAGTTATTTATTGATGAGCTGAAATATTGT
Organism: Papaver armeniacum; assembly: GCA_023531295.1. NCBI lineage: Eukaryota > Viridiplantae > Streptophyta > Magnoliopsida > Ranunculales > Papaveraceae > Papaver > Papaver armeniacum. The sequence goes on from JAJJWW010004344.1 coordinate 4,931, forward strand.
TTTGATCTTGGGCTAGTAGATCAACAAGTTCATGCCCAAAATTATCAAACTTAATGATATCAGTAGCTGAGACTCTGACACTTTTTGCAATAGAGTCAGCAACTTGATTGACATCCCTACTAACATAAGTAAAAGAGCAAGAGCTGAAAAATGAACTTAAATGTTTAATCTCCCTAACTAAATTCCTGTTCTCCCAAAGTGCTATCCATGGATCTTCAGTGATAGCTTTTATTACTACTTGAGCGTCAGCTTCCACTTGAATGTCTGCTAGGTTCATCTCTTTAGCCCACGACAGAGCTTCTCGAATCGCTAAACACTCCCCCTGCTCTGGGTTTAAGACTCCATGTTTGAAACTTCCTCTGATCCCGTCACAGTTTCCTGCATGATCACGTACAACAACACCAGTACCATTCTGGTTAGTATCATAATCAAAAGAAGTATCGACATTGAGTTTAGCAATGCCTTGTGCTGGAGGACTCCATTTAGACAGTTTGGTGTAGATATTAGGATAAGGACAATTCAAATTTTCATGTAGATGGGAACTTAAATGAAATTGAATCCTATTAGCTGTAGAGAAAGGGTTTAGTTTAACTCCCTGAAAAGTTGCCTCACATCTGTCTTTCCATATGATCCAAGTACCGATCATACAGGTGAACAGAAGGCGTTCATCCAAGGCAGGGTTATTACCTCTAAACCAGCTTACCACCCATTCAGAGACACTCCCACAGTTTGCAGTAACTGCATCTATATCTATGTTGATAATTCTCCAAACTGCTCTGGCATGTCTACATTGAAAAATAAGATGTTCTATTGTCTCCTCTTCTCTTCCACAGACTCCACATTGAGTTTCCATGTCAGGATTATGAGCAGCAAGTTTAGATCTTGTTGGGTGGCATTCATTAATGCATTTCCAAGAAAAGAGCTTAATTCTATGAGCAACATTGCAATTCCACAGTTTTTTCCAAACTTGAGGCTGCATGCTAACACTCCCAGTCAGGTTACTAGTAGAACTTGTAGAGAGGACTTTGTAAGCACTCTTCACTGAAAATTTACCATCTTTTGAAGGTGTCCAGATCATTATGTCTTCTTTGGAAGTATCAATAAAGATTCCTTGAATGAGCATAGAAGTATGGATATCAAACAAAGTATCTAGAAGAGATATATTCCAAGTATTTGTGTCTGAGTTGATTAGCTCATCTACAGTTTCATAGAATCTGTGTATATCATTCTTTGGCGTAGGTGGATAGTTTAAACTTGGAACCCACTTGTCTTTCCAGATTTTTGTTCTTCTGCCATTGTTAATTTTCATAAAGTAATTATCTCTGATGACTTGTAAACCTTTGGTTATCCCATTCCACATATATGAACAATTCTTGGCTTTAAGATTTTGATGAAGAATATTACCATATTTGAAGTACTTGCTTCCTAAAATTTGTACCCAAAGTTGATCATCTTCAGTACATACTCTCCAAGACAGTTTTGTAAGCAAAGCAAGATTGAGTTTTTCCATATCTCTGAAAGCAAGGCCTCCAAGGTCTTTTGGCTTGCACAGTTTAGAGTAAGAAACAGGATTGAAACCTCTGTTAGAAGAATAACCCCAAAAGAACTTCCTTTGAATTGTGGTCAGCTTCCTTATGAGTTTATCAGGTAACTTAAAGGAACCCATTTGATAAACAGGCAAAGAATTAAGAACATGTTTTATCATAGTAGACCTGCCTGATTGGGAGAGAGAAGTGGAAGTCCAAGTTGATAATCTATTATTGAAATTATCTTCAATAGTTTTGAAAGCATCCTGTTTAGAATGCCCAAGGATAAGAGGAGAACCTAAATACCTTTCCTTTGAGCTCATGGTCTTGACCCCCAGTATTTGAGTGAGTACAGCTGCAGTTTCTGGTTTAGTGTGTTTACTAAAATGTACAGCAGATTTCTCAAAATTGATGACCTGTCCTGACTGTGTGCTGAAAGTGTTGAGGAGTTCAAGAAGATTGGTAACTGAGTCCAAATTTGCTTGAGTGAAAATCAAGCAGTCATCTGCAAACAACAGATGATTAATGGCTGGAGAATTGGCAGCCACTTTAATTCCTTTGATGTAATTGCTTTCCTGAGCAGCTATAAGATGTCTTGAGAGAAACTCCATAGCTAGAATGAACAAGTAGGGGGATAGTGGATCACCCTGTCTAATGCCCCTTGATGGATGAAATTCTTCACAAGGAGAGCCATTAAGAATTACTGATAAAGTAGTAGTACTGATGCATTGGTGAATAAGTTCTGCATTCCTCATTTGAAACCAAAATACCTTAAGACCTTGATAAGAAAATCCCATTCTAGTCTATCAAAGGCTTTGGACATATCTAATTTGAGTGCCAGCCAACCAATTTGACCTCTTTTCTTCTTCATGGAGTGAATAATCTCTTGAGCAATTACAGTGTTGTCACTAATTAGTCTTCCTGAGACATAAGCAGCTTGATATGGTGAAATAATCTTCTCCATTAATGGCTTCATTCTGTTAACTAAGATCTTGGATATGACTTTGTAAGAAGTATTGCACAGACCTATAGGCCTATAATCTGCAGCACAGAGAGGTTTCTTTTTCTTTGGAATTAAAGAGATATAGGTCTTGTTTATTTGTTTAAAGATGTGTCTTGTTTGAAAGAATCTGGAAACCATAAGGCATACATCATCACCTACTATACTCCATTGACTTTTGTAGAAACCAGCTTGAAAACCTTCAGGGCCTGGGGCACTCCAATTTTCCATACCTTTGAGTGTGCTGAAAATTTCTTCATTACCTGGTATTCTTGTGAGATTAAGATTGTCTTCAGCAGTAACAATTGTTGGTATGACAGAGAAAGGACCTTCTTCAATTTGATGTGAGGATGAAGTACTGATATCTTGAAAGTGCTTTGTTAAGTGAGATCCAATTTCTTCTCTAGAAAGGAGCCAAATACCATTGTGGTCTTGAATGGAATCAATATTGTTTCTTGATCTTTTCCTGTTTATTTTGTTGTGGAAGTACTTTGAGTTGTTGTCCATATCTTTAATGAAGTTGTCTCTAGATTTCTGCTGCAGGAATTCATTTTGGATTGTATGCCATTTATTCAGATCTTTGTTGATTCTCAAAATTTGCTCATTAATTTGACTGCTTGGCTTCTGATTTTGAGCAAAGTTAAGCTCCTGTTGAAGATGATCAATATTTTGATAGATGTTACCAAAATGTTGTTTGTTCTATGTGGAAAGATCTTTCCTGGTGGACTGAAGTTTCTTAACTAGCTGGAAACCAGGAGAACCACTAACAGTAATATTCCATGCATTTGCTATAGTAGAAGAGCAAGATTCATCATTGAGCCAAGTTAGAAAAAACTTAAAAGGTTTCCAGCAAGACTCAATTTCAGAATCAGTAACAAGAAGAATAGGGGTATGGTCACTACCAACTTGATTAAGATGTAATAACTTGGCCTTAGAATAGTGTTTACTCCACTCACTATTTCCTAGAGCTAAGTCAATTCTAGATTTTCTAGAGCCAATACCTAGGTTATTGCTAGTCCAAGTGTAGTTCTTTCCTACATAACCTATGTCTTCAAGACCACATTCAGAAACTATTTTGTTTACCCAACCATCTAAAGAAGAAGAGGTTTTGTTGTAGTCATCAAAGAGATGAAAGTTTAAATCTCCTAAAAGGATCCAAGGGTAATTCCCTTCTACACTAGTTTGTTTAATGTATGACCATTGTTCTTTTTTCTTGGTGTATTGAGAAAAGCCATACATACAGGTGAGAAGAAATTCTGGTTTGCTTGGGTCACTTTGAATAACAATGTTAAACAAATTTTGTTCATCACTAAGGATCTCACAGGTGAAACCATTTTTCCATAATAAAACTAATCCTCCAGATAAGCCAACTGGCTCTATAAAAGCACTATTAGGATAGTGATACTGATTCAGAAGGGGCTTACTTTTAACTTGAGAGATTTTAGTTTCACAAAGGAAAACAATATCAGGATTTTGAGCTCTGACTAGATCACTTAGGTGGTTTCTGGTAGCAGGGTTCTTGAAACCTTGAACATTCCAGGATAGAATCTTCATTGAAACAAATTGAGTGTTTAAAGGTTAGGTATGCACAATTACAGAAAGATGGTGAAAAACAATGAGAAGGGTGAGAACTAGTTGAGTAATATGCCAGTGCTTATGATAACTATTAATTCTAGTAGGGATTAAAGAAACAAATATGTGAAAAACCTTTAAAAGAATGGAAAGTAAAATAATAGTAGTGAAAATTTTTTGTACCTGATTCCCCTTGAGTGCCTGTACTTCTGAATTATCTCCAGTTGGGATCATATGAGCAATCTTTGAGGATTGGATTGGATTCGGAATGGTGTTTTGGGAGATGTTATCAGTGGAATGAGTAACATTAGTTGCAGCTTCACCAACTCTAAGCCTTTTTCCGAGCCTACTGTCCTCTTCCATGTTAACTCCTTCATTTTTGAGCAAAAATTCTAAGTTGATTTTATCGCCATCTTTAGGGGGAACAAACGCAGATGATTTGATAAACTTCTTCTGAGGTTGCTTTACTGCTGGGGCTTTGTTGGAGGAGATTTCAGTGTTGTTAGAGAAGATGCTAATACTCTTTCGGATGTTATTAATCTTACCAACAAAGTATGGTTTTTCATGGGCTTTCTTCAGGAAATCAGCAGCATCCCCACAAACCGATTTAGAGTGATTGATAATGTAGCATTCTGTGCATATGCTTTTTGGCTGACGTTCGAAGAAAAATTGCTGCCATTTGGTAACTCCAGCATTGGTTGAGCATTTAACCCCTCTTCTCATGGGCATAGAAAGGTCCACATTAACACATACTTTGACAGGTACATTACCAATAGGAATTGCATCTTTCGGTTCAATTGAGATAACTTCCCCCATAACTTGACCTATTTTTGTGACAGATGAGACATTCATATGTTCCGGCAAAAGGTATTTAAGCTGAATCCAAAAAAGCTGGAAGCCCCAATGTTTTTCAGTATAAACCATTCCTGGAATGTAATCATGAACAACAAGGAGATGCCTATTGATGCTCCATGGTCTTTCATTAATTACCTTATTTAGGAGTTCCCATTGGTTAAATTTGAAGATGAAGATATTTGGTTCTAGCTCAATGATTTTCAAGTCATCCAAAGTTAAAAAAGGCCAAGTGAAAGTGATATTTTTTTCCACCGAGTCATACCCCATTCTGCCTTCTATGATAACTTTCCCAATAGCACTTGCTTCCCAATTGTCTTCTGATTCATCTTCCTTGTTATTGTTCTTAACAACTACAACTTCATTAACATCACCCAGATCAAGAGTAGCTTTCTTAAACTTGTTGACCAAATCCACCACTTGACTAGAACCGGTTTCCTCCATTTTTGAAAAGGTTATAGATTGAGGTGTAGACCTTAAGGAATGGAAGGATAAACTGTGATTGGGGTTGTGAAAGTTTGAGTTATAGGAGACGAAAGAAGGAGAGTGATTTTTAATATGGTTTTGAAGATAAATTTTTGCTAAAAATAAGCTATGATTTGACTGCGGATTATCTTTGAGCCTACTTATAAGGAAACAGTTTTGAGGGAGATTTTCCGTGAAAAGGGAAAGTCTATAGCTGTCAATGTTAACATTGAAGACCAAAATAAGGTAACTAACTAACCGAATGTAGTTGATTGCACTTTTGGTGGATTTTTTTGAATTCCTTGATTGGCGCGGTGAAGAACAACTGAGTTTCTCTGAGTTGATACCGATCTGAATCATCTTCCCTTGAACACCATGAGCAAAAGCTATGAATCCAATCCATTTTGAACCTTTAAGCAAAAGCTTGTAGATATACTCAGCAAAAGCTATGATCACAACAACAAAAGTGGCAAAAGCCATTAGAGAAAAATCCATCAGCAAAAGCAATTAGGGAAATGAAACTATTAGAAAGCCATTAAACCGAATAAAAAGTTTAAAGAGAGATTAGGGAATGAAGATTAATGGAAGCTTTGAGTTGACCCAATTTAGGCATCCGAGTTTAGGAGAGAGAAACCGATATGACAGTACAAACTTTGAATTGAGAGATTAGAGGTTTACTAGATAGGTGACATTCAAAAATAAAGAAATCTATGGCAAAATAGTGAGCTCCCTGGTTGACTCAGTCAGTTTAGAAACGGGGGAGCCCTAAACAAAACACAAAATACCGGTTCAGTGGCCTTTGTGTAAAACAAGGTTACAACCATATACCCTTATTATTACAAAACTTCCATTGACAAATTCCTGAAGGAACGAAATTGGGGTTTCTGTTGAAACATAAAAAATTCAGTAGCAGAAAGATCAATCAAGGTAAAATGTATCCCCGTCTATTAACCTTGGTTCGATCTTTCAATTCATCTCAATCTTCCATTATTAATCACAAATCCGTATCTCCATTTTTTTCAATAAATTTGTGTGCTGCATCATCAACAAATGTGCAATCTAACAAAACCGCAAAACCTGAATTTCCACAAACCCTAGCTGAATTAAGAGAAAGATTAGCAAATGAATCACCATCGTTAATGGATTTTACACGTCTTCGTGAAAGTGATGAATATTCTGTAGATGTTGGTACTAAGAAAAATCCATTACCTAAACCGAAATGGATGAAAGAATCAATTCCTGGTGGAGCTAAATATGCTAAGATTAAGAAGAAATTAAGAGATTTGAATCTTCATACCGTTTGTGAGGAAGCTAAATGCCCTAATTTAGGTGAATGTTGGTCTGGTGGTGAAAATGGTACTGCTACTGCTACTATTATGATTCTTGGTGATACTTGTACTCGAGGTTGCAGGTTCGTCTTTTTTTAATTGATTATTTTGTTACTTTTTATGGTCCAATTTTACTGTATTGTTTTAGGGACTTTCTTATTGAATTTAAAGAGTATAGAGGTTTCAATTCATAAATTTTAGTAGGTTTAGGTATGTTTCATATAGAGAGTTTGCGATAAGTTCAATTAACTAATTTGATTATTATCTGGTGCATTGGAGATACTAGTGCAATGTCAATACCCTCCAACCAAATGTATTTAGTTAATTTCAGCCTAGTTCGTAATCTAACTTGAAATAAGGGCCGAGGAGTTGATATGTACACAGACTGTAGTTTGTGTTAGGTGGAACTTGCATGATGCAAAATAGGATGCCAAAATACTATGAAAATCTGCATCACATATAGAACTGGGTAATTGTTAGACTCCAAACTGCAAAGGACGCTCAAAAATCTTACAATGAGCCCCATAAATAGGTATCTTGTGCATTGCACCATGCAAGATTTTTGCCGGATGCCAAATGCAGCCTTAATGTTGTTACTGTGGCCTATAGATAAGTAACAAGTGTTGTTTTTGCTGTCTTGGTTATGCTAAAGCAGTAATCTGGGCTTAGGTTGTGTACTTAAAATTTCTCATCTTTCAGATTTTGCAATGTGAAGACATCACGTACTCCACCTCCTCCTGACCCAAATGAACCCTCAAATGTAGCTGAGGCTATTGCGTCATGGGGTGTGGATTATATAGTGATTACAAGTGTTGATCGAGATGATTTACCTGATCAAGGAAGTAGCCATTTTACTGAGACAGTGCAGAAGTTAAAGATCCTAAAGCCAGAGATACTTATAGAAGCACTTGGTATGAATTATTCTCATTCTTAATCAAGTTATATCTGTTAGACTTTTTATGGTTTGCGCAACAAATCATGTTTAGACTAAGCTAATGCATGTTTAGTATAAGCTAATCTCTGTTATGTGGAAAGCATGTTTATAGTTTTAATCATCCACTTAGGTTGAAACTAGCATGACATGACCCTTGTTCTATGAGTTGTCCAATGTAGCCATGAGGTGTCCTCCAACTCATGATGGAAAGGTTGGAGTGACATGTGGCAAGCATGACTAGGACTCACTTCTAGCCTCGTATGTTTTATAAAGAAAATCTATTTTCATCCATCATCAAGAAATGTGAGGAAATAGAAGTTGATAATATAAGTCATGAAAGTTTATGTGTCTTATGTGTTCTATTTCTTTGTAATACAATCTGTTTTAGCGTGAACTATATGTAGTGTTTTTGCTGCATATGATACTGTTTTTGTGTGTTGTTGAGTATGCTAATACTAGTGTTCAGTTCTGATTACGGCATAAGGTTGGTTAGTATCATGTTTAGGTTCAAGTGATGATCATTAAGGAGCTGAAATTCCAACAATATCTATTGTTTATACTGAACTAATGAAACACCAGTGTCTTAAAGAGTTTTTTTCTTCTTTTCTTTTTCTGTCTAAAACCGAAAGACTGATCTACTGCAAAAAGAGGTAGGCATATAGAGAGAAAAGAGGTTGGCTCCCATAGAAACAACAACCAAAATACCAGGGATAGCTAAACTAATACGTCAAGTATAAAATATGGATATGCTAGGGTTTTGAATATGGGAATTGGGGATTTCAGTTTGATATTTGGATATAGGATTGTCTGTAGAGAGGTTTGAATATAGTTTATGGACATTCAGAAAACATAGATCCAGAAAAATTGATGTGGCATTAGACATTTTATGTTTGCATTTCGACCTGATAGTCCTATTCTTACGGAAGATAGACCTAGCATCCAACATGACGTTCAACCAGAATTGGCATCACTATTTGTTCTAGTGTCCAAGTTGATAGAGCGTACACATAGCAAATGTGTTGGATTCTTGTTGCCTTTTGGTTAGTATTATTTCCAAATAGGACAGACTAGAGTTTTTCATAAGTTTCTGACCTTGAAAATAGTTATAGATATGTAATGGCACGATAATAGTATTGCTAACAGTATTTTTAAAGCTGCATTAGTGTTCTAAAATTTGGCAACCAAGAAACTCTTGACAGGTGAACTAATTTTCATGGTGATACTTGTTTCATAGCCATTATAATCGTGTAATGTATATAACTTCTTATATGATGTTATGTTGGCTTCGTTTATTAGTGGTCTTTCCTTCTCAGCGAAACTGACCAACTGTTGTTATCGTACTTGTGTAGTTCCTGATTTTCGAGGAGATTTAAGTTGTGTAGAGAAGGTCGCAAAATCCGGATTAGATGTCTTTGCTCACAATATTGAGACAGTTGAAGAGCTTCAGAGTGCAGTTCGGGATCACCGTGCTAATTTCAAACAGTCGATTGAAGTACTAAAGATGGCCAAAGAATATGCTCCTGCTGGTACCCTTACAAAAACATCTGTTATGCTGGGTTGTGGTGAGACACCTGATCAAGTGGTTAGAACAATGGAGAAGGTGAGGGCTGCAGGGGTTGACGTCATGACATTTGGTCAATATATGAGACCATCTAAGCGACACATGCCAGTTTCTGAATACATTACTCCTGAAGCATTTGAGAAGTATCGAGTTCTTGGCATTGACATGGTATGCTGATTCTAACTTTTTATGTATAATGATCTTGGCACTATTTTTTGGAATTTCTTCATAACTTGAAATACTTTACCCCTAGTTTCCATATCAAGTGGAACAGTTAACTATTTTATTCCACTTTGATCAAACCAATTTTTGGAAAAAGTAGTTCTTGTCTCCATAGTTATGTCTCATCTTTTATCACCACTTCGCGTACCACAATAACAGTACCTTAGGTCTTTAGAAGCTTGCAATTCATAGCTGACGAGTACTTTGGAGCAGCTGGAGCTGGATTAACTTTATCTTTGTTTTAGAACCCATTTGGTAGTGTTCCCTTATGGCTCATTCTTGAAATCATCATGTCAATTATGTTGCTTTTATAATGTGAACAGGGTTTTCGATATGTGGCATCTGGTCCCATGGTCAGATCTTCATACAAGGCAGGCGAGTATTACATCAAATCCATGATAGACACAGATCGAGCCAAACCTTCTTCTGCACTTCCTGTTTCGTAAGGAAACCCCAGATTTATGTTGCTTATTAGGTAAGCACTTCAACAACTAATTTCTCGCCCTTTTTCCTGATTGTACATTCAATTCTATGTAACCTTTTCAATATCTCGTCTCATTTATTGAGAAATGCCAATGAAGTTTGTTATTTTCATAAACTTTTGATCAATTGTATCTCTCAGCTTCCCTGTGCAGAAAACAACCACATTGCTATTTATGCAAAATTGTCTTAAAGCTGGTAATTAATAGTCGAGTTCGTCACAGAAATGAAAGAAAGTAAACTCTACTTTCTTCTTTACATTTCATCTTCTTAATGGCCTTCTCAGTTACCCACGTGAGTCTTCGGATTTTGTTTGTTCAAGTCTTCCTTTCCCACACAAGATCTTTCATGACGAAGGACTCCATAGTGTTGACAGGTTCTAATATGGACCTCTCACAGTACAATCTGTAACTGTTCATCAGTAACAGTACCCAAATCTCCAGAAATGTACCTTAAAATCCAAGTTTGCATGTTTAAAGCAAAATTTCTGGGGAACTCATTAAATTTTACCATCCAAACATCCGTAGAACATTTAATTGGGTAAAAAGGTTTGGTACACTTTTAACTCTTTTCACATTATTGTCAAAATTTTCATGTACGACATTATTATGGTCTAGAACTAGACATTATGTAACACCGTGTTTAGAACTTTAGAGGATAAAACCAAAATCCATAGGTCGTAAGTCTCAAATCATGTACATTGTAAGTAGATATCATAGTTGTAGACTTGTAGTGTTCATTAGAGTAGATCTGAATAGGATGGAATCGATGGATTATGAAAATGGAAAGAAAAGTAGGACCCACATTTCATTTTTGATGGAGTTAGATCTTGACTAATGATTGGAAATGTTTTATCTTTGTTTTTTCTGGTAATCCCATCGTCTTTGATTCTTGACTAACCAAGCTTATCAGTACTGATCACTTCGTATTCGGAATGTTATTAAGTATTATTGGTTAATTATATGTTTGTTTATGTGTTTTTGGTTTGTTGCTTGTGTGGTAGATCCTCTTCTCCAACAGATAATGTGACCCTATCACATGGATTGCCAGGTTATACGTAACGATTCGTCACGTTAAGAACATCATAAAAATATACAGTTCATTATCTAATTAATCTATAGATAATGAACTAAGTTATTGGTCCTACATGTGGAACCATTTTGTGCAAGTCCAAAAATAATTTCCTCTCTATTCACTAATATACTGCATAGGATCCTCTCTCAGTCTGCCATAGTGATGTAGATTTACAGAACATCTAAAAGATTAATGTAAAAGATCGGACACCCAACCACCTAGCCAAAACAAAATAAAAAGACATCCCCAGGTGATGGGGTTTACTCTATTCTGAATCATTTACTCTGATCCGTTGTATCAGTAGCTGTTGCCTTTGGATTTATCTATTTGTGGAGGGGCATTTTCCTTCTCTGTAGGGAGAATTTACACATGGAGATAAACCGGAGATTAACATGACTATAGTATAGTGTAATGGATATACGAGAAGTAACTTGTAAATAGAAACATAAATAATGGTTGGCAGCAAGTGACCAAACGAGGTGGTCATTCTATGACCCCAATTCTTGCAGAATGAAAAGTTATTACTTCTAACCACCTTAACTTAAAGAGTGCGTTTGTTGCAACCACTGAACGATGAGAGTTTTATGCCATTGATTGAGGAAATTTATGTAATCATATGACCAAAAGTTTTGTCAAAATGTTCATCAATTGCCACTTTCATTCATGACATTTGACTCTCGCGGTCTTACTTACCAACCAAGAGGACGAAACCATTAGATTAAAATCTCTTTAGTAAGTAAGAGTCGCTAGACATTGCTTGTTAAAGCTAAAGTAGCAAAACAGATAAAGACTGGATGGTTGATCCCCTTATGCAATATAATCTCTTTATGGAGCAATTACGTACCCTTATGCAATATAATCTCTAGCCATTTATATCCGTGAATGCAACGGTGGAATGAATATGTGAATTGTGAAACATCCTGGTCAAACAAAACGCAAGTCTAAGACTTGTCATGAATCACAGTCTAGATGAGTTATTTGCTTTCTGCAAGCCGAACATTGCAGTAGAACCAGCATGATGCATTTCTCTGTATTTGTAATCCTATACCAGTCCTCCTACCAACAAAATTATGGTACAACGTTCTCCAACCAATAAAAGTATGTGACAGGATCACCCCCACAAAGGTGATTTTGTCAAAAAATACATCAAAAGACTTGCTTAAGAGTTCCATTAGCGAATGGATCCGTGCTTGTAAAATTTTTTTCAAGCTTGGTAAAGGGGCGGCATGAAAGGGTAGAGGGGCGGTAATTGTGATAGCAATGTCCCTCTTATTGGTTAGGGGGTGTCCTATAGGGGTGTAGATTGACTAGATTACCCTTTTCACCTTAAATTAACCAAAATCAAATCAATTTTTTTTTAAACCTAATGAATTAGAAAAAATCAAATCAGTTTTTTTTTTCATCTTCTTCTTCATCTTCTCTTCTCCTCCATCAACCCTAACCTCCATTAAAACCGAAAATTTCATCGTCTTCGATTAATTGACGATTTGAAAAATGTTTGGAAAAACCCAGGTTAGGGTTTAGTTTATCGTGTTAGATTTAAGTTAATTTTGTATCGTAAATTAGGGTTTTGTATGAAAATTGAAATTGAAATTTTCGGGTTTATGCGATTTTAGTTACGGTTGATTTTAACGATTCAATTACAATTGAACCGAATCGGTTTTACGATTGGATCTTTCCCAAATTTAACCAATTTTGGTTGGTATTCGATAACTTACGAATCATTGGATCTTCCCCAAAGAGTTACGGTTGGTATTGAGTAACTAAAGCAAAATTGCAACCGTAAGTTCTTCGAAAATTCAAAAGTTTTGATTTTGTTATGTAATTTAGATAATTTTGAGCGAGAAAAAAGCTAATTGGAAGTAATTTAGAAGTATATCGGGTCACCTGGAATCACTCATTTTGGTTGAGTGAATCAAAATCTAGGGTTTAACAAATATCACATAAGTTTTATTTTTCTTGTCCTCTAATTTTTTTTTTTTTTTTATAAATCTAAAAAAACGATTTTAGAGTTATAATAAGTGAAAATTAATTATCAACACTAATTTTGATTATCATTACTAATCTTGATTATTAACAATAAGGGCTAATTAGTCAAGATTTTATTGATAAGTGGGCACTTGAATTTCTCAGAATGACATTTTTTTGTCTTATTAGGTTGCCGCCCCTCTACCATTTCTTACCGCCCCTTTACCAAGCTTGTTTTTTTTATTCTTTTTTTCCATAACCGCATGTTCCCATTCAAGAGTCACACACACGGACCCCCCCATCATCTGAACGACAGCAATAACTGAAACAAAATACTACAGTTACAAGGACAAGGACTCTGTCAAGCCAGCACCTTTCGAGGATGCGCAAGCCTCCTGCAACGAGGAAAATGAAGGCACTCCAGCAATAGGTTTTCATTTGTGGGCATGACACACCGTAGCTCAGTGTCCATTGGGTTCACTTGTCTAAACACTTTCTACCTTCCGACCAGGGAATTTTTTAACTTACCCCTCTTTTGACTAAAACTTTACCTTAAAAGAATCTCACTTTCCCCCAAGTGGCCAAGTGACCAATTCCTGGGTGGCTAGGTGTGTTTTGACAACGGGAACTTGGTCCAAAGAGAAATCCTTATTCAAACAATGGCAATTCCGTAATATAAGTCGAACCAAATAATCTCTCTATGTCTAAACTTACTCACTGAACTGTGAACACTGAAATACCAGATCTTCATCGCCCCCACTCGCTCTAATAAATACTGTGATTGACCAAAAAAACAAGAAACCCTTCAATCATCTCAGTCCTTTCGTTTACTCTCCCTCTCTCTCTTTAACAGAGTCTCATCTCATCACCTCAGTCACAGAAGAAATTAAAATCTTCGCTCAACCTTCCCTACTACTGAATCAATGATGATTACACCTCTTCACACCCTCCCCGTCATCCCTGCTATTTAATCCCTCTCTTCATACCCAAATCCATAAAACCCCCAATTTCTATTACAAAAAATCCAACCAAGAAACGAATATCTGAGAATGGGTTGCTGTTTTAGCAGAAATCATGAAGCTTCCAAGCAGAACCCACCTCCTAAACTGGTTCCAGAATCAGGCATTTCTCGTCTTTCACCGCCTCAACTTGAAGAAGAAACAGTAAAAGAAGTCCTCTCTGAAACTCCATCTCAAAAAAGACCTTCTTTTACTAAACTAGAAGATCAAAAACTAAACCCAACCATTTTACCTTCATTTCCTAAAAGTGAAGTCTCGGAAGAAGAAGAAGAGAAGAAGATTGAGAACAAACAAGTTCCTTATTATATGACAACACCAACAACAACTCAAGAAGTATCAGTGTCTGAAGTTTCAGAGATCTGTAGTTTAAGTGAAAGTTATTCAACAACTACACTTACTAAAGAAGATATCGAGGAAGGCGAAGTACGCCAACAACAAAGAATTGAAAGATCTCCATCAAAAGTCCCACAAAGAAGAAGATCATCAAACAATAAAAACTCAATTAATGATTATCAATATGGGATTTCTGGAATTGATTATCATCATAATAACAGAGAGAGAAGATCTCCTGTAAGAAGATCATCCGAACACCCATCTCCGAATCGAAGAAATGACAACACCAATGGTTTCAAATTCGGGTCAAATAATACAGATATGGGTCAGACAGGAAGAAGGCAACGGATCTATACAGCAAACAATGGTAGTAATAACAACAGAAGTTGGAGAGATCCAGGGGAGAGTTCAGGCAGAAGGTCTAGGTCTCCATCAGTAACACGTAATAATAATCATGAAGCAATGGGGCAGAACAAGTCGGGCATGGGTCGAAGTCCATCGGCAAGAAAAGCTGGAAGATCTCCTGCTCGTATTCCACCAATGGCGTCCGAGAACAGTTCGAAATCAGAGACAAGTAAAGAAGATGTTGAAGGAAATGGTAATGAATCTCTTGAAAACCCTCTTGTGTCATTAGAATGCTTCATTTTCCTGTAATCGCCGGGAAAAATGGTGGGGTTGTTTTAGTTAGAATCTTCAATAGAGGTTGAGGACGTTGACCGGCTTCTTTTCACCGGTAAAGCATGAAATGTAGCCGTTATTTAATAGCCGTTGTTTTTGTTTTTTACTAGCTTTTTTTCCTTTTTTTTTTTTTTTGGTTTGTAAATAATCCAACGGGCTGAAGAACAAAAACAAAATAGTAGGCAGACTACGGAAGGTTTCTGTTACTTTTCATGGTTGTAACAGCAAAACTGTGTTTTAGAGGAATGAACAACAAAGAAGAAAATGATGGGTTGTGAAGATGACAACATAATTATCTTTTTCTCGTGATCAGTCTCATATAAGTTTAATGTATTTCTTTTCTTTTTCACCAGTTCATATAGTAAAAGACCTAATCAGTTAACAGTTTTACTAGTAATTTTTAAGTTTGGTTTTTGATTGTATAATTTGGTTTGGTGTTTTTAGTTTTTACATTATCTTTGTCTCTGTCCTTCTTGTCTAAGAATCAAACGCTAATTGTCATTAAATTGATCATAATTTCTTGGACTCTTGGTCGGTTTTGCCCTCAATTTATGCATCTATCCATTATCCAAATGCCCCCCATGTTACTACTAATAACTCTATGACTGTAAGTCTGTGACCCCCTCTGTATAAGCATCAAGTAATGTGTCAAACCTCAAGAATGTTTTTGCGATGCATGTTTTTTGTATGATTGCTGAATTCGTAGCTGGATAAATTTTCCCACATGGTCTAGAGGAAAGCTGATCTTATGAGTGGTACTATTGAGATTCAACTATTGTATGTCCTAACAATTAGGAAATGAGACTTTATACCTCTTTGTTAGGGATGGCAATTTGACCCACCCAAACCCATCCCCGTGGGGATCTGCCTTCATCAAGCAGATTTTACCCGTATAAAATGAACGGTGGGGCACGGGGAGTGCATTTTTAATCCCCGAAAGTAGTGGCGTGGATGGGGATGGGGATGGGATTCAAGGTCCCCATCCCATACCCGCCCCATACCATAACCTGTTATATCCGATCGAGGAAC
Organism: Papaver armeniacum; assembly: GCA_023531295.1. NCBI lineage: Eukaryota > Viridiplantae > Streptophyta > Magnoliopsida > Ranunculales > Papaveraceae > Papaver > Papaver armeniacum. The sequence goes on from JAJJWW010004344.1 coordinate 20,972, forward strand.
TTTTTTAAGATAATGATAAGAAGATCATGATGAGATGATTAACATGGAGGAAGATGGCTAATAATAAGAATAAGGAACCATAATACCAAATTGTGGATCAATTGTTTCCTTTATTTTTTGTTTTTAGTTGGTTATTATAAACTTAAAATTTTAAAATTATTATTATTTACAAAAGTAAGATTGTTTGAACCATTATAATTATTTTTAAATTATTATTATTTACAAAATTTTAAATACTTATCAGAATGTTATATCAAATTAAGGGGTTAATGCACATCAAAAATAATATCTGGGTCGGGCAACAGAGAATGGTCAAAGAAAAGACACGCAGAACCATGTATCTATCTTCTAAACCCATCCCCGGTATTTATATTCCATTCTTATGGGGAGCGGGTAGGGGATGGGTTTTGATTTTGAACAGGGAAATTTAGGGATGGGATTCAAGGACCCCGCCCCATACCCGACAATTAAACCCCATTGCCATCCCTACTTTGTTTTCAAAAGCACTGAATCTATCCTGCTCCTTTTGATTGTTAAAAATCCTACTTCTTTTCACAAGCATTGGATCTAGCTTCCAACAGAATAAATCAGGTGTATTTAAGTGAATTCTTATCCATACAAGCCAGTAAAAAATGAACGGAATCTTTCATCACAACAAACTTACAGTACCAAAAGATTAACGTTAGATGAAAAATTGAAGTCAATTTTATGGCGGGAAATGAGGAAGTAAATGATTTTAACTCAAGTTATTAAAACTCTGAAACTTTTGAACGTACTGAAAAAGAAGCCCCCTTCTTTCACCGTTCCACACAATTTCACAGTCCACGCCCTCCATGCCTGCCTCGTTCTTTTCTGTCGGCTCTAAAGGACGAAAAATCTGGTGAATCCACACTGATTACCCTTTTTCTTTTTCACTTTAAAGTTAAGTTTTTTTTCTCTGCGTTTTGTTTTAATTGCCTGCTGGTAACTTTTCTCTGCTACAAACTATTCAACTCAATTGATGAGAGTGAGAGAGATATCCATTCCTGTATTAATTAATAAACATGACTACTCCCCATTATGGTGTGAGACCCTTGTCTGGTGAACAGCATTACTTAACAGTTAAGCCTACTTTTGATGTCCATAATCCCTTCTTTTCAGCTTAAAACCCAAATGGGATTTTTGTAGTTTAGTTCATAGAAGAATTTTTCAAGTGTGATCACACTGTTGTGTTTGTGTTTGAGGTGGAAAGTGCATGGTGGCCCTAGTGTGTAGAATGTGGTCCTGTACAAAACAAGAGCAACAACTTCCAACTTTGAAAGACTTGTCTTGTATTTTCTAATCTTTATTTTGTTCTTTTGGTTCAGTTGGGAGATCTTCCACACTACTGAAAGCGATTTTAGATCTTGCCGAGGAAAAAATCAATTTGCAAAGTTGAGAGGAAAAGGGAGACAGAGTGGAGTGCGGATAGTGATGGGCTTAGGTACTTGTTGGGAGGTTTAAAATTCAAATAATAAACAAGAAAGAAAAGAAAAGAAAGAATGTTTTTTTAGAAACAAGTAAAGATTACATTGTCATATTCAAATCCCCCCAGGTTGTTGATCCATGTTTAAAACCTTGCTTTATAGAAAAGTTGTTTTGTTCTTATTCTGTTTTTCAAACTTGCTAATTTTATAGGTCCAGCATATTTACGGCTCAGATCCACCCGGACAAGTTTCTGATGGTGGAAGACACATGAGCCTTGTTGTAGTGGTTGTTCAATTTCCATCGTCCCCCAGTTTTTTGGACAACTAGACAGCCTCACGAAAATATAAGCGAGATGCCTCAGCCCTCAGGCGGATTCCAATCTTCTCAGGACAATAATACTTATTCAGTTTTTACAAGTGAATTTCTAGGGAAGGAACCCGGAGAGACTTCTCCGATTGCTCATTCGTGAGTGAAATGAATATGCTTACTGTCGTTCCAGCTACTGTTGTGACAACTGACAAGAACTTTTCAAGACGACCTCGGGAGGATCTTTTCACTTTCTAAAGTTTCTTTACTTCATGAATAGTTGCGCAACGGCCCAGGTTGTAATAGCGGTTAAAAGCGGCTTGACGCCAATAAGGGAACCCATGGGCCTCGATCAGTTTTCAAAAGGGAACTTTGCTGTTTAGCTAAACCAGACCCGGATTAATGGCTAGTCCAGCGGGAAAACATATTTACTCCCTAGTCCAAAAAAGTTTTGAAAAGAGTAAAATTACTCTACTAACCCTAACATATAATACTACGTATGTTACTACATATATTACTACATACTGCATATGTTACTAGTATTAGCACTAGTATACTACTATACTAGTTACTACTAGTAGTATACTAGTATGTTATTACATATGTTACTAGTAACTTTAACATATGTACGACATATAAATATTGTTATGTAATATATCGATACTACATACCAATATGTAGTATCAACATACTGACACTACATATCAATATGTAGTATCAATATGTTATGTACTACGTATAAATAAATACTGTTATGTTATATTGACATTACATATCAATATGTAGTATCAACATATTGACACTACATATCAATAAATACTGTTATGTTATGTATTGATACTACATATCAATATGTAGTATCAATATGTATTGTACTACATATCAATACTGTTATGTTATGTATTGACACTACATATTAATATTGTTATGTTATACTACATATGTTACTACTCTAATACTAGTTACTAGTATACTAGTTACTACTACTACTAGTATACTAGTACATATGTTACTACTAGTATAGTAAAGTAGTTACCTAATTTACTAAACATATTTTTGTTACTACTAGTACAGTACATATTAATATGTAGTATCACCATATTGATACTACTAGTATGTAGTAACATACTACTAGTAACATTTACATGTGTTGATACTAATTAGATCTGGAAGGGTGTTTTAGGCATTTAGAAAATATACTTTATAATCTCCACAAAGTTTTTGGACTAGCGAGTAAATATTTTTCACGGGTGGACTAGCCATTAACTGGGTCATTAAAAACTGGATTAAACAGTAATTCCTACTTTTCAAAATGTCGAATGAAGAAAATACGTAATTTCAAGGGACTGCAATTGCATGGATGAACATGGGCCGGTATGTGCCACTTTTCACCTTATCCGCATCCAATCCAATACATTGCAGATTTTAAATTTAGCATCAGCATACAATTCAGTATCCAATGGATACACGGATGGACGAATTAGATAAGGCTAATCCAGTGAATTTGTATTAAATTTATAATAGAGAAAGAAAGCCCGCATAAAACTTAAACATTTTATATATACGTAAGATTGTCATAGAAAACATCCCAAAAAGACATCCTAAGATCTCCTAAACTATCTACATATTTATAAAAGTGTCATGGACAACACCCCAAAAAAACTATAAAAATGCCCCTAATCTAAGGGCTCTGAATGTCCAACGGATTTGAGTGGGACGATGAATTTCAGGCAACCTTCGAGCAGATTAAAGCTTATCTATCATTTGTGCCAATTCTTTCTTCCCAGTACTGGGTGAATGGCTACATCTATACATAGCGAACACTCCAAATACAGTCAGTACAGTGTGGTCATAGCTGAGGAAAACAAAGAGAGGACGATCTATCTCATTAGCAAGACTCTTACAGCCCCAAAAACCATGTACTCACATCTCGAGAAGGTTATATTTACAACTCATTTCTCTTCTGTTAAGCTGGAATTATACTTCTCAAGCTGGAAGATAAATATTGTCACGAAGTACCCAGTTGAGAATATGCTGTCGAAAGTGAACAAAACACGAAGACTTGCTAAGTCAGGATTTCATCAATCAGTTCAGACTTAAATATTTGCCCAGAAAGGCAATCAAAGGACAAACAATAGCTTAATTTCTAGTTGACTTCTCAGTTGAGGATCCCAACTTCGATCTCAAATTCTGTGAGGAACATCTATAAATTCCACATGAGGCTGAACCAGAAGTGTCACCTGCATGTGATGGTTCATCATTGAACACGCTGGGGGTTTGGAAAGTATATGTAAATGAATCTTCAAATGAAAGAGGCGGAGGTGCTGGAGTGTTCATTATCATCCTAGAAAATAGTTTCATGGAGTACTTTTATATCATGGCTTTCAGCGCAACTAACAATGAAGCTGAATATGAGGCATCGATGCAGGGGATTTTAGCAGCAAAAAGCCTTCAACTCGAGATCTGCAAGGTACCAACTGGTAAGCGACAACATATGCAGAAAAACGTACATGGGACCTCCCTGAAGTATGTAACCGAGAAGCAAGGAAAGCTCATAATGAAGGACATACACTTAGGAGACCGTGGAAATCATGTTGGAAAAAGATCTCTAGCAAATAAGGCCCGATCTCAAGGTTACTTCTGGCCAAGCATGCTGATATGATAAAAAAGACATGTGACAAATGCCAGAGGTAAACCTAAACTCTTAACTGTATTATGCAAAGCATACAAGTTCAACTCCTTATTAATCGTGATCAATAATGAGACTTGTTCTTGTTGAATTCGTATCTTAAAAGATAGATTACAAGTTTTATACTTGTCAGAGTTCAAATCCTCTTGATTTGGATACGAGTAGATTGATCTTGTGTATTGATTTGTGAGATCGTCCAAGAACTCTTCTACACAATCAGGTTACTGGACCTTGTGTCTAAATATATTGATTGTGGAAGAGAAAGAAAAAACTTTATATAGATATTTTTCAATGATCTTTAATTTAGATCTACTTGCAATTTTATTAGGTTTTGTCTATACAGGTTGCCAGGCAAAAAAGTTGGTGGTGTACTTGATACGCTCTCCTTGTCAAGCATTGCACAACATTTCAGGCTTTAGTTTTCGAATTCTGGTTTTCGAAAACTCTATAGAGAAAAGCAAGATGTGATTCTTAAAGGTAATTCCTTCGACACTTTTACCACCTCAATGGTCAAGTTTCTTTAGCAAGATAGAAGGATAATGAGAAATAATCATGGGAAGGAAAATCAATCTTCTGTTAGCACTCATTAAAGGTAAATGTCTTGATGTAGTCTTTGGTCCTCAAGTATTCAATCTTCTAGGGTAACTTGAATATTACATCCCACACCCCTTGGGAATGGTTTATACATTTTTTTATTGGAAACAAGACATCCAATGACATCAAGTCGATTTTAGATCTTCGTACCATCAAATGAGAAAATGAGGACAAGTACCCCGATCATCTTCAACTTTGATAACATGGTATACAATTGGATAACACGGGTAGAAAATGTGTGAGAAAATCTATCTCAATGCTTGCCGTAAACATGTGAACTAGCAATATCAACCACATAATAAATGGTGAACTTAATCCATAAATTAAAAGTGGAATCTTCCTACTGCCAATTTGGATACATAATTGATTAAACTATTATTAACAATAACTCGATCAATGACTTCTAGGATAAGGGAAATAATCATGTACAAATTTCATAATTTCAATTTTAAACAAATGAATAATTAATAGTTATCAGGTGAGATATTTGTCATCATTGAGTTTCAAAAGAATAACATGAGCAATAGTGTGGAGCACAAAAGTAGAATTACTTGCATGCTCTATTGAAGAAAAACTCAACAAAGCAAGAAAAAAGAAAAGATTTTAAGCTTAACAAGAAAGCTCGATTTAAAAATCAGAAATCAAAAAACAATCGATGACTTAAATTTAAAATTAAGAAGAAGAACCAACAAGAATGAGATTCGAAACCGAAACAAGATCATAATTGAATCGAAGACACAATATCCGGACTTAAAAAACAAAGTCAATAGTGATGAAACTAAGAAGTAGAAACAAGCTACATAGACCTTTAATGAAAGATCGAAGCTGCAAAGCCTAAATTCTTTGGTATCTTTAGTCCCACATTTGAGATATTAAAGTGGTTAAGCCTCTATATGACTAAGATTTTTTGTATGGCCTTTTTATCAATACACTTTAGCGTGATGGAAGAGACTTAAACACTGGCTAAGAAAACGACTTTCACACCACACGTGCGTTGCTTTGCACTAAAGTAGAAGTCGACCGGTTGGGTCAAGTCATGGGCTTGTGTGTTGTGGGCTTGTGCTTGGGTGTAGGTTAACAAGATCCTACTCCCCCAGTTCTGGAAAAGAGATAGTCAATTTAGTCTATTTTATTTTTTTCTTGATATTTTTTTATTGGGGCAGGATCAGATGACATGGTGACACCATTTTTTTTTAACAAAATCCAAACGGTGATGAATTCAAAGCTAATTTTTTGGTGTCATGCTCCTCTTATAAATCTCTACGTTCTTATCAAAACTGAGAGTATTCCGAAATACGAAACTTCACCGTCCACAAATTTTGATTTCAATCGTTAATCGCCAAAATGATAGATGGTAACCTTGTACGTCTCGTAATACACTCATTTCTGATTGGAATACACTCAAAATGATAGATGGTAACATGTCACCAAAATATTAGCTTCAAATTCATCGTATATTATGTTCTCACACCAACAAACATGGAAACAAAATTATTCTCATAACTATAAAGATTTCCATAATCCAATAAGGTACCCAGCTTTAAAACTAAACCCTAAAACCTATAACACTATTGTGAGTACCCTCTCCTCCTGTAAAAATCTCTGTGAAACTATGTCTTCCCAGAACAACAGCCAACTGGTTAACCTCAACTCAAATATGTAAACACCTAATATTGGTTCTACTTCTCTTAGACCTATTAGTAGAATCATAGCTACTGCTCAAGTTGCTGAACATGGTTCTAATGGTTTCACTTTTAGTTTGCTTGTAAAAATCATCTTCAACAAGCCCCTAGACCATGAAGAGGTTAAAAAGGAAATCAATGATCGATGGAGAAGCTACAGAAGGTATGAAATCATCACAAAAGGAACAAATCTTTTCCTTTTCAGGTTCCAGAGGAAGGAAGCTTATGAAGGTATCCGTTTAAAAACTTGGGATATTATGGGATATCTGTTGTCTCTAATCCAGTATAACTCAAATATTGCTATTAAGGACCATAAGTTTGAGCAGCATATTTGGAATGTCAAACTAAGAAACCTGGGAAACATTATTCTTAATGAAAGATTAATCTCTGAGATCTGCAAGGATATGGGAAAAAAAGTTGAACCAGAGGGAATGAGAAGGCATCCAAGAGGAAGTGTCACGAGCATTGTATATGTAGAAGTTAAGATCAATGAACCACTAAGAAGAGGAGGGTGGTATATTACTCCAAATGGTCAAAAGCAATGGGTTATTTATCACTTCGAAATTCAGCCATACAAGATTTGTAAAGATTGTTGGGTTGTAGATCATATAGACTCTATCTGCAAGAGACTCGCACAAGAACAAAAATTTGAGGCTATGACTGAAGCTGAATATGCAATATGGAGCCAGACTGAGGAAGGAAAACATTTTCTGGCTGCCTACATAACTAATTCAGATGCTAATATAATAGAAGATGAGGCGGATTCATCCAGGGGCGCAAGTAACGCCTCTTTTTCATCCCTTACTCACAACGATGGAAACATTAATCTCAAAATAGAAGATGATGAGAATAGGAAAAGCAAGAGAACCAGAGATTGAGGTATTCAGATCAACCCCTCCCAGAATAATCATTTATCTTTCAACCTCAATTCCTCAAGTACCCATAACAATCCCATCTTTCAAAGTGAATGCAATGGAGTTGAAGAATCGAACGAGTATGGTGATATCCCTGCTGAAAACAAGATGAAATACCAACTCAATTCAGTTGATGATAATCGCTCAATGGCATTTGATAGCGCAAATCTGAACATGGTGGAACAATTGCACAGAATCACAATGGAAATTCCGCGTCTTTTAATTAGGTTTTTTTATCGAAACCCTAATTTTACTCTTATCCTTTATATTTTTAGTATTTACTGTTGTGGTTTGCTTAAAAGTAGATTAAGTTTCCCAATTAGAAATTCTTTGTATGATAATTATTTCCCCCTCCCAATTTCACTCAGAGCTCTTGTTGTCCTGTCCTACACCTTGATTATTTCTTCTACCTGTTCAGTTATGTTGATTAGTGCTTGATTGTATACCATTTGCTCAGGTTTGTCACTACTTACAGTTTAGTGTCTTGATATCTCCCTAGATACTTAACTAGTAGCCCTGTATGTTCTACATTCCTTAGGTTCCATAATAATTCTGGTATGTGCCATTTCTTCTCAAATCTGAGAATTTTGTCGTGGAATTTCCAGGGCTTCGGCAACCCTGATACCAGGACTAGTTTATGGAACCAAATTAGAAGTCAGAACCCTGATGTTATTTTTCTATGTGAAACCAAAAATGACTCTGTGAAAATGAGACAATACCTTAAGAGATTCAACTATCCCAACTATTGGATATGCCCTTCTAGGGGTCTCTCTGGAGGTATTGCTCTTTTATGGAAGAGTGGTTTCACACTTAGTATTCTTCAATCTATGGATAAGATGATCCATACAATGATCTCTTCTGATCCAAGTAAACCTGAATTCCTCTCCACTTTTCTCTATGGTTCTACATACCATGATGAGAAAATTGAACAATGGAATCACATAAATAGTATTGGGACATCTGTTAACCTTCCATGGGTTTTAATCGGAGACCTTAATATACTATGTTTGCCCATGAAAGATCTTCCAATACTAGACCAACTATCACTGAGTTTCCTATCATTCAACAAGTCATTGATAGTTCTGACTTGAGTGACTTAGGTTATATAGGGCCTCAGTTTACTTGGTCCAATAAGCAATCTGGACCTGATAATGTGAAAGCTAGACTAGACAGGGCTTTGGTGAATGGTCATTGGCTGCAACATTACAACAATTCCAAATTGTTTAATATTGATGCAATAGGCTCTGACCATTTACCCATCATTTTGGTTACTAATTGTAATGAACATCAAGGTAAAAGGCCCTATAGATACTTTAAGTGTTGGTTTAAAGATCCTACTTGTCAACAAGTGATTAGGGATGCTTGTAAAACAACTGCTAGAGGGTCAAATGCTTTTAAAATGGTCAGTTGTCTTAGAAATTTTAAATGTGAGCTCAAGAAATGGAATGTGTCCCATTATGGAAACATTGATCAAAAAGTTTACTCTTTAACTGACCAACTCAAATATCTGAATAGTAACCCATACTCTATTCAGAACAATGAGGCCATAAGGTAAGTTGAACAAAGTCTTGAGCTGGCACAAAAAACACAGGAATCCTTTTATGCCCAAAAAGCTAGAGTTGATTTCATTAAAAACCATGATAGAAAAACTTCTTATTATCACACTAATGTGAATAGAAGAAAACATTTCGATCATATTATCTCTTTGAGACTTTCAAATGGGTTGTGGTCCGAGGATAGAGAAAATCTTGAAGACCTCCTTGTTTATCACTTTAAGAACATATCTACCACCACTAATCCTGTCTTGAATAATGATTTCTTGAATTGCATTGACAAATGTATCACTGATGAGGACAATGATCATCTTTTGAGTCCCATTACTCTTGAAGAGGTTAGGAAGACAATCAAGCAAATGACCACATGGACTGCCCCGGGTTCAGATGGGTTTCCCCCCAGGTTTCTACAAACAAAACCTGAATTTGCTAGAAAATAATGTTTAGGGAAACTATTAAAAAAGTTCTGTTCATTATAAACATCTCTTAAAAGAAATGAACCACACATTCATTTCTTTAATTCCTAAGGTGAACAAGCCTACAAGCCCTGCTGACTTTAGGCCTATATCTCTTTGCAATTCTAACTATAAAATCATTTCTAAGATTCTAGTGAATAGAATGAAACCATTACTAGGCAAACTTATTTCACCATACCAGGCTGCATATGTTCCTGGTAGAAATATTCAAAATAATGTGGTGATTGCCCATGAGTTGGTTCATACTATGATGAAAAAGAAAGATAGATGTGGTATTATGGGCCTTAAACTTGACATGTCTAAGGCCTTTGATAGAGTAGAATGATCCTTCTTAATTGTTGTGCTTAAAAAATTTGGGTTTTCTGATCATTGGTGTCAGTTGATTTTTCAGTGTATTAGTACCACTAATATTTTTATACTCTTGAATGGTTCACCTTGCCCCTCTTTTACTCCTACTAGAGGGCTGAGACAATGAGATCCCTTGTCTCCATATCTGTTTATATTGTGTATGGAGTCTTTCTCAAGGTATCTCATCCATGCTGAACACAACAATCTCATCCATGGTCTCAAAGTTACTACTGAGGCTCCTAGTATATCTCATCTGCTTTTTACTAAAGCAACACATACTAAAACTAGTAATCTCATGTCTTTGATCAAGGACTTTAGTAGTATCTCTGGTCAAATGAAAAACTTTGAAAAATCTGCTTGTTTTTTCAGCAAAAATGTTCTCCATGATCACTGTGTGTCTCTTATCAGATCCATGAATGTTAGGAAGATAAAACTTAATGAAAAATACCTTGGTATCCCTCTCTTTATCACTAGAAATAGGACAGAGAGTATGTCCCATTTAAATACTCACCATGATTCTAGAGTATCTAATTGGAAAGGTAAACAATTAGCTCAATCTGGTAGATCGGTGCTTGTTCAACATACTTTAAAATCCTCTTCTAACTACCATATGAATTCTTTCCTTCTACCAGACTCCATAATTGATAAAATGGAGAAGACCCAAAGGGACTCCTGGTGGGGGGGAAATGGTCACAAAGGTTACTACTTTAAAAAGTGGGAAAAAAATATGTTCTCACAAGTTACAAGGAGGTTTAGGATTTAGGAATCTGAAGAAAAAAAAATAAACTTATCCCTTTTGGATAAGACTGCTTGCTCTTGATTCATTCTCCTAATGATCTGTGGGTTAGAATTTTAAAGTGTAAGTATTTCAAAAACTGTCATCCTCTTCATTACTGAAAATACGGGGGTACAACAACCACACCCAACGATTCGTTTGGCAATCTGAGAGGACTTACTCCAATATACTTTATAGAGAATCAACTAAACAGTTAGACTCAATCTAGAGAAAAGTATATACAAGAGTTTATATCTCTATTTCACAATGTAATCAACAAATCAAACAGATAGAAATCCGTGAGCCTGATTATTATGTGAAACAACTTGAACGGTACCAAAGACCAATATTCAAGTGTCAATCAATTTAAATCAACAACCAAAGGTTGGATTATCTAATTGATTGCTCTTAACGCACAACCTGTGATATTTCAATTATATAACAAAATATAACACGAAAAAGAAATAACACAGACACCAGAATATTGTTAACGAGGAAAACCGCAAATGCAGAAAAACCCCGGGATACTACACACTTGATTCCCTTAGCTGATCTCACCCACAACTAAGAGTTGCTACGACCCAAAGTCGAAGACTTGATAAACAAATCTGTCTCACACAGAAAAGAATATAGAATGAATAAATCTGTCTCCCACAGAAATACCCAAGAGTTTTTGTTCTGTCTTTTGATAAATCAAGGTGAACATGAACTAATTGATAACCCGGACTTATATTAATGAAGAACAGCCTAGTATTACCAATCACCTCACAATAATCTAAATCGTATTATGGAAAAACTAGATATTGTGGAATCACAAACGATGAGACGAAGGTGTTTGTGATTACTTTTTATCTTGCGTATCGAAGATTAAATCTAGAGCGAATCTTAGAGAAGATAATACTCAAACGATACAACAAGATCAAACGCAACTACAAAGAAAATAGTTGGGTCGGCCACAATCCCAATGAAGTCTTTGAAGTCGTTAACACGGGGTCTCGATAGAAACCTAAGGTTAAAAAGAAAATAGTAACACACAAGAGGTGTGGGGATTAGGTTTCCTAGTTGCTAGAGTTCTCCTTTATATAGTTTTGAAATCGGGGTTTGCCCAAGTTATCTTGGTAACAAAGCATTCAATATTTCGATGACAAAGATTCAACCAAGCTAATATCTTTAACTGTTAGATCGAACTTAGCTTGTTACACACAAATGAAATGTACCCTCATTTAGGTTTATCGTACCCAAACGTACACCATGTTGGCTCACAAAAACCTAAGGTTAGCCATATGATTACTCTCATATCAACCTTATTCATCTTAAATAACTAGTTCAAATGACTCAAATGAAACTAGTTGATGTTCAATTGCTATATTCTAGAAGTATATAAGAACACAATTAAACAAAATCGGTTTGATTCACTCGAATCAATTCATGAACATTATAGCCACGGTTTGCAAAGATTGCATTCCTTATTTTATAAATGTTTAAGTTCATGTACACAACCGATTTTAGAGAGTTCAAGTATGCTTTATACTTAGTTTTGAAATCGGGTGCGGTTTGCAATTCCAAGTTATCTTGGCCCGGACATAACAAAGCATTCAATATTCGGGTTCCGGTTTTGGAATTATACACATATGTGAGAACACACTATGTTTATATCCAAACATGGATGATTCTGCTCTTTATTTCAATCATTGAAACTTTCGAGAGATCACTATTAGCATCAAAGCAATTTTCAAGATATTGAAATAATCCGAAACATTCCAAGAACCAAAATTGTATCACACAAAATAAGGTTGCAATTTTCACATGATATAAGATGAACTTGGTCGAAGCAAAACTTGCCAACACATATTTTGAGAAATTTAAGCGAGTCATTTCGAAATCTCAAATGTGTATATAGAAAACTAAGTAATACGACTTATGGAATATAGGAGATCTTAGACTTTCCAAGGAGATGGTTTCTGTCTCCACAAGTGAAGAAGGTGTCTTCAAATGATGAGAATCTAAGCTTGATCTTGTTTATGGGTGTGCGGTTTTGGTAATTTGGGATGTGTGGATGAAATGAGTCTAAACTTAAACAAATGCACTTTGCGCGGTGAGTGCTTGTAGATTCGAGAGATCAACTGTGTGTAAGTCCGGCCTAAACCAAGAAATGGTTGTTCCAGACTTGTTTCGGTCACAAAGTGAAGGGGTTGATCTTAGGGAGGGAAGTGAAGAAGGTGTTGAGAATGTGAAGGTGTTGGCTATGAATGACTTGTATCAGAAAGCTAAACTGGCTTGCAGGGTGTAAGCTATCAGTTTTGGTGTTTGAATACGATTGTATCAACACTTGCCTCTGTTGTCTGGACTTGTCCTGTTGTTGGAAATAGGGAGGAGAACCTATTTATACAAGTCATTTGAGCCTTATTCACGTCTCTCGTGGGAAGTGGAGGAAATGGAGTGATGGAGTAGTGGAGTTGTGTGTTGGTGTTACACGACCAGTCTTGCCCAGAAGGACGAGTTGCTGCTGAAGGACTTTCCTTGAAGGATTCGTGCCATATACTTGTCTCTTCTTTTAGATGTTTTTCTTTTTGAGTGATAGTGAGGATTTCCTTTCATAATTTGACTTCCGGTTTTGAATTAATAGGTAATTGAATTGCTTTATTTTGAGATAGTTTTGTGAATAACTTTTCTGAAAGAGGTTATTTTAAATGGAATTTGCATCTTGGTCATGAATGATTGCACATGTCATATGAAATTGCAAATGTCGCATAAAAGGGAAGTATGAATGGAAACAAACATGGCATTTGATCATTGAGCCTCTTTCTCTATGTGCGGGATGCCAAGTCCCCAATGAATTCTAAAACTATCTTTCTTGTAAAATTGTTGAGTAGAACTTACTTGCTTTTGAAGCCTTACTTGTATCAAACCTAAGTAGCCTCTCTAAGGAAATCGTCTGCATTAATCTCCCAGATAGGGAAAGCTATTCCTCTGAATTAAGCTTCTTCTGGACAATGCGTTTCAAAGCGTTGCATTCCTTTGGTAGGGTGGTGAAGGAACCGGTGGAAATGAAAATACCTCGGGTCCATTACTTCATGATCAGTTGGTGGACGCCATACAGGAGGTAGCTCCACCTCTCTGTTTCGTACCCACGCCTCCAGCAAGTCCAAATTTTTTTCTATTGGGAACGGAAAGTGTAGGTACTTCGAGTCTAGCTCTTCCTGCGTTCGTGGGCGTTGTGGTGTCTCTACATGGTTTTGATGTGGAGCACGTTTCGGAGATGAAGTTGGAAGACTTGCGAGTGCCATCATATCTGCGGATCGCTTGCACAGGTAAAGGGATGTGGAAGGTGTCGTAATATCATTGCTGAGTGATCGAATTGAACGCTCCCATCCTCTGTACTCACGTATTCCTTGATTGATCTCTCATTCCTCAAGCATTTCTTCGCTTGGTTGACAGGTCAATGCGGATTGGACAGTCTTCCGGGTTTCAACAAGAGTCTTGAGATATAAATCTTCTAGCAGGGCTCCGTAGGCTGTGGGCTCCCTTTCTTTATCGCGGGACGTTGTACTACTCCAGGACAGGTCCTTTCCTCTCGTGGAGCCTCGAGTCTTCATTGTTGGATGGACCATGTTGTTCATCTTTCCTGAGTCTCCTGCGATTACGCGCTCTTTTTGCTTCTCCACCGGTAAAGGTGTGACCCCTGGCTAAGGATCCAGCGTTTCTCGTAATGTCTGAGTAGATGTCTTCGACCCTCCTTGTAATTGTGTTGTTATATCATTCAAAAGGCGGAATGTTTCGCTTTGTCTTCTAGCGACACCATCTTGATTTGCCAAGACATCTTCCAGCATTCTAGCTATACTTCCCATGGTATCTGAACCACCTGTGGTTTCCTGGTGAGGATACATCGCGAGATGAAAACCGAAAAATTGAGAATTCAATTTTTTGCAACCGAGAGATCAACCTCCCACCGTGGTCGCCAATTGTTTATGGGTGAAAACTATTTCTGCCGGTTTTGGTAATTTGGGATGTGTGGATGAGAAATGAGTCTAAACCTTAAACAAATGCACTATGCGGTGAGTGCTTGTAGATTCGAGAGATCAATCTGTGCAAGTCCGGCCTAAACCAAGAAATGGCCGTTCCAGACTTGTTTCGGTCACAAAGTGAAGGAGATGGGGTTGATCTTAGGGAGGGAAGCGAAGAAGGTGTTGAGAATGTGAAGGTGTTGGCTATGAAAGACTTGTATCGAGAAAGCTAAAGCGGCTTGCGTGGTGTAAGCTATCGGCCTGGTGTTTGAATACGATTGTATCAACACTTGCCTCTGTTGTCTGGACTTGTCCTGTTGTTGGAAATAGGGAGGAGAACCTATTTATACAAGTCATTTGAGCCTTATTCACGTCTCTCGTGGGAAGTGGAGGAAGTGGAGTTGTGTGTTGGTGTTACACGACCAGTCTTGCCCACTTCTCCCCGTCATCTCTAACCGTCCATGACTTCCCGACACGTTCTTGTGATGGCGCGTTGCACGCCGCACGCGTAAACCGCGGACCAATACCCCAAATATGTACCCCCCAGTTTGTGACATGATTGATGTCTCGAGTGTGTGGATTGTGGGACCCACAGAAAGTTGCATGTAATGCTAGATTAAATAACTAAGTTATTTAGGAAGTCGACACTTGTGAAGTATCATGTGTATTCTATGCAGGTACTGCATCATGGTGTGGTAGAGTGACGGGTGGTGATTACCATGACGCCTCACCGACCAATTAACTCCCGACCGTGGTTGTATAACCAAGCCGGTGAAGTTGGACGGACGAGATGATCTTTGAGACACTCATCTGCGACCATTGATGGAATTAGGGTTTTGAAGAGGTGCGCAGGCATCACTCTTAAGCTTGGTCGAAACCAAGCATGGGAAGTGTTTTGAAAAGGACCGACCGGGCATGCGTGTAGACAGCATGTCGGTGTACACGTCCGTACCTCACTGTCTCATGAAGGTGCGATCTAGGCCACTCAATTTGACCGGTAAAGAGGAGTGGTTGAGATCGATTTTGCAACATAAACTGCAGTGCCGCAAAAGCCGCGCATCATGCCCACTTCGGGCGCGCGTTCCAAGATGACCAATCTTGGTCGGTCTTGGCCGATCGGTCGGGCGTGTAGGTGGTAGGCTGGTGTTCACGCCTATACCTGACTGTCCCATGAAAACGTGATCTGAGCCACTCAAATCGTCCGGCGAAGTTGAGCGGTCGAGATTAGTTTGCAATTGGGAAGTGTATCCACGCTAGTTTGGGAGGACGATTTGGGATAACCAGGCATGGTATGCCTGGGCCGACCAGGTGAGGAGATTGATGGGTCCACGGTGGTCATGTTGGTATGACCGGACCTGCTTAATCTAATCTTGGGCCCTCCATTCGTGCCGGAGAAGATGGACACTCGTGATGCTCTAAACCCTAATTTTGGCTTTCACGGCCGTGTAACCATGCTTTATTCGGGCGTACGAATTGGGATGACCAACCATGGTTGGTCGACCGATTGGTCGATTCGGAGTATGGGTACTTTGGTATGTTTGGTAGGCGGCTCATGCCCACGATGATTGTGTTGACATGCTCTGGGCCTTTTGAATCTACATCTACACCCTCCATCTATACTGCGAAGATGGATGGTTGAGAATTGTTTTGTGACACATGTAATGTGTCGCAAACCCTAATTTAGGGTTTTCCGCCCATACTGCTCCGGTTTGGACGTTTTGGCAAGCTATGCCAACTGAGGCCGACCATGCGGGGTCCGCGTTGGTTCGAAATTTTGTGACACAGTCTCAAACCCGAATATTCCATACCGCTTGGGGTTATGGAATTGATCCGGGGCCATCCAATCATGCTGGTGAAGTTGGATGATCGAGATCATATCCAGACTGATACGGACTGTCCGGACGGGCTAGTATAACACACCGAGAGTTGCTCAATCGGGCTAGTATAACACACCGAGAGTTGCAGCCTTTACGGGTATTTCGTACATGCTTTCATTATAATGCTTGGAGGTTCGTGTTGCTCTTTGAGAGCAACACTCAGTCGTCATGCCGCACTGATAATGAGTACAGGAAATACAAGGCTGCTCACGCATTAATTAATAATGCTATAAATTCACAGGGTATATGGGATTGTTGCTACATGCTCCAACCTGGATGAATTTCGTGTATTTAATTCACAGAATGGGATTGTTGTCACATGCTCCATTCTAGGTGAATTAGTAAAGTGAAGAAGTATTCAACACTTATTAATGGCTTTATCTTTTACAAGATGTTAGCGTATAATTTTCTGGTTTTTTACAATTTTAACCTTAAATGAAAATCCACCATCAACAAATCTATGTCCTAGTCCGAGACATCTATAAATAGGCTAGAAATCAAGACTTATAGTTTTGATCACTAACATTGACAAACATGCTTGAGATAGCAACGCATGCGAGTTCGACCGAGCATTGCTCTAACAATCTCCCCCTTTGTTAATTTTAGTGACAAAACTATCAATACATATGGATTACAAAATAAATTTAACTTCATAGCTTCTCATCCAAATGCTTGATCTCCTTGGCATCTTCAACACGACTCTAAATCTTCATCACTTCCAAGTACTCCATGATTCTAAACATGTTCAACTCAGCATCATAGTTGTGGAAGATCCGTAGTGATAACAGTGAGAAAACAATTGCTCTTAATCATTGTTATACAGTGTCATAGTATTATTACACAACATCAAAGTTCAATTGTATCACAACTTTGACAACAATACTATGGTGATATGTATCACTCCCCCTAGTCAATACTTCATCTCGACATGAAAACCACTCCCCCTTACATAATGATTTGTAAACCATATGTATTTGTAGTATGATACTACACATTAATTCTCCCCCTTTTTGTCAATATAAGAGATGCGTCATGACCAAAAGAGAATAACATACCAACTTATTTAGATGCAATCATAAAGCCGAAGATAAATGCATTCATCAAAGAGTTTATAAAGATACAAGATAACCCCTATAATATTCCACAACCTCACTCCCCACAAAGATTTTGCAATAAAGCACAAGTTCAAAAAGAACTCTCCCCCATAAAATGTCATTCCCGAAAGAACAACAAAGGCGACCTTGCTTTTACAAGAAAAGAAGGATTTCTTTGGACATAACTAAATCACATAAAAACATGGATTTGAATCCAAAAATCTCATGAATCAACCAAAAAAAATGATCAATTGGCCATGCTCGACATAAGAGAACTTACAGAGCAACCCAGTATATGCACAAAAATGTGGATCGGATATCGACCAATACTGGGGAATACACAAGGATTCATTCTATTTTTCATCGCTATATGCAAAATGACATATAATAGACTTAATCCTTGTAAACAAAAGTTTATCCTTTCTTCCATCAATATTTGCATAATGACATAAAAGGTGAAAAGGCGAGGGTACCCAAATATACCTCAAGCTAAAACTTTTCCTACCTATAAGTCCTTTCTCCGAATGTGATCGTCTATGGACTGAGTCGAGACAATACAACTAATCGGTTCACACTTCGTGTGATCATCTATGGATACGAGATCGAGACAATACAACAACGAAGTATGTTTACTTGATACAAAGGTTCGGACTTAACCAAACACAATAGGATTGATTATCAAGTAAATAGGAATTAACGTTTGTGTGATTCACTTTAATTATAATAGAACAATTTATAATGTGAAAAATAAAAGTAAATGGCACAGCAAGATTTTGTTAACGAGGAAACCGCAAATGCAGAAAAACCCCGGGACCTTGTCCAGAATTGAATACTCTCAGGATTAAGCCGCTACACAAAATTATACCTAACTTCGTATAGTTGAGACCAAGTAACTAACCCTATAGTTCACTTAGTTCCGTCTGTATTCCCATGCCTCCGACTTGTGAATAAGTCACGTACTTGGAACAATTCCTTTGGTTCGTATTCCAAACAGTAAAGGAACAACAAATTTGTTTGGTATCAACTCTATTTAACCAAGTGATATGAGTCGGACAAAGGCTCTTCTGTTTATCTTAACATAAACTCCTTCGTCGGGTCCTTAGATATATCTTATATTCAATCACCCAAAGGTAATCGTTTAAGATTAAGCCAATCAATACCTTTAATCACAAGGAAACGTATTGATGCCGATCTACTCAATTAATCAATCCAATCTACCACAAGGATAAACCGATTATTAATTGGATCCTCTTTTACCGAGAAAAGTATTGTGCACACCAAAGATTATAAAACCCAAGTTAGATCTTCAATATCTTCTTTGTCTTCAAATCTTCTTAAATCTTCAATAAAAACCTGCACACAATCACTTGAATCTCTTGTGATCAATCACGCACAGAACGGAGTCTGTTAACAATGGATTATCACAGGATCGTCTTTAGAACTAACAACAGTCTAAAGATCCCTATCGAAACTCTGAACTAGTTTGAGTGAACCTTATATCAGAAGAGAAGATTCTCAAGAATAAACAAATTAGGTGCAATCATATTTCAACCACCGTTAGTCAATCAAATCAATCGAAAACAAAGATAAACCACCGCTAGAGCTTCTCAATCCCAAAGAAGACTTTAAACTGAGCGGTTGTAAGATATTTCGCCTAATTATGTTACTCTCATCTCCGAATAGGCGGCTACACCAGTAACAACAACAAAAGAGTAAATCTGTTGTTACGAAGGATTAGTTTGCTAGAAAGGCAAACTTCGTGTATTTATAGACAAGGAAGTTTGGACACCAAGGAATTTCCAAAACCGAAAATATTCTCAAGATATTCATAAAATCATAGATTCGGTTTTCATAATTCCTGGAAATGCTCTGTCCAAAAATAACGATCGAAATCTCTCGGAAAATCTAATTCGTAAATGCACATTACTAATTCTGTAATTTCCCTACAAAATGAAATTAATAACCTTAATTAAAAGATTCTTAACTTACTTATGTTTCGATCCTGGGATTCTCTTCCCTTAGCCGTTAAGGAATATATTTGAACAATTATAGAGATAAACATTCACAGCACGCGTTCAAAGTTTGTCGACATCTTAACTTTGTAAGTTCTCTTTCACACTTACAACCTTGAAACCGATTTGCCACACTTCCAAACAAGTTTAGAATTGGTTCATCTGACTTTCAATTGTCTTCTTCCTCCTCCTCTTCTATTGTTCAACATTCCTCTCATCTCTGCCAACTCTCTTAAGATTTGTTCATTTACATCAGGGTTCGAATTTATTGGTCTTTTTAGCTCTGCCTCTCTCCTTTTGCGTTCATGTCTACCTTGATTTTCTTGTTCAGCATTTTCTTCTTTTCTTTCTCTGCGACTTTCTCCTTCATATCGTTCACGAATTCGCACACCATTGTATCTATCATTTTCTCTTCTTGGTTGTCTATCAGCTCTCCTTTGTATTCTTTCATATTCTTCATTGATATTTCCATTGTTGCGATTTTGCTCGCGCCTTCTTTCTCGATTGTCATGATTGTTCTGCCGAATTGCTTCCTCCAATTCCCGTTCTTCCATTTCTACTCTTAATCTTTCCCTTTCGCAAGCTAGACGCGCTTGTTCAATATAATGTTTTTCGATGTCATCTTCAATCTCCTTTTGTTTCCTCTGTGTTTCTCTCCCATGCAGTATTCTTCTTCCTTCTTCCTGATTTTCTTCATCAATTGGACCATTCTGCTGCCTATTTCCTTGATTTCCGTCATTTTGGACATTCTGTAAAATCTCAGGACGTGGAATACACACCATTTTCCTTCTTTCGCAGCATCCTTCATCGAGATTTGGCTCTCTTTCTAGATTTTCTTCATTAACATTTTCTACAGGTAATATTCTCCTCATATCATCTCTAACCGATCCTGATCTTGACTCGGTGTTACTTCGACCTCCTATTCTCGCAACCTCATATTTTCCATTCTTAACTCATGGTTTTGCCTTGTTAAATTTGCACGTTCTTCCGCTTCTAATCGCCTTTCTTCATGTATTGTTTGTCTCAATGCTTCTAATGCTGCGACTTCTTCATTTCTATGAGTTGTTTCTCCCATCTCTTCTCGATTTCTCTCCTCTTGTCCATTATTTATCAATTGTTGCACTTCTTCTATTTCTTCCATAGAATCTGATCTCCATGTATGCACACTCACCCTATCATAATCTATTACTCTATTTGGTCTTTGGTTGAATTGGTGGTTGAATTTGACCTTCTTCTCTATCTCTTGCGTTTATTCTTGATGGTTCACCTACTTCATTTCTCCTTTCTCCAGTTAATCTCCCGCTTCTTCTTACAATTGTTGGTTGTTCTGATGCATTCCTTCTTCTAGCCATTTCTCAATTTTAGTAAATTGTTGAAAATTATGCGAAATTTCTTTTTTGTTACTCCCGATTCTTTCAATTCACAAGGTTGATCTCTACTCATTCCCTGTTTCTAGCGCCATTATGTAGTTGCAGGAAATCCTACACTACACCCCTTACTAGATTTTACACAATTAAGTCATTTTAAGATGAATGATTATGATTTCTATTGATTGAATACTTGAATCTTTACAATAAGAAATAGAAATGAGTTGAAGAATTACAATCACTCTAAAACTTTCTCTCTCCTCAAGACTTGCTTAACAATTCAAAAGAACTCTCCCTCAATGAGACTTACTCAACCCTTTATATAGGGTAGTACACGAGTGGATGAATGACTAAGCTGTCCTTTATTTTCGGGAATGTCTTGCGAAATATCGCAAGTGTACATATACCAATTCTCGCGACACTCCTAAATCTCGCTGAGTCTTCACATTCTTATCATGTTCTGGCTGTCATCATTCATTGCGTCATTTATTTTACTTCTCTGTGACTCTCTCGCAATATCGTTATTTATTAATCTCGCGAAGTATTGATGTCGCGATATTCTGATCCTACATCTTGCCTCTTCTCATGTCTTTTCTGCGAAGGAGAAAACGTCATGAGAATCAATATTTTAAAATGCCGCAATTGCTCATCTTTATCTCGCAATTGTTCATTTTTATCTGTTTCACTCCGCACGGAATTTATTACGGGTGTTTCTTCTTCCACTCTTTTCTTGACACGTCTCTTTCAACCGTTTATTCTTGACCATTCACGTCCCATCTCGCATTAAATGCATTTGTTTTCTCGAGGATTCTCCTCTCTATATATAGTTTTCTTACCCTTCTCTTCTTCTCTTTTATTTTCCCTCTGCAACTTCTCTTCTGCAACTCTCTTCCTCCGCACCTCTTTCGCTTGTAAATCTTTCCTTCTTTCTTTCTCTTGATTTTCAATTTTCTAATCATTCTCATACTCTAAAAATGGCTTCACTTGGTCGCACATATAAACCCCTTTTTAATGAAGCTCAAAAGAATTTTCAAGAGAAGGGCTTCATCTTATCGACCATTCATGATCAAGAATCTTCATCTATACTTTCTGCAAAGTTGTTTTCTGATCATCAATGTAATGATCAGAAGATCATAATCTCGCTAGGTCAAATCCTCGCAGGCCTTCCCATTCCTCTCTACAATCCCGAGATACCTTTATTCTATGAAATTCTTGCTCATGAGAAATTCTCGCGAGCTATTTATCAACTAAGTGGCGATTGTATTCGTCTAATGCTTGAATTCGCCAACCGTGGCGCCGGTAAGGGATCTTTATATCCTGATGATGTCAAAGATCCTAGATTCATGGATTTAGAAATAGACATTTGAGAAATATACCGTGGAAAACTTTTTTGAAAATTATGAAGTAATAAATATGAGAAATGATAAATCTCATTGGGGGTGCTCGATTGAAGAGAAAAGATAATATTTCAGTGATAAAATGCTCATGCAAGATATTGACTGGCACTCGGGCAAAAATAATGTTCCTCGGTATTCCAAGGATGAGAAGTGGTGGGTTGTTCCTCTATTTTTGAGCGGACCTTATATTGCAGGTTCTCATACACTCCCTGCGCATCTCGCAAACTATCAACCTTGGGAATTTAAGTGGCCCGAGAAGGCAAAAGAGGTATACTTCCTATTTCAGGTTTGCTTTGCGATATTTCCTTCCTCTTATACTTACTAGACTTGTAAAATTTTCAGATTGCCAAATTGAAAAGGAGTTATAAAAGACGTCCAAAGGCGAGTACTCTAGCGATACTCCAATCAATCACGGATGAAGTAAGAAATACTTTCTTTTGCTATTTTTAACAATATTGTTGCCTCTGTTTCTTATCTTCATTCGTGTGCGAAGGTTGTTGAAGAAATTAACATTCCCGAAGCTGCGAAGGTTAAGGGCAAGGATAAAATCACTCTTCGCAAGGATAAATCTTCTGCTCCATCTTCTAAAAAACGAAAAATCCATCCCTCTTCTCGTTCTAGTTCCCGAACCAGCGAGAGTTTTGACGAAGGTGAAAATGAGGTTGGTACTTCCTCTGCGAAGGAGAATTATTCGATCACTTCTGCTATGGCGCAATTGTCCAGTGTCTTCTCCGATTCTATGCAAGGATTAGGAGATAATCATTTATCTGCTACTTGCGAAGCTCTCGCTAAAATTTGCGATGCCCCCCTGTTAGAGGATAATGAATCTTTTCGCGGAGTTTCCCGAACAATGACTCCCAGTCTTTAAATGCACTCAGTGCTTTGGTATGTTCATATTTCGTTATTTCTTTGCGATTTCGATTATAAACCTTATCTTAACAATTTCTTTACTTTCCTTTATAGTCTGGGAGAGATTCCTTTGTTGTTGCCTCAGACCTCGAGAGAAGACGCAACAATTTTGAGAAGAAAAATCTTCAACTTAAGGAGAAGAACAAAGAGCTAGAAATTGAAGTTGCGACATCTCGCAAGAAGGATGCTAAAATTCAACAGTTGGAAGTTGAGTCTTCTTCCCAGA
The DNA here is from genome assembly GCA_023531295.1 of Papaver armeniacum. Classification (NCBI taxonomy): domain Eukaryota; kingdom Viridiplantae; phylum Streptophyta; class Magnoliopsida; order Ranunculales; family Papaveraceae; genus Papaver; species Papaver armeniacum. The sequence continues at coordinate 44,641 of JAJJWW010004344.1, forward strand.
AAGACAAAATATCTACACTTCAAAGTGCTAATCAACAACTTTATGGTATAACACCCTCCTTCTTTCTCTATTTCTATTTTGCCGTTTATTTTCCTTTGCCTGACTTATTATTTTCGCAGACATTTATAATCTTTCTGACGAAGCCATCCTTCTCCATTCATTCCCTGAACCTATGGATAATGATGCTCTTCTCGCTCTTTTCAATGAATCTTTAAGTAGTTCTTCAAACAAGACTAATTCTCTCTCATTAAATGAACTTCGAACCAAATTTCATCTTTTAGAAATTGAACATAGATCTAGTTTAGGTTTAGCCAACCGATTTAAACGTTTATATCTTGACTCCCAGGAGAGTAATAGTATTCTAAGGAAAAAGATTAGCAGCCTCATAGATGATAAAGATCGCATTGCTAATCAAGGTGCACAAGCATTAGCAAAATTCCAAAAAACTATTCTTGAAGTCCAAATTGAACGAGATGAATCCCTTCGCCAGAATGCCATACTTAATGAGCGAGAAAATCAAATTCGTTCACTTCTTGTCATAAATAATGATGATGAATTCGCTTGGGCTGCGAAGGTTATAGATAATGCCAGAAATAACTTAGGTGTTAACGTCAGTCTTCATCTTTGAGCATAATGCCTTGGTTAAAGATATGATTTCTGACAGAGAAGGTTGTTTTACTATTCTTCATTATTTTTCCACTTCTTTTTTACGAAACTGTTATTAAGCTGCTAATTCAATGTCATTTGTTCGCAGAATCTGAGAGGAGATTTCAGACTAGAATCAAGGAACTTGAATCTGAGAAAGCGCAACTCGCCAAAGACTTCTCTCTTCGCAATGACAAATATTCTAAGATGAAGAAGCAACTACAAACTACTGTGGCGAATTTCAACAATGATGTTGTTCGTTTTCGCAACCAAACTATTGAACAGATTTGCAATGATCACAACATTCCTCTTTCTTCATATCCTTGTCTTCTCGATGAAATTCCTGATAATATGCCTTGTTCAGATGTCTCTGATAGTGATGTAAGTGAAGAAGAAGAATCTGATAAAGAAGAATAAGTTGCTAGATTGTTCCATTTTCCTTTCTCTTCTTGTGATATTTGTATATTTATCCTTTTAACCTTCCATTTGTAATCTCTTACTGTAAATTTATCATGTGAAAATGAATAACAAATTTTTATTCTAATCATTCCCATACTTGCCTCTGTTATTTATTTTCACATGAGATAAATCAAGTCGATAATCTTTAAGTAATACTACTTCTTAATTTCGCAACTGCTGTTGCTGATTCTTCACAGATAAATGAAGAAATATAATCGTACTCGCAAGCTTGTTTGCTTACTCAATTTTTTGTGTTATTTTATCATCATTTATGTTGAAATTCATCATTGCGACAAAATCGCAGGACGTCTTTACATTTTCATGTAATAACCCATTGATCTTGTCTTACCATTGTTTTTGTGTGGTCTTATTTTGCCTTCCTAGTTAAAGGTCTTATTTTGCCACCCCTCATTTTGCATCAATATGACAGGTCTAAATATTCTTGCGAACATAAAATCCCATGACATTGACGTCTTGCGACAAGATCGCGACGCGTCTTTACACTTTCATGTAATGACCCATTGATCTTGTCTTATCATTTCTTTAGTATTTTTGCCTCTACAGGATATTTCATTTGTGACAATATGACAGGCCTAAATGTTCTTGCGAATATAAATCCCCATGACATTGCCGTCTTGTGACACTTATCAGCTCCCTAATGGAGGGTGCCGCCCTTATCATCTCCCTGGTTGCCCCTTCAAGGAGGCGTACATCGGCCATACAAGACTAGCTCCTCCCATCCGGTCTTAACAACAACCAGTTGTTTTCGCAGCCTCTTATCCCTTATACCTATATGGTTTATGGTTACGAGACTGCACCCTAAGTGGAGTTTTCTTCGGGCCGAGTGCAACATATGCCAAGACTTGCCAAGAATGGCCGAGACACTTCAAATGCCCCGGGCACTCTTGGCTCAACCGTGTACCCGGCGCCTTGAGCATACACGACTCCTTGGAAGAGACCCTCGGGCGTCCAACCAGGGTATAACCTTATATATATAGTTGGAAATCCAAGGTATCTCTCCCGGATAGGCTTTCATGGGCCCCAAATCTCCATGACTCAGGTTCCAGGAGCGGTGTAACCTTTTCACTGAGCCATGTCAAGAGATACCCCCTTATATGACGCACTTTAGGTCTTACATTTGCCTCTTGCGAAATATCATTCGCGAACTAGGGTGTACGCCATAAAGGTTCGTCCCATTCACTCACTCTTTCATTTTTGTTAATTCATTCAATCATTCATTTTGTTTGCGAAGCTATCGCACAATCTTACATTGTTTATTCATTTTTGTTTTTCAATTCTTCAATCAAATTGTCATACATTCTTGATGGCGAGATTCTCGCGTATTTCTTCTTCAATTATTTTTTCTTCCTCTTACCCTTAATATGCTTTTGTCATTGCTTTTTGATGATTATTCATTTCTTACACTTTTTGCTCCTGCTGCTCTCTGCCTCTGCACCATTCAAATCTTTTAATGATTCCTTTCCATCATGATTTTCCACTATTTTCATGCACTTGCTTCGCGATGTATCTTCACCTCTTGTATCTATGGTATCCACCATCAACCTTTCTCTTCTTTGTTCATCTTTTATATTTTGCTTCCAGCCCTTTCTTTTTGCAGCTCTTTCCTCGCAACTCTCCACATCAATCTCATAGCATTTTTGTCCTTCCATCCAATCTCCCTTTATAACTCCAACACCGCTAGGATGAGGAAACTTTATACATTGATGATACGTCGACGCTACACCCAGAATTTCGTGCAACCATGGCCTTCCGATCAATGCATTATAAGGGGACTCCACATCGACTACATAGAACAAAATTTCAGTTGATAATCCTTGCAAGGGTATTCTCATATGAACTTCTCCTTTAGGCTTATTATTTTGTGCCATTGAAACCGTATATTTTGTATGTCGAAGGTATCAATTCTTCATCCTTCCCACCCATAGTCTTGTAAGTATGGTAAAAAAGAATGTTCTTGAGCTCCCGTATCAATTAATATTCTATTGATCGCCAAGGAGTTTTCTGCTTCATCATCTTCGCCATCTACAGGTTTTGGATTAATTTCCAATTTTACGACCAATGGGTTATCATGCGCCTCTCTGCCTTCAGGAATCTCTTCTGTAGTGAAAGAAATAATTTGCATTTGCCATTCTTTTAACTGCGACGCCTTCGCGATGTTCATCACTTCTCTATCATCAGCATCCCTCGCAAAGACCCTACTGAGAACATTATCATGAAAATCTTCAATTGCTCGGTATGAATGTATAATAGAGTTGCAAAACAAATTTTTGGCTTTCGTTCCAACTTCTATTACGAATGTTTCTTTCCCCTTTGCTTGAATTTGTCTGTGCATTTCGGCGGTGGTGGTAACGGTTGAACCTTCTCTTCACCTTTTAGAAAATGATTGACTTTCCTTGATCAATCATTCGAGGATGATTCTTTTTATATTTCTGCAGTCATTTGTTAGGTGTCCATGAAAGCGGTGGTAAGAACGAGAACTCGTGACTTCTATCACTTGGTGGTGGCTCATTCCCCATATTCCATGGTGCGGTATGTTTTCCATCAAGAGTATAGCTTCCCATATTTTTTCCACGCTAGTATTTAATGGTGGCATTTTGATTTCCTCCATATACTACTGTGTGACTTCGCTGCCCTCCATGATAATTCTGCCTTCGACCTCCATAAGTTTCTTGCGGATGATCAAGTCTTTGAATTTTGTTATTGCCGCCACGGTTGTAATAGTTCCTTTCTCTTTCATATTCTTCCTGATCATGACTTCCCATAGCTACTATCTTTGGCTGCCCATCATCTATTATCTTTTCTTGTTGCCCTTGCGAAGTGCTCGCCTCTTTGTATTTATCAATTTGGGTAATAAGCTTGCATTCGCAGACATTTGGATTTGTATTCGCAATCGGGTATGATTCCATCTCATTTTGTCTTTCCTCTAGAGCAATATATTCCTCCTGAAGTTCTCGCAACTCAGTCATTGTAATTGTATTCTTGACTCTAAAAACTTGAATATATAACAAATTGGTTGCGAACATAGCGTTTATGAATGATAGAATAAGATATCTTTCATCCACTCGTCCAGCCATTTCGCTACACATTGTCTTCCACCTCACAGTTAAGTGTCTCAAACTTTCGCCAACTCTTTGTTTCAGCCCAAATACATCTTCAATTCCTGGTCGCGAGGAGTTATTACTTATATATGCCCCTAAGAATATAGCTTGTAAATGATTGAATGACGTGATTGTGTTTCTTGGTAAACCCTCAAACCATTTCAGTGCTTCTCCTGTTAAACTTGATGCGAAATATTTGCACAATATGGCGTCATGATTTTCCCCATTGTAGCATACATCTCACATACGCTTTGATGTGTTGTATTGCGCAAGTTGTTCCATCAAAAATCTTTGGTTAATGCGGGTAAATTGCACTTTGGGGTATTCCTCCTAATTGCACCTCTAGTGTAAAGGGGTTTTTGGCTTCTTCGATGGCCTCATCCAATTGTCTTCTTCCTCCTCCTCTTCTATTGTTCAACATTCCTCTCATCTCTGCCAACTCTCTTAAGATTTGTTCATTTACATCAGGGTTCGAATTTATTGGTCTTTTTAGCTCTGCCTCTCTCCTTCGCGTTCATGTCTACCTTGATTTTCTTGTTCAAAGCATTTTCTTCTTTTCTTTCTCTGCGACTTTCTCCTTCATCTCGTTCACGAATTCGCACACCATTGTATCTATCATTTTCTCTTCTTGGTTGTCTATCAGTTCTCCTTTGTATTCTTTCATATTCTTCATTGATATTTCCATTGTTGCGATTTTGCTCGCGCCTTCTTTCTCGATTGTCATGATTGTTCTGCCGAATTGCTTCCTCCAATTCCGTTCTTCCATTTCTACTCTTAATCTTTCCCTTTCGCAAGCTAGACGCGCTTGTTCAATATAATGCTTTTCGATGTCATCTTCAATCTCCTTTTGTTTCCTCTGTGTTTCTCTCCCATGCAGTATTCTTCTTCCTTCTTCCTGATTTTCTTCATCAATTGGACCATTCTGCTGCCTATTTCCTTGATTTCCATCATTTTGGACATTCTGTAAAAATCTCGGGACGTGGAATACACACCATTTTCCTTCTTTCGCAACATCCTTCATCGAGATTTGGCTCTCTTTCTAGATTTTCTTCATTAACATTTTCTACAGGTAATATTCTCCTCATATCATCTCTAACCGATCCTGATCTTGACCTGGTATTACTTCTCGACCTCTATTCTCGCAACCTCATATTTTCCATTCTTAACTCATGGTTTTGCCTTGTTAAATTTGCACGTTCTTCCGCTTCTAATCGCCTTTCTTCATGTATTGTTTGTCTCAATGCTTCTAATACTGCGACTTCTTCATTTCTATGAGTTGTTTCTCCCATCTCTTCTCGATTTCTCTCCTCTTGTCCATTATTTATCAATTGTTGCACTTCTTCTATTTCTTCCATAGAATTTGATCTCCATGTATGCACACTCACCCTATCATAATCTATTACTCTATTTGGTCTTTGGTTGAATTGGTGGTTGAATTTGACCTTCTTCTCTATCTCTTGCGTTTATTCTTGATGGTTCACCTACTTCATTTCTCCTTTCTCCAGCTAATCTCCCGCTTCTTCTTACAATTGTTGGTTGTTCTGATGCATTCCTTCTTCTAGCCATTTCTCAATTTTAGTAAATTGTTGAAAATTATGCGAAATTTCTTTTTTGTTACTCCCGATTCTTTCAATTCACAAGGTTGATCTCTACTCAGTCCCTGTTTCTAGCGCCATTATGTAGTTGCAGGAAATCCTACACTACACCCCTCACTAGATTTTACACAATTAAGTCATTTTAAGATGAATGATTATGATTTCTATTGATTGAATACTTGAATCTTTACAATAAGAAATAGAAATGAGTTGAAGAATTACAATCACTCTAAAACTTTCTCTCTCCTCAAGACTTGCTTAACAATTCAAAAAGAACTCTCCCTCAACAGACTTACTCAACCCTTTATATAGGGTAGTACACAGTGGATGACAACTAAGCTGTCCTTTATTTTCGGGAATGTCTTGCGAAATATCGCAAGTGTACATATACCAATTCTCGCGACACTCCTAAATCTCGCTGAGTCTTCACATTCTTCTCATGTTCTGACTGTCGTCATTCATTGCGTCATTTATTTTACTTCTCTGTGAATCCCTCGCAATATCGTATTTATTAATCTCGCGAAGTATTGATGTCGCGATATTCTGATCCTACACCAAACATATGACATGTTACTCCCCCTTAGTCCGTGCTTTCACTCTTTCGTTAGATAAAAACATTCAAGTACCAATGTTCTTTTCCCTAGCGATGCCAATCAATATAAATATCAATGCCAGCATCACATGTTTACTCCATATATTTCTCCCCCTTTTTGTCACAAAAATGACAAAGAAACGAAAAAATAAAGGACAACACGAAAAGAATCTTACAAATCTCAGAATAGACTTGCAAACCTGTAGAGTTAGGCACGAGGGTTCCACACATCATGTTCTGATAACCAATATCAAAACCGAAACTACAAGTAGTCTTATTTTGATATGTTACCAAGGAAACAATTGTCCGAAACAATTTTTCCAATTTATTTTAGCAAACCAAAAACAACTAAGCATATTAGTCCCTTTGCTAAACCGATTGTTCAAAAACAACCGCTTAATTCGATAAGACCAAAATAAAGATAAACTCCATTTTTCTCATCAGGTTCTAATTATCAATAAACTTAGACCTTTCAATTTTAAACAAGACAAGTACTAGGTTAGTTAACTAGCATTTCTTGTTTAGGCATTCGATTAGACTTGAATAACCGAAACCTCACTTCGATAAGTCTAACTAAGATCAGAATTAACTTAGTTTCTTATCCGGAATCGAATTGGACTAAACAACTCATCCCGTACACATATTATTTCGTTAAGCCATAAAAAATTCATACAAACCAAAATAAATCAACTTGCATAATTATTCACCTCAACCGGAAGCAATTGAAACAACATAGACATTATAATCACCGCAATTTTGTAAGCCTAAACGATTGATACCATACAAAAGCAAGATAACAATAGTTTTTCTTAACCGGAACCAATTGAATCACACACACACATCAATTGTACCGAAATTTTGTAAGCCTACACAATTGATACCACACAATAAAGCAAGATAACAATAGTTTTTCTTAACCGGAACCAATTGAAACACACATCCACACACGCATCATGGAATAAATATCAATTGAACCGAAATTTTGTTAAGCAAAAGCAACAAATATATATAATATAAACTTAGGCTTTTCTTAAACAGGAAAACAATTAACTAACAAGATTGTTACCTCAAATTTTGCATCCACTTCTCCAATATGATTAAATCTGCGTCCAGGGAGAATTGATATCGAAATATCACCACGTTGTCATCCTAATGCGTGAGCAAAAGAATAACAACACACCTCAACCTTTACCAGAGAAAGGTTGAAAACCGGTTTTAACAATTGCAAGCAAAAGTTAAAAACCGTCGAAAGACTCGAAACACATATGCTTTTATGCTAAACCAAAACTGATTCAACATATTGTGACTTTTTCACATATTGTTTCTATCAGAACCCCTCATAATCCTTTGATAAACCCTACCTACAAGGGATAGAACTTAATCCTGCTAAATCAAAAAGTCACCCAAACCATGAGGGTTCACAATATATGAGATCGAATATTAAGGTAGTAAAACCGAAATCAAACATCCCATAAACATACATAGCAATAAGGTAAAAGCAATTAAGCACAGGCTATGTAAACCGGAAACTATCACAAGAAAAATTACCAATCAAATAATTTTATTCATAATAGACCAATAAAATCAATGAAAGAAATCAAAAATTGATGTCTATTAAACTAGATTAAGTATTACAGCAAATAACTTAATCTCTTAGAAGACTTCTAATTGTTTACCGAAGATTCTTTGGTGCTTTTATTCTTAGATCTTCTCTTATCTTTCAGATGATTGAGTCTTTGCTTCAGGAGATTCAATTCCACAATCGACTTTAAGAGGTTCGATTCAAGCAGTTTTTCATTCGCTACTGCAGCTTCCAAAAGCTCACGAGTAACTTCAAAGTCCCCCATTAACGCAAACATAAGCTCAAGAGAGATATGACTCTTTTTATGTTCTTCTGAGAAGTAACACTTGAATTCAACAGGAAAGGTTTCAAGTTTTCGTAGTTGATATTCAATATCAATAGTATTTTCACCCATCTTTGACCGCAAACAAAACGAAGAAGAATATCGGTCCAAAAGATGGTTTATATAATAATTCATACTTGATTCCCAAGTATGAAATACCTAATTGTGGTATCTTATTTGCGAAAATATACTCTTGGAAACAACACGAGTATTTCCGAACCAGTATGACCAAAAGGTCAGAAAAATTTACCAAAAACTTTGGTCAGGGACTTCCCAAGGATAGAAAGATACTCAAAGTATAAAAATACTTTTAAATATTCAGGAATCTATTATATGTTTTTCAAATTCTTGTGCTCCTTTTAAGAATTTCCCCTTTTATTTGGGTTGAGCACATCAAGGGAAATTCTATAGGCCAACATCAGTTGTTGGTGAGAGCTAATGATAGCTCAGAATCTGTAGAACAAGATCCATCATGATATTTCTGAATATCTATCCTTTTGGGATTCTTCCAAGAATAAACTTCTCTCATAGTGTCACAACAGAAGTGATCTGATTTAACAGAATAATCATCTTGATGATCATAATTGTGACATGAAGTTATGTGAGTCATGTGATAAGCAGAACTCTTGTACCGATCCAGGAATTTTTTGGAATATGACATCATCATTTGATGAGATTGTTTCTCGGATCTAATCTTAGATATTGATTAACAACAAAACAGCATGATCTGAAATCATTCCCTTTTGTGTGTAAGAGTTGATTATTACAACTGTCTGAGAGATAATCATTGTCACCATTGATGACCATTAATTTTGACCGGATACTGGTCAAAAGATTATCCCTAGAAATCCATTCATCAAGATTCTTGTGAGAGATATGACAATAGGAATCACAATGTTGTATATTAGTTAAGAGATTCTGCAGGTTAGAATCACATATCCTTGTTTTAACTAACATAACTCCTTTGGCTTGAGAAGATTCAAGACCATTAGATTCAAACACCATCATGAACCAAGAAATCTCTCGACGATCTTTTTTGCGAGATGGATAATAGGTATTATCCTTAAGATTATATTTTTCAGCAAGCTTTATGAAAAACTTGATTTCATTATAGTCATCTGAAACTGACCTTTTTGCCATATCAGCTTGTTTTTTGATTAACACATCACGGTTAATATTGTTTTGTTCCACAAGTGAACTTACAGTACAGAGCTGTTTATCAACTTTTGAAAACAGACTTCCTTTAAGAAGCATATCATCTTCTTGCTCAACGTTAACTGAATCACACATTAGATTCAATTCGTATAAGTTGGATCGCACCAAACACAGATTGTTAGATCTTTTCGTGTTTTCCTGCTGTGATACCAATTGAAAAGGCGAGGGTACCCAAATATACCTCAAGCTAAAACTTTTCCTACCTATAAGTCATTTATCCGAATGTGATTGTCTATGGACTGAGTCGAGACAATACAACTAATCGGTTCACACTTCGTGTGATCGTCTATGGATACGAGATCGAGACAATACAATAACGAAGTATGTTTACTTGATACAAAGGTTCGGACTTAACTAAACACAATAGGATTGCTTATCAAGTAAATAGGAATTAACGTTTTTGTGATTTACTTTAATTATAATAAAACAATTATAATGCGGAAAATAAAAGTAAATGACACAGCAAGATTTTATTAACGAGGAAACCGCAAATGTAGAAAAACCCCGGGACCTTGTCCATAATTGAATACTCTCAGGATTAAGCCGCTACACAAAATTACACCTAACTTCGTATAGTTGAGACCAAGTAACTAACCCTATAGTTCACTTAGTTCCGTCTGTATTCCCACGCCTCCGACTTGTGAATAAGTCACGTACTTGGAACAATTCCTTTGGTTCGTATTCCAAACAAAGAAAGGAACAACAAATCTGTTTGGTATCAACTCTATTCAACCAAGTGATATGAGTCGGACAAAGGCTCTTTCGTTTATCTTAACATAAACTCCTTCGTCGGGTCCTTAGATCTATCTTATGTTCAATCACCCAAAGGTAATTGTTTAAGATTAAGACAATCAATACCTTTAATCACAAGGAAACGTATTGATGCCGATTTACTCAATTAATCAATCCAATCTACCACAAGGATAAGGCGATTATTAATTGATCCTCTTTACCGAAACAAGTATTGTGCACACCAAAGATTATAAAACCCAAGTCGATCTTCAATATCTTCTTTGTCTTCAAATCTTCTTAAATTTTCAATAAAAACCCGCACACAATCACTTGAATCTCTTGTGATCAATCACGCATGTAACGTAGTCCGTTAACAATGGATTATCACAAGATCGTCTTTAGAACTAACAACAGTCTAAAGATCCCTGTCGAAAATCTGAACTAGTTTGAGTGAACCTTATATCAGAAGAGAAGATTCTCAAGAATAAACAAACTAGGTGCAATCAGATTTCAACCACCGTTAGTCAATCAAATCAATCGAAAACAAAGATAAACCGCAATTATCTAGTTTCCCACCAACGGGTCGCGCTAGAGCTTCTCAATCCCAAAGAAGACTTTAAACTGAGCGGCCGTAAGATATTTTGCCTAATTAGGTTACTCTCCTCTCCGAATAGGCGGCTACACCAGTAACAACAACAAAAGAGTAAATATGTTGTTACGAAGGATTAGTTTGTTAGAAAGGCAAACTTCGTGTATTTATAGACAAGGAAGTTTGGACACCAAGGAATTTCCAAAACCGAAAATATTCTCAAGATATTCATAAAATCATAGATTCGGTTTTCATAATTCCTGGAAATGCTCTATCCAAAAATAACGATCGAAATCTCTCGGAAAATCTAATTAGTAAATGCACATTACTAATTCTGTAATTTCCCTACAAAATGAAATTAATAACCTTAATTAAAAGATTCTTAACTTACTTATGTTTCGATCCTGGGATTCTCTTCCCTTAGCCATTAAGGAATATCTTTGAACAATTATAGAAATAAACATTCACAAAGACGTGTTCAAAGTTTGTCGACATCTTAACTTTGTAAGTTCTCTTTCACACTTACAATCTTGAAACCGATTTGCCACACTTCCAAACAAGTTAGAATTGGTTCATCTAACTTTCAAGAACTATGTGATTGATCAAACCAACATTCAATCACAATCATGGGTTTACGGTTCTACCAAACCAAGTTTCGGTTCTACCTCAATGTGAGTATTGTGCATAGTCACACTAGCTTCCCAAAAGTTCGGTTGACTATGTACTAGGATCGGTTCCTCACATATATATGGTATCTAACTTATATGTGTTGCATATGTCCATAGGATCGGTTCCCCTTTATGCTATAAACCTTGATGCACCCCATACAAGGATCGGTTCCCTTTCCCATACAAGGATCGGTTCCCTTTCCCTTACAAGGTCAGACATACAAAATCCGATCATACCACAGGTGATTACTTAAGATCGGTTTTACTAATAAAATTTATACCAATACATAAGTCAGGCCTTTGTGAACAGTTCTACCAAGAACACAACAAGTTGTGAGCGGTTATACTCTATCACACATATTGGTTGTTCATAAGATATGCAATGAATAACAAATGGCAATTTTCTTTTCGGTTCACAAACAATTTTATGAACTTACTTCCTTAGAACACATGTAAACATTTTTCCCTAGGATGAAATCCTCACCTCATACCCATACATAATCACAATAGCATTCAAATGATTATGGCGATGTCTTATCTACAAAGTTTAATGGTTACGCAATAAACCTCGTATTGTATTCCTTAATACTATGTCTATCTAGAGTTCAATATGCTTGCATTATGTTTTCAATATGCACGACTTGAAAGATATGTTAGGGAATGAAACAATTCAAGTCAAATATCACTAACCTCAAGTGGAAGGATGATTGTTGTCGTTGCTTACTTATGTTTCGATCCCGGGATTCTCCTCCCTTAGCCGTTAAGGAATATCTTTGAACAATTATAGAAATAAACATTCACAGCACGTGTTCAAAGTTTGTCGACATCTTAACTTTGTAAGTTCTCTTTCACACTTACAACCTTGAAACCGATTTTCCACACTTCCAAACAAGTTTAGAATTGGTTCATCTGACTTTCAATAACTATGTGATTGATCAAACCAACATTCAATCACAATCATGGGTTTACGGTTCTACCAAAACAAGTTTCAGTTCTACCTTCATGTGAGTACTGTGCATAGTCACACTAGCTTACCAAAAGTTCGGTTGAATAGGTACTAGGATCGGTTCCCTACATATATATGGTATCTAACTTATATGTGTTGCACATGTCCATAGGATCGGTTCCCCTTTCTGTTATAAACCTTGCTGCACCCCATACAAGGATCGGTTCCCTTTTCCTTACTAGGATCGGTTCCCTTTCCCTTACAAGGTCAGCCATACAAAATTCGATCATACTTAAGATCGGTTTTACTAATAAAAGTTATACCAATACATAAGTCAGGCCTTTGTGAACTGTTCTACCAAGGACACAACAAGTTATGAACGGTTATACTCTATCACACATATTGGTTTTTCATAAGATATGCAATGAATAACAAAACTAATAACACCTGGCAATTTCCTTTTCGGTCCACAAACAAGTCTATGAACTTACTTCCTTAGAACACATGTACACATTGAACCCTAGGATGAAATCCTCACCTCATACCCATACATAATCACAATAGCATTCAAATGATTATGGCGATGTCTTATCTACAAGGTTCAATGGTTAAGAAATAAACCTCGTATTGTATTCCTTAATACTATTTCTATCTAGAGTTCAAATATGCTTCGCAGTTATGTTTTCAATATGCACGACTTGAAAGATAAGTTAGGGAATGAAACAGTTCAAGTCAAATATCACTAACCTCAAGTGGAAGGATGATTGTTTTCGTTGTAGCTCCTTGCTTCTTCACATCTTCAAGTCTTCGCAATACTTGTAATGTCTCATATCCTAATACTTTCAATCTAACCTATACGAAGTTTAACTCTAGTACATAATCAAGCGACTCTTAACATGAGTTTTGATTCACTAAAATATGACAACCAAACTTGACATACCAACGCTTGGTGGGTTCAACCAGCCATGCTCTAACAGGTTGACAAAGGCTCTTATCTAATAAACTCCTTTGTCCGGTTAGATCAATCTATCCAATAACTATCGAAATAGTTAAGTTTAGATCAATCAATATAGATCTCAAAAGAAACTATAAAGCGATGCCGATCCCATGTAACTAATCAATCGAAAAATCCGATTCTAGTTGGATCCCACCGATCAAGGTTTGTGCACACAAATTCACAAGATACGAAAACCAATAAGAAGTCTTCATCGTCTTCAAATCTTCTTTAATCTTCAATAACCTGCACAACACCACTTGAATCTCTTGTGATCAATCACGCACAGAACAGAGTCTGTTAACAATGGATTATCACAAGATGTCTTTAGATCTAACAACTGTTCTAAAGATCCCATCGATACTTCGATCTTGTTTGAGTGAATCTTATATCAGAAGAGAAGATTCTCAAGAATAAAAAAACTATAGGTGCAATCAAAGTTTCAACAACCGTTAGTCAATCAAATCAATTGGAAACTAATAATACCGCAATTATCTAGTTTCCACCAACTGACACTCGAGAGCTTTTTGATCCCAAAAAAGTCTTTAAACGAGGGGTCGTAAGAGATTTCACTTAATTATGATACTTTCTTTTCCGAATAGACGACTCCACCAGACAACAAATAATGAAGTTTGCCTAGCTCATATTTCATATTTACATGGATTTTCTTTATTGGAATCGGTTATACCACACTTCCAAACAAGTTTAGAATTGGTTTACCTGTTTTCCAAGACTACTATGTGATTGATCAAATAGCAAATCACATACACGGGTTCACTCGGTTCTACCAATCACTAGAATCAGTTACATCTAGTTATGAAAATACTTGTGATCGGTCACACCAGTCACTAGGATCGGTTATACCTATTACAAGGATCGGTTCCATATTCACATGGTATTCCTTGTGATTGGTCACACTAGTTATCAGGACTGGTTACACCAGTTACCGGGACCGGTTACACCAATTACAAGGATCGGTTACACATACTCATGATCGGTAACACCAATTACTAGGATCGGTCACACCAATTACAAGTATCGATCATACCATCACATGGTGATTACTTAGGATTAGTTACACCAATTATTAAAAACCATTCATAACAAATCATAAGTCAGTCATTGTGATTAGTTATACCAAGATACATAACCAAGGTTAAGATCGGTTCTACAATCTAACACATATTGGTCATCCAAAGATTTGCAATGAATAGCCTGACCAATAAGCCTAATGATTTCCCTTTCGATTCATAAAACAAGTTCATGAATCTACTTACTTTAAACAAATGTAAAACATTGTTTCCTAGGATCAAATCTTCACCATAACCCATTCACATAATCATAACAATATATACAAGATTATATCGATGGCATATCTACGAAGTTCAAAAGATAAGCGTTATACTTCGTAGTCTAATTCCCTAATACTATGATCATACAATTATGACCATGTCACATCACTAGAGTATTATACAATATGTACATTATATACAACTTCACAGATCTGTTTTCAATATAGCACGACTTGAAAGATACGTTAGGAATGAAATAGTTCAAGCCAATATTACTAACCTCAAGTGGAAGCATGATGTCATCGTTGTAGTTCGCTGCTTCTTCACATTCTTCAGGTCTTCGGAGTAATACTTGTATGTCTCAACATTCATAGACTTTCTAGTCTAACCTAAACGAAGTTGACTCTAGTATTTAATCAAGCGACTCTAGATGAGTTTTGATACTAAAATATGACAGCCAAACTTGACATACTAACGCTTGGTGAGTTCAACCGAGCTATGCTCTAACACTAAATATTCAAATTAAGTGTGATATTAGTACACTGAGGTAACCAAACAAAAATTGGAGGAAGAACAAAAAAAACAACAATGGACAGTAAAACGTAATGTATATATCACCGTCACTGAAATGATAGAGAAATAATGCCTTTCACCACCGCTTTGGTTAAAGTGAAAAGTTCCTTTTCAACACTACTTAGTGATACGTATTGATCTATGTACCTTGGTGACTATTATTATAGAGGAGGAATTCAGAAAAATAATAGACGAAAACTAAAAAACAGAACACAAATAAGTAATTCAAAGAAATATATCTACTCTAGATTATGAACAAGAAAACTATTACAATTATCTCTTTGTTACGCTCACAATATCTCTGGGTAAAATAACGTCAAAGTATTTTCTAAGCTTGCTTTTACAATAATTAATTGCCTTACAAACTTCTCTCAAGGTGATTTGTCTCTCAAACCTCCTTTCTTGGATCTAGGTGTGTCTGTATCACAAACCACACTGTCTTAGCTATGAGCTAAACATCTCTATTTATAGTTTTAACGGTTTCCCAAATCTTCTAGGAACAATTCCTTTTCTAGGTATATTTCCTTATCTAGGAATATTATCTTGTCTAGGAATATTTCTAATCTAGATATAATTCCTTTTCTAAGTATATATTTCCTTATCTAGAAATATTATCTTGTCTAGGAAATATTCCTTTTCTAGGTATATTTCCTTATCTACGAATATTACCTTGTCTAAGAATATTCCTAATCTAGGAATAATTCCTTTTCTAAGAATACTGCCTAAAAATCAGTATTCCTTCCTTAAATTACAATTCTATCCTAAATCTTCCTTGGGGATCACTAGTTCCGGGAGAGAGGAAGATACACATGTATCATGCGCCCCCACTCAAGAACTTGAACTCCCGTGAAAGTTAGATTTGGAGGTTAGGGAACTCGAGGGTTCCTTTCACCCTGCTGAACCATCTATCTTTCTTTGGAAACTTGACCTTGACATCTAATTTGAAAATCGTCCATATCTCCTCGTCTTGTCTTAGTCACTATTCTCTCCATAATGCAATATTCTTGAAAGTGTTCTTCTTCTTTCTCGTTCTTTTCTTCAAAAACACCAGATGAAAACGTAGTCTTTTTCTTCGTCTTCGGCTTAGGTGTATAAGACTTTATGTCTGTTGTAGCGCAACCACCTTCTCTCCCGTAGTTTGTGGTTCGCTTTGCTTTGGATCATCAACTGACTCTCCCTTCTTATGTTCTCTTGTTCTTTAAACGTTTTCTTGCTTCTCGAGTAACTCACTAAGCTGTTTGTAGAGAGATCTAGTGAAGACCATAAACCACAAAAATCTTCCCTAAAAGAAACGAACCTTGCTCTGATACCAACTTGATACGTATTGATCTATGTACCTTGGTGACTATTATTATAGAGGCGGAATTGAGAATAATAATAGACGAAAACTAGAAAACAGAACAAAATAAGTAATTCGAAGAAATATATCTTCTCTAGATTATGAACAAGAAAACTATTACAATTCTCTCTTTGTTACGCTCATAACATCTCTAGGTAAAATAACCTTAAAGTATTTTCTAAGCTTGCTTTTACAATAATGAATTGCCTTACAAATTTCTCTCAAGGTGATTTGTCTCTCAAACCTCCTTTCTTGGATCTAGGTGTGTCTGTATCACAAACCACACTGTCTTAGCTATGAGCTAAACATCTCTATTTATAACTTTAACGGTTTCCCAAACATTCTAGGAATAATTCCTTTTCTAGGTATATTTCCTTATCTAGGAATATTACATTGTCTAGGAATATTCCTAATCTAGTAATAATTCATTTTCTAAGTATATATTTCCTTATCTAGAAATATTACCTTGTCTAGGAAATATACCTTTTCTAGGTATATTTCCTTATCTAGGAATATTACCTTGTCTAAGAATATTCATAATCTAGGAATAATTCCTTTTCTAAGAATACTGCCTAAAAATCAGTATTCCTTCCTTAAATTACAATCCTTCTTGAGGATCACTAGTTCCCGGAGTGAGGAAGATACACAATATCACTTAGAGCATCTCCAATTTATGATGCACCGATACTGATACGGGGATACTGATACGGTGACACTGATACGGGGATTCGTCAATTTTCATAAAATGGGGATACGAGATACGGTGGGATACGTGTATTTATCAAAAAAATATTTAATATAATAATAATTCACTCTACTAAAAAATCATAAATAAAAAAATCCGATAGATACTATTTTGATTATTAAAGTGAGCAAATATTAAATTTTCAAAGATTTTGGGTTTCAGTCTTACTTATGTTAATTGAATGGATAAAATCACATGTACTCCGATTTCTCTCTAAAACAACATGAAAAACATGACTGCCCAATAAGCCTTAAATTTTTCTAGCACCATTTTTTCTTAAGCACCATAAAAATAAATACCAAGTCTTTTTCTTTATAGTCAACAAGTTATTATGTTTAGATATAATTATTCAATATGATCATGATTACAAATAACTATAAATATTTAGAATTTTAGATTTTATGTATAAATTTATAAATATATAGATTTTGTATAAAAAAAAAAGTTAGATTATAGGAAGTATCCCCTTATAGAGTATCTGAGAGGTATCCCAGAGTATCCCCTACCCTTTTTGTAATTAAAAAAGGTGACACTTTAAATGGAGTATCCACACGTATCCCCTGTATCCCCAAGTATCCGATACTGATACGGCGTCGATACGGATACGTCACCAATTTTGAAGTATCCGTGCTTCATAGTCTCCAATGGATCCTCAATGTGGTTCATACGTGGATGGGGTTTAAAGACATCCTCTAGTAAATATCTGATCCAAAATCCTAGATTTTAGAAAGTTAAAAAATTTCATCTCCAACGGTAAGATCTTAAGTTTGATTGGAAGTCGATTTGGAATAATCCTATTGGTTAGTATTTTAATTGTTAATCTAAAAAATACTTTTGGTAAAACAAAATAACTAAATTGAGATCTTCACATCCTGTACGAGATCCTCTAGTTTTAGTGGATCTATTAGCGGATGTCGGTCTAACTACACGATAACTCATCCTTACATTGTCTTTCTACATTCGGAGTTGGAGAAGAAATTTTGATAAAAGGTGGTTAAATCCTATGTGGCCTTAAATTTAGGTAACTAAAACATATCGGTTGGAGATGCTCTTAGTTAGAAGCGAAATGTTGAGTTTCACTCCAACCAAAATGGTAGAGAAGTATGGTATTTCACCATCATCTGGTGATACTGAAAAGTTTCAATTCACCGCTACTCGGTTGGCAGTGCAATGTTAACTTTCACAGTTTTATGTAATGTAGAGAAAATTTTAATTCACGTTTCGAACCATGAATGTGAATCTTTGATTTCTCTCCTACTGGCACTAAAGAACGAAGGTTTTACACACTTGATTTTTTTTATATACATACACAAACATAGAAATTAGAAAAAATCATGTTTTGATCGTTTGGTTACCTGAGATTTCTCGTTTCGAGCAAACTCAGGTACATTTGATGAAAGAGATTCATGTAATGGAAAATGAATTGCTAAGGGTTGACTGTCATCTTCCCGACCTTCAAAATTTTTATATTCACCTATCATTATCTTCGTAACTTCGTTTGAGATAGAGTTTCAGTAACAAAATGTCCAAAATCCCTACGATTCCACGTTTAATCATAAAAGAAATTGGGGTTTTAAGGATTTTGTTTGGTGACATGGGACCTACGAATCAGTGGGTTAAAGTATAAATATCAAAAATGCTTAGTTCACCGAAGATTTGCACTTCGTTGCGTCCCAGGCTCTAATACAGGTTGGCCCCTTGCTAAATTCCAGGGAACGCGAGCCCCGCCTTCTCTATTAGTGCTTCGGTACAAAACGAAGTGAACTGCTTCG
Source organism: Papaver armeniacum (assembly GCA_023531295.1). Lineage (NCBI taxonomy): Eukaryota > Viridiplantae > Streptophyta > Magnoliopsida > Ranunculales > Papaveraceae > Papaver > Papaver armeniacum. The sequence continues at coordinate 63,820 of JAJJWW010004344.1, forward strand.
GTCAGTCTAGAACTGCTGTATAAATATCTACTGAGAACAGACCTTTTAAGGATATTTTGGTTTAAAAAAAAAATATAAAAGTGTAACTCCTTAAATGAGTGACTTGGTCCTGGATTTTCCACTCCCTTATACCAAAAGTAGGAAATACCATTAGGTCATAGAAATAATATATTAGAGAGAGTCTAGTCAAGTTGACACAGTCAACTGTCTGTTTGGTCCTTTTTGGTAAAATATATTATAGTTTGGTCCTAGAAATTATGGTTTGGTCCTAGGTTGATGTCATGAATGATGTAAATGTCATTGTGTGGTGGCAGAAATACCCTTTTGGGGCCACATATATAGACAAAATCACTAATAAATATCTCATTCTTAGATTTATATTTTCTCTCCTCTTTATTTTCAGATTTGTTTTCTCTCTCTTAATTTTTTCAGATCTAGTTTCTCTGTTCTTGATTTTTTCTCCGTTTTTTTCGCCCGTGTTTGATTTTTTGATGAAGATAATGGTGTTGAAGATGAAGATGACGAAGAATCATATGAAGATTATGAAAACGGCGAAGATGAAGATGAAGATGCATTTTTTGATGATGATTTGTTGATGTTTTTCGTGATGATGATGTTTGCTGCTGATGTTGAAGACGTCGAAGAAGATGAAGATGACGCTGCTGATGTTTTTATATGGAGTTCATTCCAGAAAATGAAGTCTGGTATGTATATGTTTTTATATGGACTTCATTTCTGGAATGAAGTCTGTTTTTTAGGTTTTTATATGGACTTCATTTCTGGAATGAAGTCTATTTTTTAGGTTTTTATATGGACTTCATTTCTGGAATGAAGTCTGTTTTTTTTTAGGTTTTTATATGGACTTCATTTCTGGAATGAAGTCTGTTTTTTAGGTTTTTATATGGACTTCATTTCTGGAATGAAGTGCTGTTTTTAGGTTTTTATATGGACTTCATTTCTGGAATGAAGTCTGTTTTTTTTTAGGTTTTTATATGGACTTCATTTCTGTGATGAACTGCTACAAGAAAATAAGTAAAAATTAATACGAAATTAAGGGTACTTTTGTCAGTTTAATATTTTTAAATAATTATGGACCAAACAGTAAAGGCGTTTTCCTAAAGGACCAAATATACATAGGCCCACCTAAAAAAGGACCAAACAATATTTTTCCCATCCCAAAACCCCCTCCCTATAACAAAAGTGTAAAATAAAAATAGAAATTGACGTTTAGTCCCAAAGTTTGTGGGCTTTGGACGCTTTAGTCCATCCATCTGAAGCCCAGTACAATCTAGTCCAAAAAAGCCCCGCCTGGTACAGTTTAGTCCAAACATGGACGAGTTAGTCCAAATTCACGAACGAGTCCCGATTTTGCGAGTTTTTCATATACCATAATTACCCTTGAACGATTCCTGATATATAAAGCGTGTTTTTGAAATCGAATTTTTTGGATCTAAAACTTGAATACAAAACAGGATGCATCTCAGAGATTAGTTTTGGGAGGCGATTTAACAGTTTCAGAGAGGATTTGATCGTTTCTTCATCATATTTCAACTCAGGTTACATTTGAAAGTGTTCTAGAGTCGAAAATTCTTAATCTCAGATTTGAAGAAACGACATAGTGAGAGATAGATCGTTCCAGGTTTGAATTCGGAGGTGATTTAACAGATTCATAGAGTTTAGATTGGATTTGATTGTTAATGGAGCAGAATTCAACCTCAGGTTAGTTTTCTTTTGGTTGTATTTCATCTGTTACATCTAATTTTCGGTGTTTTGTTTCGATTTTTAGTTTTTCTGATTTTATCAGTTGATGATATCAATTCGTATGATCTTGAGTTGATATTTTGTTATATACTAGCTTTTGATTCTCGTGATGATGATGATTTACTGTTAATACTAGACCAATTCGATTTTTGTTTATCGTTGTTTGATGTTGATTTTTTAGTTTTTATGATGCATGATATGAAATCGAATCGATACTAGATCATAGTTTTTCGATTTATTCAATTATGTGTTCCAGTAAGATTCTGGAGCTTAATTGATGGAGTATTTTATCTAGGTTTTTCTTGTTACTTGATGTTTTTGGCTTCGGTAAAATGTGTACTTTCCTGATAATCCGTTTACTTTTTAGGTTGTATGAAATTGTTGTTTGAAGCTTGGATGTTTATTATCATTTCTTTTGAAATATGTAGTGGTATCAAACAAGTCCTAGAAGTTTATTAATCTTTGTTTTGAATCATGGTGAGCATTCTCATTGTTTTTCGTGTTAATACTAAAATAACGGTAGAAGAATTGAAGCATTTTGCATGCAAGCGTGTGGAGGTCTTTGTCTCTGGGAGTATATGTTTGACTATATGGACAATGGTCAAGTAGCTTTTGTGACAGGTGATATACAACTGCAAAGCTTAATTGGTTTCATGATTCTTATTGATAATTAAGATGTCTATTTGCATTTGGATATGATTCGGAATCATACTTCTCGTTCTAACTCTGGTTGTAGCAAGAGTTAAGTTCTAAGTCCAGGTTGTAGCAGATTGTTTCGGGTTCTTGTTCTAAATCGCTTGTGTAACTGAAAGTCCTAAGATGGTAAGGGTGTTAGATCATGATGCAGACAAGGGGAAGCCTCTTATTATTGATGAATGGGTTTATGTATTTAACAAGATTGGTAGAGAATTTATTGGTGGTGTTAAAGCTGTTAGGATTGCTCTCGATAAGTACAAGATGGATACTGGTCACAAGATTGTTATTCTTAAAAATGACACGACTCGTTTTACTGTAAAATGCGAAAAAAATGGTTGTGGTTGGAGGATTCACTTTGGGCCTGTGAATGGTGATACTTCTCGGTTCGTGCTGAAAGATTCTAATGTTCACATGTTAGTTGTGCATCTTATATATGTAGATTTGTTTTAGGTGTACATTGTGGTGCATTGTACTTGTTGTACTCTTAAATTACATGTTCTTGCTTGGTTTTTGGTTATGTGTAAATTGTGGTGCACATTACTTATTCCAGATTTTTTTTTGTAGTTGTGGTGTTGGTTTGAGGTTGAAGAGTCCTGCTGTGACAACCAAGTTAGTCAAGCATTTGATCGCTGACAATATACAGGGTGATCCTAGCTTAAAACCCAATCAGATCATATCACTTTTTAAGAAAACTTATTGGTCCAATATTAAGTATCACCATGCCCGTAGAGGGAAAGAAGTTGTATTTGAAGAACAATATGGCAATGACGAGAAGTCGTATAGCGATTTAACTTGGTATGTCAAAGCAATTGAAGAAACTAATCCCGATAGCTATGTGAAGTTTGAAGTTGAGGATGGAACCAATAGATTTCAGAGGATATTCATTTGTTTCGGTGCTTGCAAGCATAGCTATATGTATCTCAGGCCCATGATTTACTTGGATGCTACTTTCCTTCTTGGTAGATATAGGGGTACTTTGATGGCTGCAACATGTATCAATGGAAACAATGGTTTTTACCCATTCGCTTTTGCTATTGTTTCTGCTGAAAACAAAGATAATTGGTTTTGGTTTCTGGAGAATCTTCAACATGTTGTCGATGTTCGTGCAATTGTTTTCCTTAGTGATCGTGGAGAAGGACTTTTGCAGGGCGTTCCAAAATATTTTCCTAATTCACATCACAGCTATTGCTTTTACCACATCAAGTGCAATCTACCCATTGGTTCAGGTGATGCGAATTCGAAGCCCGTTATTGATTTGTTTTACAAAGTCGCCTACTCTTACATACCCAATGAAATATGAAGAAGCTTTGCGGGGCATGCATGCAATTGGATCCGGACATGTTGCTAACTATATCGGGGACTATTCCAAAAGAGAAATGGGCAAATGCATTTTTCCCTGTATGTAGATATAGTGCTCACTCTTCAACTCTTGCCGAGTCCTTCAACAACTGGGTTCTTGAATTCAAAAAGTTGCCTGCTTTTGCTCTTCTCGATGCGATACGGTGAGTTTATGTTTAGTGTAAGTCTGACTACATTGTTGCATACATGGATTTGCTTGATATGTAGATACTTTTACAAGCATACATGGATTTGCTTGATCTGTAGATACTTGTACACATGTTTTATCTGTGATTCTGCAACTGTGTGTACATTGTTGTACACATGGATTTCCTTAATGTGTACATTGTTGTGCACATGTTTTATCTGTATTCCTTTTGGATCATGTTTTTGATTTTGTGTTTTGTGTTTTGTTATGTTAGTTTGAAGGTTATGAAGAAGATGTCTGAGAGAAGGATAAAAGGTCTAGAAAATTTCAACACTAGGCTCACTCCTGAATATGAGGCTTTACTAAAGGAAAACATCGACATTGGTCGTACTTGTACTGTTGTTCAGTCCATGGAAAGATTATATGAAGTCAGGTCTCCCCGGACTCATTCTGTAGATCTATTGCAGAAAACTTGCACATGTCACGGGTGGCGAGTTAATGGTTTTCCTTGTGCACATGCTTGTGCTGCCATTCAAGCTACGAGAGAAGACATCTATTCATTTGTCGATCCATACTTCACCACTGAATGGTACAACAAGACATACCAGGAGATCATCTTGCCAATTCCCAATTATGATAAACCGCAGTCTTATGATCCTAGTGATAGGGTTATTGTTCCTATTCATGTTCCTCCACCTGGTAGACGAAGAACACAACGTAGGAAGGGTGCTTGGGAGAAGCAAAAGAGGCCTATGATGTGCACAAAATGCTTCACCCTTGGTCACCACAATGAGCTACTCGCCCATGATTTGATTTTTTTTTCTATGTTTCATTTGTTCGAAAGATTGTATGTGTTTGGTCTTTACTTTTGGTAATATCTTTTCAATTTTCTTTGGCGTGGATAATTAGTGCCAGGACATGTGTACCATTATGTACACCCTCCTGTAAACTTCAGTTTTTCTTACTTGTCTTTTTACATGTGTAACAGTATGTACACCTTGGTGTTCAATGGATGCTACTAGTCTATTTTGTTTAGTAATATTCTATGTTTTCAGATCTGTATAATTAGTAATTACTTTTGCTATGTTCAATTTTTATGCTTTTCAGTTCTGCATGCTATAAAATTTTTAGTAATATTTTTATGTTTTCAATTTGTATTTTTTATATTTTTTATGTTTTCAATTACTTTTGCTATGTTCAATCTGTTAGTACATGTTTACCATTATGTACACCTTCTAAACATTTTCTGCTCTGTCAATAAGTGTGCACAATCAAGTACACCTTAATATTTTTCAAAACCCGGTGAATGCAATAAGTCATAAACTTGTAACATCAATAACATCAATATTGAAACTAATAAAAATATTAATTCAATGTCTTTATAGTAGTGATAAGTCATAAACAAAGTGATAAAAGTTTTCTATCTCTTTCGATACTCTTCCTCTTCTTCATACCTCGTTTCATAAAGTAACAAGTGTACAAGAGGCAATCTGGATTGATTCCTTGTGCAGGGCATTGCATGATGTTTATTTCGTGCGGTTCTATAGGTGCATCACCCTTTAACGCTCTCTTCTTGTTGAGTTCCAATTGCACCACATTTGCCGTTCTTTGTGCATCATTTTTATAGTCCTCATTTGAGTGCAGCGAGTTGTACCACTTCCACTCTTCAGCTATGAAATCAAACTTCAAAAGCGACCAGTGAAGTCTTACTGCCATTGTTACTGTAGAGTGATTGATGGGGATTAGAAGAACTTCCAGATTGTCAGGCATGTTCCGTATGAAATCAACCACAAGCCTTCGTACCTCGCTGATGATATTGTTCTTCACATAATACTGCAATCAATAATTTGTTGGAAAATTAAATGAATTAGGTACACCTAAATCAGACCTATATAAAATCTAGCAATCAAGCATTCATGCAAACACTTAACAGAGCATGTGTCCATGACGTATGATACAGGTGTACAACTATGTACACACCTATATAAAAATATAACAATCAAGCATTCATGCAAACACTTAACAGATCATGTGTCAATCATATGGCATACTGGTGTATATCTATGTACACTCCTAAAGAAATCTACAAAGGCATACTGTTGTATATCTATGTCAATCAGGTGTACTAGTATGTACACATCATTAAAGTATCTATATATGACATTTTTTATTTGTTTTTTGAGAAACTTACACATGCAGTAGGACACATTATTTCACATCTCATGTACTTATGAACATCAGGATAACGGATGCTATCTCTGACCATTGCATTGCAACGTCGATGGACGTAGAACTGCAGTACCGCTTGATCCAAATACTTGTTGAACATTAGTTCACAAAGTACTTTTCCCACAATCAGAATATCTTCCCTGACTGTTGGATCTTCGAGCCTTGTTAGTTCCCAAGCTACAGAGCTGTAGAATCATAAAGGAAATGTTAACATGGTGTACATAGTGGTGCACATAACTTTTTTTCAATAAGATTCAATCATTCATATAGTGCGAGGTATTCTTTTGTGAACTTACGTTAGGCTTGCATAGTCAAAGAATTTTCGTACCCTTTTTTTGTCCTGTCCAGGGTCCATGGCTTAGTAAAGTGGTGATTTACGAATATCTGGCAGTGGGCGATAAGGACGATACTCATTTTCATTTCTCCTTTTTGGTGCAGGATAGCCATGTTCTTCTACCTCTTTTTGGATCCCCTTGCCTTTTTGATCCACTTTCATCCTAACTTGTCTGTTTTTACCCTCGGCAGTGAAATCAGGAGGAAGTTTTTTCTTTGCAGCTCTCTTTGGTGGTGTCTTGGACAACTTTGCCCGCTATTGTCTTTAACATCTCTCGCTTTCCTTCATCTTCACGGCTCTTATCTTTCTTTGGTGGTGTCTTCGCTTTTTCTACTTTTTTGCTAAAAAATGCATCTCCATGTTGTTGGATGAACTGCAATGCTTCAGCAACGATATTTTCTCGTAAGTCTTCATTATATAATGATCTTTGAGACGACTCTTCTTTTGGATCTTCTTGGGTCAACAATTGAAAGCTTGGACATTCGTGGATCACGGTTGCCATCTTTTCCTTCACGTCGATCTTTGCCATTTTGTAACAACCTTTTTCAAGCTTTATGAAAACACTTTCAGACAAGTTGTTCAGAAGGTCCTTAATTGATGCATAAGGATCATTACGTTGATCTTATCCTGTGTGAGTAAAAGTACATCTTCTTCAACCGGCAACATGCCTTTAGGGTCCAGCTGAGATATTGCTTGAGCTGCGATTATCGTAGCCTCATCGATTTCATCTGTTTGTGTGGCATCCTGGTCTACTTGATATGCAACTGTCTCTGGCAGAGAAGCGCCGAAAAAGTGCATTTTTGGTTAGGTTCTACAAAAGTGTACATCTTTCTACACACACACACAGAAGAAATCACTAAGGTGCACATCTTGGTACACATATACAGAAAATGAAAAACAAATGCGAGCTGAGATCATTTCATACCTAGGCTTCTTAGCAGTTTCAGACTCAACACCTTGCCTTGTTCCATCATTGCCATCCTTCTCTTCATTTGTCTTTGACAGAGGATTGTTAAAAGATTCAAGTTTAGATAAAAGGTATGAGTTTTAGCATACTTGTGTACAACTATCTACACACATAAAAACAAATGACTGCCACATTTAATAAGAGTGATTTTATACATTTGCTTTTCAGAAGTTTCAGACGGAACTTCATTCTTTTCAGATTTGCCACCCTCTTTGTCATTGTCATCACCACCTTTGCCACCTTCGTCATCATCATCCTGCTCCTCATCACCACCTTTACCACCACCATCCTCCTCATCCTCATCACCCTCCTCCTCCTGCTCCTTATCACTGTCATCCACATCACCAATTTTGCCACTTCTATTGCCTTTCTCACCTTCCTCCTCATCATCATCATCACTATCATCATCATCATCATCATCACTGTCATCCAAATCATCAACTTTGCCACTTTTCTCACCTTTCTCACCTTTCTCACCTTCCTCCTGCTCATCATCATCACATTCATCCTCAGTTTTTAATTCTTTGTTAAATGAAATGATTTCTTGCAAGGAGTCAACAAACAAATCAACAAGATCATTATCATCTTCCACATTCCTTGCATCAGCTTCATAAATTCTCTTGCCTTTTTCTTCAATGAAGCTAACAAGCTTTTGATGTTTAACTTTTGCAAGTCGAGAGGAAAGCTCTTCCAATGCTTCATCTATTTGCTGTATTGCTTTGTACAACTTTTCTTTCAGTGCATCTCTGCTATTTTCTTGCCTATTCTTTCTGTACTCTTCCATAATTTGTTGTTGTTCATCACTCCAAGCTTTTACCCATCCGGGTTGCATCTGAAACATGCCAAAGTATCAATATGGATAACAGGTGTACATCTTTTTACACCTGTGTTACACGTGTATATTTTTGTACACATGACAAAATTTTGTCACCATTTTGTAAACCTTATCAAGGTGTATATCTAATGTACACACCTAGGAAGAAATCACTATCGTAAGAAAGTTATCGAGTTACCTTTTTCATAGCCTCACCAATGTCTTTCTCTATTGTATTGTTGATGTCACTTATCACCCACCTTAGAAACCTAGGGAAACCTTGTTCATTGCTTGGCGTCATCTTTGTTGTTGTGTTCAAGACAAAACCAATACTTTGCATTGACAAGCAGGTAAAAGAATTAGAAAATGTTAGGACCCAACAAAAACAGTGAACCAAAGCATGTAAATTGGTACAACTTAAAACTGGTGTAAAATAATGTACACATGTAAACTCACCAACAGGTATACCATACAACCATTAACTCTAAGTGGTGTGGCAATATGTTTCCTAATGCTATCCATTAGATATTTATGTATATGAACTGGCCAGTTGGTTTTTTTCATTCTTTCCAATGATTCAAAGTAGGGAGAAAATTGGCTCTTGGTAATCCCGCTTCCATTTGCTGTGGTAAAAAAAAACAGTGATGCACAGGTATATAGAAAACAACACTACCAAGTCCTCAACATTTCTCTCAATCTCCATATCCAACTTTGGTTTTAACTTCATTATACGCAAGATTTCATTCTCGACATCTAGTTTCCCCAACTTAGATTGATCCTTCAGATTCAATTGGTTTATTAGTGAACCGTATCTCTGCTCAGCTCTAGTTTTGATACATTCTCCTTCCACAGGTTCTGATGACACCATTTCTAATTCAAAAATTAAGAACAAATCTTCTGGCATACTTTCTACTTCAACAAACTTTTTCTCCTCGGCAGTATTGAAAATGAAGACATTTCTCCCTGAATTATCATGGCGAAACTGGTTCACAATCTTCAAGATTGATTCTGGATTCTTAAACCACACATCTCTCTTCTTCTTCTTCTTCTTCTTCTCCTTTTATGAGTTTTCCTCCTCTTTCTTTTCAGCTTTCTTGTGAACAAAGACATCTAATATAGGCCAAAAAGGGCTCTCCTTTAGCTTCTCTAACTGAAATTTTGTGAACCAGACTTTGTTACGATCCCTTTTCCTTACATCTACATCCTTCTCAAGGTACTTGTTCACAAACTCGTTGATTGCATTAAAACCTGATCTATAAGGTTTGTTTGTATCTACGAAAATAGACAAATGGGAATAAGAAAAGAGAAGCATAACACATGATACTCATACAAAAATTCTGGTGTACAAACCAGTACACTAGTACATAAATATAACAAGAGCAACAATAATTCCCATACAACAGGCCATATATCACTATAACACCATGATGGTGTAAAACCACGTACACTCTACATAAAAATCTTTAAAACAATCACAACATGCCTTGAATCACTGCAATACAATGCTTGTGTACAAATCTGTACACACAACTGAAATGAAAACAATCACAACATGCCATTAACCATAAAACCACTCACAAACTCACATAACATGACTTGTTTGGTTTACAAATCTATACACACAAGCAACAAATACCATAAAAATTTCTCAAAAACAGACATAAATGGATTGTGAATCACTGCAACAACATGTTGGTGTACTAGTATGTACACACCAACAACAAATACCATAAAAATTTCTCAAAACAGACATAAATGGATTGTGAATCACATGCAACATCATGTTGGTGTACTAGTATGTACACACCAACAACAAATACCATAAAAATTTCTCAAAAAAGCAGACATAAATGGATTGTGAATCACCGCAACAGCATGTTGATGTACTAGTATGTACACACCAACAACAAATACCATAAAAATTTCTCAAAAACAGACTTAAATGGATTGTGAATCACTGCAACAACATGTTGGTGTACTAGTATGTACACACCAACAACAAAATACCATAAAAATTTCTCAAAAACAGACTTAAATGGATTGTGAATCTCTGCAATAGCCTAGGAGTGTACATATCTGTACACACCAACAACAAATACCATAAAAATTTCTCAAAAACAGACTTAAATGGATTGTGAATCTCTGCAACAGCCTAGGAGTGTACATATCTGTACACACCAACAACAAATACCATAAAAATTTCTCAAAACAGACTTAAATGGACTTGAATTGTTACCTCTTTTTCTTTGAACAGATGTTGAAGGCTTTGAAGACTTTGATTTCTTCTTAACTGGTGATGTTTTTGAAGTTTCTGGTACTGAAATTGATGTTGAAGGCTTTGTAGTCTTTGATTTCTTCTTAACTGGTGATGTAGGCTTTGTAGTTTTTGAAGTTTCTACTACTGAAATTGATGTTGAATCTTCTAATCCTCTCTTAGATCTCGTCTTTGGTCCTGTTGATTTTCGAATTTCTTTTCTTTAATTGATGGAGTTGGGGATGAAATTGGTGTTGAATCTTGTGATCTTGACTTTGATCTAAATGCGTTGGTGATGTTGATTTTTGAATTTCTTCTCTGCAATCGATGGATTTTCTTCTTGGTTGATGTTCCATCCTCAATTTGTTGGTGCGTTCTTCTTTGAAACTACTTTATTTCCTTTCACCATGATGTTACTGATACTTCAACCATCTAGGTGTTTTAGGGTTTTAGTCTATAAATTTTCTAGGGTTTGTCTGCAAAAGTTCTTCTGAATTTTTTTTTTTGATTTTTTTCTTCTGATGTTTCTGATAAAGCAAAATGTTGCAGTTACTCAATTTGTCCGTTACGCCGCAGTTTTAATCAGTTTTTAATTCAAGGCTAACGTGTCGCAACCACGTTCATTGTGTCAGTTACAAAACTGATTCATTTCATTGCACGTGTGCTTTATTAAAAGCGTGCGAAGGGTAGCAACGTCTTTATACAATTATTGGATTAAATTGTACCTAGTCAACTAGGTATGGACTAAAGCGTATTATTATGGGCGGTTTTGGACTGAACCGTTTTTTTCCCAAAATAAAATGGAACCTCACTGGTTGGTTGTGCGGCTAACTGCACCGTTGCTCGTGGTTACTTAAGTCGACCGCCTGGCTAACTTTAAGTAGTGTCCTAAAAAGGACTTGAAGAGGTATATTCCAAGAGATTTTTAAATGACCTTCTCCTCAATTTTATTCGACGTTCTACTGAAATTCTTATTCCACTTCGAAATCCAAACCCTAGTCCCTAGCCAGAGCAGGTCTGCCTTGATCATAATTTACTTGCGTATCTCTCTGTCTTTGATCGAAGTAGAAGAAGTGTTTCTGTCCCCACTTGGATTGGTATGTATTCTCTCACCTCTTAGTTTTTATTTTGAGATTAGGCTAAGTTATATTTACTATGTTCTAAGATCTGTTGAGCTGAAAAATCTCGGATAACATTAAAATTATCATCTATTTTTGCAATTAGGTTGTGTTTGGTTATTTAGTTTGTTTTCTTTTACTGTAAATCTGGCAGGGTTCTTTACTAATTGGTCACAGCCGCCGTTCCCGTCGTCGAATACAAAGACCATGTCCAAGCAGGACAGTGAAAGCAGTTGCAATACCTGCTGAATTTAGTTTTATCCCCAACAGTGCTTTTATGTTTGGATTGAAACCCCGTGGTAGGATAAGAAAGCAAAAGAAGGAAGAGACTAGGAAGAAGAAGAAAAAACGTAGAGGTAATGATTGGTGTGACACTACCAGTGAAAGTAGAACTAGTATTTTGAATCTTAATGATGATGACAAAGAAATCGCAATACGTGAGATTTTGAGCAGATTACCGGTGAAGTCGCGCATGCGGTTCAAGTGTGTTTGCAAGCACTGGTTCACTTTAATTCAAGAAGATTCATCCTTTCGTGAATTACACCTTAACAGGTCAAAAGCACGACCTGGTCTCTTTTTGGCATGTCGGATGGACGATAAAGATATTTTCATGACAGCTGATTTGTCATTTGAAGGCAGAAGTGGAATAATATCAGCAGCGGTCGTGAACACCATAAGAGACGTTGATGATACATTATATGACAGAATTTTGGAACCTGTAAATGGTTTGATCGGTTTCTTTGGCCAAGAAATCACCCCTGGTGTTCGTATATCCAACCTCAGTACTCGAGAAGAAACGCCATGGATTTAAGTCAAAATTGTTAAGTAAAATACGAGAAGAAGAGCGTGGCTACTCAGGGTTAAGTATCCCATTGGCGGACTGTAAATTGGGATACGATCCAGCCACTCAAAAACATAAAGTGCTCGGTATATGGAAGTCTTATCAACCTGATTTTGAAGTCTGCGAAGTCTTGACCGTAGGAGACAACAAATGGAGGAAGATTGATGAGATACCTCCATATGGGATACATTATTATGGATCTTCTGTTTATCTTAATGGTTCTATATGTTATACTACTCACATGCTTACGTCAAGTAAACCTGATGATAATGATGAGCCTAAATTCATACTGGCTTTTGATGTCGGAAGTGAGAAATTTAGAGCGATGGAAGTTCCCAATTTCATCTTTGATGGGCCTGGAGATGGCGATTTTGTCATTTTTCGTTCTGTAAAATTATTAGTATTGGATGGACGGTTAGCTTTATTAGTAAGAGTTCAAAAGAAGGGTTCTGCTCCCAAGCTATGGTTATCTGGTGATGATTGCGTCAAAGAGAATGCAAGTGGTACTTGGACTGAAGTTCCCTTGGAGCTTCCTTTCACATTGGACGGTGTTCAGCGTCGGCGTGGTTCTTTTCATCCAGTTTTAGGAACAGACCAGATGGTCGTAACCTCCACTGTTTCGGACGGCAAGATATGTGATGCTACTCATCATTCGTACAATTGGAAGAAGGTGAGTGCCAATAAGATTGATATCAGTGGTATTCCCACCTCAGTTCCATATTTTTCATCTGCAACATCAAGGATTACAACTTTCTTCGAGAGCCTTATCTCTGTTCGAAGAAGCAGACCTTGTCAACTTTAGGCAGGAACTTTGTTAGTCAACTTTAGGCAGGAACTTTGCGACGATTTCTTAGGTTTATTTTGTTTGTTTCTCTAAACCTAGACATGAAATTTAAAGTTGCATGTCTTTCAAAGTTGAATTTTGAAAATCTGTTAGTCAGTATTAAGCTACTAGTAATTGCCTTAGCTATGAATGCTAGTGTTGTTGCAGAAGATCAAAGCCTTAATATTGCACTGGACATCAACTACAGTATCTATTGGATAAATCACATACCAAAACTTCACTTAGTTGGGACCTGGTAGTGAATAACCTTTAGCGAAGGGAGCAGTGTTTTGGCTAGGACCATGGGGGTTTCAGATCTTGACTCACAGGCAAGATCAGCAACCAGCAGAGTCGGTACTTTTTTCACTGTTCTCCTGCACTTTGGGCAGTGACGAATCTTCCACTTTGCGCAGTGACTGATTTTTCTTTTTCTATCTTTCCCTTTTGGGGTTTGGGTTACATTATGTGACTAACCACTTTGGGTAGTGACGGCTCTTTCCAGGCTGGAAGCCACATCTTGTACCTGGTTTATGCTTTTACAGTATTTGTAGGCTTAGATTATTTCTGCCTTTCAAATGGAGTCATGCTTGTAAATGAGTAATAATATTGAGTTTCAGAAACATGCCAATTGTGTGTCCGAATTTGTGCGTTTGGGATATACAGTGTTGGTTTGTCAATCACTAGTAAGTTTCACTTACCGGACACTGCATTACTTCTAAAGAGGTTCATAATATGTTTTAGTTTGTTAGTTATTTCTTATCTAGTGATCATCATACATTTTTTATTTTTTAAGTAGATTAGAGAACCGATACTTTCTTGCTTGTTTTGTATTTAAGGGTGAAAAATGGTAGTAATATCGATCAAAACATGAAGAGTATAGAGAGCATGCTATTGCTTACTGTAAGTATGAATTTTTGCATCTGGGATACGAATATGTGCATTTGAGATTTGCAGGGTTACTTGTTCACTTTATCTTACAATTGTCATTTTTTTTTTGTGTTGAATAGATGAACGAGCAAATGACACTTTCTCAATTGTTTTGAGGCTAAGTATGAAAACAGATGCATTAACGACTGTTTAAGACTAATACCATTTCACTGCAGTTTTTAATAAGAAAGATGAACTTCAGTCTGAATATGAAACAAGCAGAAAACTCTGTAAACTAAATTCTGAGGCTTTTGTGAAAACACGAGGTCATTGAGTAAGTTTCCCTTTTTTTTCTTTTTTTTTTTTTGTCTTGGCATGTAGAAAGCTCTTACTCTGATTTTTTCTTTGCTTGTTAATCTATACCTGAGCATTTTCCATTGATCCTTACAGGTTTTGTTGTTGTGTTCAAAGGTTGCTCTTTGGCCATGAAGTTCATGAAATCCTTAGTTTTCTATTTCAGTTACCAGCTTCTCAGTCTGGGGCTGGGCTGCTTCCTCCTTAGTTTCGCTCCTCCTCTACCTATCATTTAACACTGACATGAGAAGATATCAGAGACATACAAGAACAAGCCATGTATGGTCGATCATGCTCTTCTAGTTTATATGTTGGCAGGTTTTACAACGTTTGATGCAAGGGCTCATAGTTGCACCACCTTCAGACATGAAGATCTGCATTGTTCTTTCTTCCTTTATTTTGTCAAGGAGCTGCTTTCTTGTGCAGTGATGCGCCCTGTCATGAACATGCTTAATCCTAGTGTATTTTATATATATATACTTGCCATTACCTTTATGTTCATGTTTCCTTGCCCAGTTTTCTTCATATTGCATGGAAGGTTTCTTAATGAACTTCTCGTACAACACAGGAGGTATCACATTACAAGCCAAATGAGGCATCAAGGACTTCCTATTGTCAGTTCGTAAGATTACAAGATCATTTAATCAGTGGAGATGAACTTGTGCAGTTTAAGCATGAGAACTCCAGATCGACAATCAGGACCACTACTTTCTCTCGGTTTATCCTAGATTGTCAAGTTCATGGAGTTCGCTGCCATCAGATTCTCAAACTGGTCACAACGGAGGGATCCAACAACAAAAATCTGGCAGGGAAAGGGATCAGGTGCTAGATAGGATTTCTCACAGAAATACTCGAGCTCTTGCTGCAGAACATTTTGAGAATATATGGACAAAACGAAGGAATTATAATGTGGAAGGTGGTGGCACCTAATCAAATGAACAAGGTGCAGAGAATTTGTTGTCAGGAGTCATGGTATGGATCACTGAAAGGGATTACCCAAAACTGGAGACTGACAGAACTAATCCAATGGAAGATGATGAAAGCTGCAATGTGACGGGCCTTGATTCTCCTGGGATTAAAAGTGTGGGAAAATAAGAGAAATGGTGTTCCATGTATTCACCATCCTCTGGGAAGTTCTGAAGGAAACAAAGTGAAGAAGAGTGGTAAAGGGAATGCTTGAATAAAGTAAAAAGAAGAGCAAATATAGATATTGATTAATCTTTATAAGAGCAAACTTTGCTCTGAATATTGCTGAAACCATTGCCATCTTGTATTATAAGTTTGCTTTCAACTAACTTTATAATAAACATACTCGCACTGTGGCAGTCATTGCAGAATAGTTTCATAATCATTTCATAGAGAAATTACTGATTTCAGGATATGGAAACCGTCCTGAGCTTTACTTAATACCTCCTGGAACCAGATTTCTGCAGACTGACGTGAGTTTTATCACAACAAACTTCAAATTCAGTAGATTAGTTCCCAAACCGAGGTCAGCGATTAGGTGCGACTAAACCTGGAGAACAGGGAAATCCGATCCATATGTTCAAACAACCATACAACAGTTGCAACTTTGCAATAGTACAGACAAGGTATTAGCGTACCTACCTGAAGCTTGCTGTAAATATTTTTGCCTATGAAAGTTCTGAAAATGTAATATGAGTGCACTTGACACAAGCTCAAGTTCAATAACGCTACAATTTTAACAATTATACAAGTAATTAAAGTGTGATTTGTAAGTTGAGCAGTAATTTTAAACAACGTATATAGGTCTTATAAATGTACTATTGCCCAGATTATGTTGCTTAATCTTATAAACATCAATTACAACAATAGAGAAAGGCGGTTACAATTGGCATCGTCATTCAAATGCACCACTAACAAAGGTCAGGTACTAATCATTACCAACCTTCAATTATATAACTATAGGCAAGTAAATCAATGTTTCTGCAGCTTTATTGCTGTTCGTAATACTTAAACTACACTCCCATTCAACAAAATAAAGTGACTTTGAAGTCAGAGATAATGCAAAGGTTCCCATTGAACCTGCAAAATGTTGCCTCCATACAGAGTTACTGCTTTACCATCATCTGGTACAAAATAACTTTGGGAAGATGAAGATCGTTGACTCTGCGTTAGTTTCTTTTCTGTTTCTTTGCTATTCTATTTGACGTGCCAATTTCTTTTTTCCGTTTCTTTGCTTGTTTGCTTAGCTGGGATCTGCCAGCTCCACTTCTAAGCACGTCCGCTTCTTCCCTTCGTTTCTGTTCCCGTTCATCACTCTCCCTTTGTGATTGTTCTATTTCCTTTCTAAGCACCTCGGCTGCTTCTCTTCGTTTCTGTTCCCGTTCATCACTCTCTCTTTGTTATTGTTCTATTGGCTTTCTAGAGACATTTTCAATAAGGTTGTTCTGGTTTATTCGATCGACTGCATTCAATTATAAACGTCAAATTCTAGGAATATTCTATGAACTTCAATAAAACTATAACCTAGGAATATTTTATAAATTCAATAGAAGTATAAAAAAGTAAAGGCTCAGTCATACTTGTTATAATGCCACTGTAGGACCATAATATCGCAACGTACAGGACTCGCGAAGTTAATAAACAACGATGTCGCGAGGCAGTCGCAGAGAGCTAAAATAAACGACGCAAAGAATAACGACAGGCGAGACATAAAGAAGACGTGAGATCTGGCGAGGGTTAAGAAGTGTCGCGAGATTGAATAGTTGTACACTGGCGACACTTCGCGAGACATTCCCGAAAATAAAGGATAGCTTAGCTGTCATCCACTATGTATTACCCTATATAAAGGGTCGAGTGAGTCTGTTGTGAGAGGAGGATCTTTTTAGAATTGTTAGGCAAGTCATTAGGAGAGAGAAAGTTTAAGAGTGTTTTATTTGCTAAGTGTAATTCTACTTTTCTTGTGTAGAACTCATGAAATTAATCAATAAACATTCTCAATTATGCAACTTTCAATGGACTAATTAATCGAAATATAGTGAGGGGTGTAGTGTGGGAAAACCTGCTACTACATATGCGCTAGAAACAGGGACGAGCAGTGATTGACGAAGAAATTGGAAAGAATTTGGATTAACAGAGAAGAGATTCGAAAAAGATACTCAAGAATTCATTGAAAAAGAAAGATGGCTAGAAGAAGAAACGTACAGGAGCAACCAACGATTGTAAGAAGAAGTGGGAGACTTGCTGGAGAAAGGAGGAATGAAACAGGAGAATCATCAAGGATGAACATGAGAAATGATGAAGAAGGTCAAAACCAGCCACCAATCTCCCCAGTAGCAAACGCGGCTGTGGATTATGATATAGTAAGTGTGCATACTTGGAGATCGATTGAAGACGAGAGAGAAGAGGAGCAAGCAGCTGGTGAACAATGGACAAGGAGAACAAGGAATGAATGGAGAAATGAACCCAGAAACGAAGAAATGGCGGCGTTAGAAAGATTGAGACAAACAATACATGAGGAGAGACGGCTAGAGGCAGAAGAGCGAGCAAACTTGACAAGACAAAATCATGAATTGAGGATGGAAAATATGAGATTGCAAAGTAGGAGATCTAGAAGTAGCGTGAGATCAAGTTCTAGATCGAACATAGAAGAAAGAAGAAGAGTTTTACCAACGAGAGAATACCGAGGAAGAGACACAAAATCCAAATACGAGCATGGCGAAAGAAAGGGGAAATAGAAGATCGTTATATTCCTCAACCCGAAAATCTTCAAAATGAGCGAAATAGAGAAAATCAAGGAAATATGCAACTCCAAGAACAGAATGACCAAAGCTACTGAAGGGAGAATGATCTTGCATGGGAGAGAAGAATTGAGAAGAAACCGAGAAATCGAGGATGACATTGAGAGACACTACATAGAACAAGCGCGACTAGCTCGCGAAAGAGAAAGAATGAGAGCAGAAATGGAAAATCAAGAGATGGAGGAAGCAATCCGGCAGAATAACCATGACAACCGCGAGAGAAGAAGGGAACAAAATCGTACCAATAGAAATATTAATGAAGAATATGAGAGGGTGCAGATGATGAGAGCTGAGAGGCAACCAAGAAGAGAGAACAATCGATATAATGGCGTGCGAATTGGCGAAAGAAACGAAGAAGAGCGTCGCGAGGAAAGAAGAGGAGAAAATGACGAACAGGAAGGTCAAAATAGGCACGAGCGAAGAAGGAAAGAAGCAGAGCTGAAAAGACCAGTAGAATTAAATTCTGAGGCAAATGAACAAATCTTAAGAGAACTAGCTGAAATGAGAGGATTACTGAACAATAGAAGAGAAGGAGGAAGGAGACAACTGGACGAAGCCATCGCAGAGGCCGCGAAGAATCCCTTCACGCTAGAAGTACAAATGGGAGGAATACCTCCTAAGTGCAATCTACCTGCATTAACCAACATCTTTGATGGAACAACCTGTGCGATACAACATATTAAGGCTTATATGAGATGTATGTTACAATGGGAGAACCATGATGCTATATTGTGCAAATATTTCGCGTCAAGCTTAATAGGAGAAGCACTAAAGTGGTTTGAAAGTCTACCAAGGAATACAATTACATCATTTCACCATTTACAAGCCACATTCCTGGGAGCATACATAAGTAACAACTCTTCACGACCAGGTATTGAAGATGTGTTCGGGTTGAAACAAAGGGTTGGCGAGAGCTTAAGGCAGTTGACAATGAGATGGAGAACCATGTGTAGCGAAATGGCAGGACGGGTTGAGGAGAGATATCTCATCCTCTCATTTGTGAATGCTCTCTTTGCGACTAACTTGTTATACATTCAAATTTTAGAATCAAAAATACAATCACGATGGCAGAAGCTGAGAATTACAGGAAGAATATATCGCCTTAGAAGAAAGACAGAATGAAATGAATTCTTATCCGATTGCGAACACAAACTCGAATGCTGCGCGAACGCAAGCTTGTTACCTCGGTTCATCAATACGGTGGCGAGCACTTCGCAAGGACAGCAGCAAGGAGAGCGATGAGGGACAGCAGAAGATAGTAGCCATGGGAAGCCATGATCAAGAAGAGTTTGAGCGAGAAAGGAACTACTATAACCGTAACAGCAATAATAAGATTCAGAGGCTAGATCATGTGCAAGAAACTTATGGTGGACGAAGGCAAAATAACCGTGGAGGGCAGAGAAATCATAGAACAGTATGGGAACAAATTAAGATGCCTCCACTGAATGCTAGCGTTGAAAAGATCTGGGAAGCTATACTTGTGATGGAAAATGTACCAGCACCTTGGAATGTTGGAATGGAACCACCGCCAGGAGATAGAAGTCATGAGTTTTGTTCTTACCATCGCTTCCATGGGCATCAAACAAACGATTGTAGAAACATAAAAAGAATTATTCTCAGGATGATTGATCAGGGGAAGCTGAATCACTTTCTAAAGGGAGAAGAAACAGGTCAGACATTACCACCACCACCAGAGATGCATAGAACAGTGTAAAGCGAAAGGAAAGGAAACATTTGTGATAGAAGTAGGAACCAAAGCTAAGAATTTGAATTGCAACTCTATCGTCCACTCCTATCGCACCATCGAAGATTTTCATGACAACGTGCTCAGTAGAGTCTTTGCGAGAGATGCTAATGATAAAGAAATAATGAGTACGGCGAGGACAACGCGATTAGAAAAGTGGATTGAAGACTATTTCTTTCTCTGCAGATGAAGTACCAAAAGGAAGAGAAACACACGATAGCCCGTTGGTTGTGAGACTAGAGATTAACCCGAAACCAGTTGATGGAGAAGATGATGAGGCAGAAGCTTGTTGGGCGATCAACCGAATCCTAATCGACACAGGAAGTTCAGTGAATATTCTCTTCTACCATACCTACAAGACGATGGGCGGAAAAGATGAGGATTTAATTCCCTCGACATACAAGATATATGGCTTTAACGGCACTGCAAACAAACCAAAAGGAGAGGTTCACATGAGAATACCTCTACAAGGATTATCCACTGATATTTTATTCTGTGTGGTTGATGTGGAATCTCCATACAATGCGCTGATTGGGAGACCATGGCTTCATGAAATTTTAGGAGTCGCGTCAACATATCATCAATGTATTAAATTCCCACATCCAAATGGCATTGGTATCATACAGGGAGATTGGAAGGAGTCGCAACAGTGCCATGAGGTTGATATAGAAAACTGCGAAGAAAGAAGTGCCAAAAGAAAGGATTGGAAGCAACATGTGAGAAATGAACAGAGAAAGGAAAAATTAATGGTAGATGCTATAGAAGTGAGGGCTGAGCATACCCCTTGAGGTGAATGCTTAGAGACAGACCAATATTATAACAATGAAGAAGCAAAAGATATGAGGAACAAAAGGCATAAGAAGTGAATAATCAATAACAAGCGAGGATGCAAAGTAACAATCTTGAAGTAATGATGTGCGAGAATCTCGCAGACCAAGAGTAAGATGAGAATACGACTAAGAAAGAAAAGTGAAATGCAACAAGTGAAATAGAGCTGTGCGAATACTTCGCAAACAAATATCGACAAATAATGAAACATGAATGATTGAATGATTTAACAAATATAAATGCGCAAATGAATGGGACGAACCTTTATGGCGTACACCCTAGTTCGCGAATAACATTTCGTAAGAGGCAAATGTAAGACCTAAAGTGCGTCATATAAGGGGGTATCTCTCGCCGTGGTTCAGGGGGAAGGTTACACCGCTCCTGAAACCTGAACCATGAAAATTTGGGGCCCATGAAAGCCTATCCGGGGGAGATACCTTGGATTCCCAACTATATATGTAGGTTATACCACCTGGTTGGGCGACCGAGGGTCTCTTCAAGGAGTCGGTGGATGCACAAGGCGCCGAGGTACACGGTTGAGCGAGTGCCGGGATGGATGAACCTACCCTGGCCATTCTTGGCAAGTCTTGGCATGTCTTTGCACTCGCCCGAAGAAAACTCCACTTAGGGTGCAGTCTCGTAACCATAAACCATATAGGTATAAGGGATAAGAGGCTGCGAAAACAACTGGTTGTTGTTAAGACCGGATGGGAGGAGCTAGTCTTGTATGGCCGATGTTTCGCCTCCTTGAAGGGGCAACCGGGGAGATGATAAGGGCGGTGCTCTCCATTAGGGGGAGTGCCAAAAC
Source organism: Papaver armeniacum (assembly GCA_023531295.1). Classification (NCBI taxonomy): domain Eukaryota; kingdom Viridiplantae; phylum Streptophyta; class Magnoliopsida; order Ranunculales; family Papaveraceae; genus Papaver; species Papaver armeniacum. The sequence continues at coordinate 85,508 of JAJJWW010004344.1, forward strand.
AGACGCAAATGTCATGAGGCTTTGTTTCCGCAAGGAGACTTAGGCTTGTCATATTTGTGCAATGATCCTGCAGAGGCAATAATACTAACGCGAGGGTAAGGCGAGATCAATGGGTCTTTGCACGAAAGTGTACGGACGTCCTGCGATTTCGTCGCAAGACTAAGCAATGTCATAGGACTTTATATTCGCAAGGATATCTAGGCCTGTCATATTGTTGCAACCAAAACATCCTGCAGAGGCAAAAATACTTGAAAAATGATAAGGCAAGATCAATGGGTCTTTACATACAAGTGTAAAGACGTCCTGCGATTTTGTCGCAATAAACGGTGGCAGGGGAGGACCTCTAATTAGGGAGGTCTAACTTGGAAGACCACACAAAATGATAAGGCAAGGTCAATGGGCCTTTACATGAAAGTGTAGAGGCGGCCTGCGACCTTGTCGCAGCAAAAAGAGATAGAATTCTCGATTCATAAAGATACCTGCGATCTCGTCGCGGCTATACAATTAATAACCAACAAAATACTTGATGACAACTAAAATCTTCCATCTGAAGAAGAATACCAGAGGCAAGTATGGGAATGGAAGAGATGAAATATTGCTATTCATCTTCTGATGAAAGAATTATACATCGATAATGTTAATCAATTATATTACAAGGAAGAACTACCAAAAAAGGGGACTGAAGATTGAATTCAGAGGAGAAAAATCCAAGAAATACACTATAATAAGGATACAGAAATGTACGGATACTACAAGCAGAGAAAGAAAACGAAAAAAGTTATTTCTTTGGCGATTCTTCTTCTTTGTCGTCGATTCTTGATCGATTATTCTCATCGCTGAATTTTCTTCTTCGCCGGCCTCGCTATCAGAAACGTCTGAGACAGGCAGATTCTCAGGAACCTCTTCAAGGAGCCAGGGATATGAATGCAGAGGGATATTGCGGTCCTTACAAACATACTCCATGCCTCTATTGCGAAAACGAACAGCATCATTGTTAAAATTCTCCACTGTCGTTAAAAATTGTTTCTTCAACTTGGAATATTTATTCTCGAAGGAAGAGATTCGAATGTTTGAGTTCTTCAATTCTCATTTGGAAAATTCCCGCGAGTTGTTCTTTCTCAGATTCAAGCTCTCTAATTCTAGCTTGAAGCCTCTTCTCAGATTCTGCAAATAAGTCACAACAAGTTAATAATTTACAAGCAATACTACAGAAGTAAGAAGTGGTAAGGTGTAATAAATAACCTTCTCTATCAGATATCATATCTTTAATCAAGGAAGTATGCTCGGCGTGAAGACTAACATCAACACCTAGGTTATTCCTGGCATTATCTAAAACTTTCGCAGCCCAGGCGAATTCATCGTCACTATTTATAACAAGGAGGGAACGTATTTGATCTTCTCGCTCACTAAGCAAGGAATTCTGGCGAAGCAATTCATCCCGTTCAATTTGTAGTTCAAGGAGAGATTTTTGAAATGTTGCTAATGCCTGTGCACCATTATTAGCAATGCGATCTTTATCATCTATGAGGTCACTAATTTTCTTCCTTAAAATTTTGATTTCTTTATTGGACTCGAGAAACATTCGTTTAAATTGGTTGGCAGCACTTAAACCAGATCTATGTTCAATTTCTAAAAGACGATATTTGGACTGAAGGTCATTTAATGAAAGGGAGTTAATTTTGTTTGATGAACTACTTAAAGAGTTGTTGAGGTGAGCGAGAAGAAGGTTATTATCCATAGGTTCAGGAAATGTATGGAGAAGAATAGCCTCATCGGAGAGATTATATACGTCTGCGAAAGTAATAAGTTAGGTGGCAATACGCGACCAATAAAATAAAAATAATAAAAGAAGGCAAAATATTATACCATAAAGTTGTTGATTAGCGTTTTGAAGGGTGGATACCCTCTCCTTTTGGGAATCAAGTTCGGTATTTAACTTTTGAATTTTCTCGTCTTTATCGCGAGATGACGCAGCTTCAATTTCTAATTCTCGAATCCTCTTATTTAACTGAGAATTCTTCCTTTCAAGATTGCTACGTCTTCTCTCCAGATCTGAGGCAACTACAAAAGAAGACCTTCCAACCTATGAAAGAAGATAGAAAAAAACTGTTAATGCATGTACAACAATATAAAGTCAATGGGGAGATATGATTGTATACATACCAAGGATCCAAGCGCATTCAAGAAATCAGGAGACATAGTTCTAGAGACTCCATTGAAAGAATCATTGCCCTCCAGTAGAGTGGCATTGCACACGTTTGCGAGAGTTCCGCAGAGAGAGGCTAGGGGAGCATCTCCCATTCCTTGGAAAGAATCAGAGAAGATACTAGACAACTGACCCATAGAAGAACCGGTTAACGGGGTCCCTGTAGCGAGAGAGCGATTCGAATCATGGTCATCCCTCATCGAGAAGACTCGAGTTTGAGTTAAGGCGAGAAGAAGATTGAATCTTTCGCTTTTTAGTTAGTGGAGCGAGAAGATTTATTTTTGCGGCGACCGTCTTGCCCTTACTTCTAGTCTTCGCAAGAACAACTTTTTCAACTTGACCTTCGCAAATGTGTAAAGTTGAGAAACAGAGGCAATAGTATTGTTTAAAAAAAAAAAAAAAAAAAAAAAAAAAAAAAAAAAGTCGAAGTAAGGGGAAATGCTTCTTACTTCACTCATAAGCGATCGAAGCAATGTCAAAGTATCCTCCGACGGATCCCTTTTGTAGCTTCTTTTCAACCTGGTTATCTGAAAGATTTCACAAACTCAGCAATCGTAAAAAGAAAGTTGCGAAAGCAAAAATTTGGAGTAGGGAACATACTTCTTTTTCCTTCTCAGGCCATTTGAATTCCCAAGGATGATACGCTGCGAGATTCGCAGGAAGAACGTGCGGGCCCGCGATATAAGGACCATTTAAAATCAAGGGTACAACCCACCATTTCTCATCTTTGGAGTGGCGAGGAGTAGTATTATTACCCGGGTGCCAATCAATATCTGCATGAGCAGTTTATCCTCAGAGACATTATCCTTTTTCTTCAGGCGAATGCCCAAATGAGATTTCGCATTCACCATAGTTATCTTGAGTAATTTTCAAAAAAGTTTTCCACGGTGTATTTCTCAACAGCTATTTCCAAGTCTGCCGAATTTGGGATTTTGTGAGTTAGAGTATAAAGATCCTTTGCCTGCACCACGGTTCGCGAACTCAAGCATTAGGCGAATACAATCGCCACTTAATTGATAAATAGCCCTCGAGAATTTTTCATGGGCTAAGATTTCATAAAACAGAGGCAACTCTGGATCGTATAAGGGAATGGGAAGTCCCGCGAGAAGCTGACCTAGCGAGACTATAATCCTTTGATTATCACATTGATGATCAGAAAATAACTTTGTAGAAAGAATAGATGAAGGTTCTTGATCAGGAATGGTCGATAGAGTGAAGCCCTTCTCGAGCAATTTCTGGTTAACTTCATCAAAAGAAGTTTTGTATGCACGACTAAGGGCAGCCATTATCAGTATGGGAATGGATGAGAGGTTAAAGGTAAAGATCGATGCTAGAGAAAGATGAAGAGAAGATTTGCAGTAGCAGGAACGCAAATTGCGGAAGGAGAAAATCAAAGAAGTTGCAGAGAAAAACTAAAGAACGAAAAGGAGAGGAAAAGAAAACTATATATAGGGAAAAAGATCCTCGAGAAAAACGAGGTCATTTAATGCGAGAAGGGACATGAAAGGTCAAGAATAAACGGTTGGAAGAGACGTGTCGAAAAACGGCTTTAATGGTTAAAAAGCGTATAAAGGAGTGAAGCAGGATAAAGATAAGCGATCATGAAAATGCGAACAAAAAGCATCGCTCTCATGATATTCTTCCCTTCGCAAGAAGAGTATGAGGAGAGACAGGAGACGCAAAGCTTCGGAACATCGCAAAAGAATAGAGGCAAGTACGTACTTTTCAAGTCCAGTATTCTTTCGCTCGTTCCTTCATCAGCGAAGACCAAAGATTATTACAACAACAGATTTTTCCTTAAAAATCGCTCTTCAAGCAACATTCAAGGAAAAAGAGGCAAGATGTAGGACCATAATATCGCAACGTACAGGACTCGCGAAGTTAATAAACAACGATGTCGCGAGGCAGTCGCAGAGAGCTAAAATAAACGACGCAAAGAATAACGACAGGCGAGACATAAAGAAGACGTGAGATCTGGCGAGGGTTAAGAAGTGTCGCGAGATTGAATAGTTGTACACTGGCGACACTTCGCGAGACATTCCCGAAAATAAAGGATAGCTTAGCTGTCATCCACTATGTATTACCCTATATAAAGGGTCGAGTGAGTCTGTTGTGAGAGGAGGATCTTTTTAGAATTGTTAGGCAAGTCATTAGGAGAGAGAAAGTTTAAGAGTGTTTTATTTGCTAAGTGTAATTCTACTTTTCTTGTGTAGAACTCATGAAATTAATCAATAAACATTCTCAATTATGCAACTTTCAATGGACTAATTAATCGAAATATAGTGAGGGGTGTAGTGTGGGAAAACCTGCTACTACAGCCACCACTACCTCCCGACTTGGAAGCGGCAAGCATTCCTTCTTCCACTTGAACAATCGCATCTTCCATCTCCTTATCACAAGCATAACTTGGGGAAATCGCGTCAAAAGCCCTCTCATAACCTGTTCCGTCAATTTCAAATTCATCAATCTTGTCCCAATCTTCCGCACTCGCTAAGTATAGGCCTGGTCTACGAACAGCCTGAAATTGCAATCACACTCTTTTTGTACAGGTAACTAAAATAAAATATATACTACAGAATGTGGTTATATGAAATAGTAATAGCTCTTACACAAACGTTTCGCAAATCTGGCTCGAACATTGCAACAAGTACTCCACATTCGAATGTATTATAGTCAACGTCTTTAGGCATGCTATAGCTTGACGCCTCCAACTCATTCAGATCGGTGTTGAGAATATAGTAGATATGCCTCGCACATCCTCCAGAAGTCATCACCCTACCCTTCTTATGCTCTTCGTTTACCTGCAAAACGTTAAAATTGAAATTGGTGTTATCATCCCATGGAAAGGGTACCAATGGAATGGAGAGCATAACATGGTCTGCACCTCCGAACTAATACATCTACATAATTGAATATTTTTCTCAAAAGACTTACCGAGTTCCTCAACGTTACAAGGACATGATCGGTCATGAAATTGCTTCCACTTATAGCTAATAAAATGTACCCTGGATCACCCCAATCCTATGAACCTTTATCTCATTTCTGGGATTGGCTTGCTTCGCTTTAAGTTTCCAAGACAGGCTATCACCCGCGATAAGAATTCCTTCTCTATTTAGTAAACCTAAAATAGTTGTTCCTACCACAAATACTTTCCTACGAGCCATTCCTGAAAAAGAGAAAGGTAAGTTACGTGGCAGTTGCTACCTGAAATAAGAAGAAGAAATGCTTAACATCTCAAACCTAGCGAGTACTACGAAGCAAATAATTTGGCCAAACAAACATAAATTGGGCGACCTGACAAAAAACTGTTTGTCGATTTCACAAACAAAAGAATGATTAACATTGTCATAACCCTAAATATTAAAACATTCATGAACGCAGAATTTTTTTCAAACAAACCTAAATGACCTAATTGAAGCTAGCAAAAGAAAAGGTAAAAAAAACCCTTACCTGATTTTGAAGTTCTTGGACTGTAAATCTAGGGAGATGAACTCACTATCAAAGGTTTCTAGAATTTTTCGAATGTATATCAACTCTAGGGTGGATTAGTTTCTTCGTTTCTGAAGTTAATCGCCATTAGTTTTTTCGTTTATGGGGGGCGGGGGGTTCCGGAAGAATTTAAGAAAAATTGATAAAAGAAACTTTTAGTGGGGGAAGCTGACATTTAAATTTAGGAAAATTGACTATTGGTCAAACTAGTAGGAATTTCAAGCAAAGCTTGTCTCAACGCATTGTCTTCGGTGGCTGCAATACAATGTACTGATATTAAGTCAACAAAATGAGCCACGAAACAGAATGACAAACTAGTCGAGTAACAAGAAAAAAACATGATTTGTAAAGGGGATACCAGTCCTATTAGTGGCTGATACCATTTCATATAAGACAAAAAAATATTAAGCGATCCTGACTGTTGGATCGATGAAATGGTATCAGCCCCTAGTAGGACTGGTGTAGGATCGTAATATCGCAACAAACAAGGTTCGCGGGATTAATAAACGACAGCATCGCGAAGGAGTCGCAGGAGCTAAAATAAATAACGCAATGAATAACGACAGGCAAAACATAAAGAAGACATGAGACCTGGCGAGGGTTAAGAAGTGTCGCGAGAGCAAATGTTTGTGCATCTGCGACACTTCGTGAGACATTCCCGAAAATAAAGGGTAGCTTAGCTGTCATCCACTATGTATTACCCTATATAAAGGGCTAAATGGATCTGTTAAAGAGAGAGATCTCTTTGGAGTTGTTGGGCAAGTCATTAGGAGAGAGAAAGTTTAAGAGTGTATTAATTTCTAAGTGTAATTCTATTTCCTTGTGTAAACAGTTCATGGATTCAATCAATAAATATTCTTGATCTTACATCTTTCAATGGGTTAATTAAGTAAAATCGAGTAAGGGGTGTAGTGTGGGAAATCCTGCTACTACATATGCGCTAGAAACAGGGAGGAAGCAAACGGGAATTGACGTAGAAATTGGAAAGAATTTGGATTAACAGAGAAAAGATCTGGAGAAGATACTCAAGAATTCGTTGGAAAAGAAAAATGGCTAGAAGAAGAAATGTGCAAGGGCAACCAACGATTGTAAGAAGAAGTGGGAGACTTGCTGGAGAAAGGAGGAATGAAACAGGAGAATCGTCAAGGATGAACATGAGAAACGATGGAGAAGATCAAAACCAGCCACCGATCTCCCCAGTAGCAAACGCGGCTGTGGATTATGATAGAGTAAGTGTACATACTTGGAGGTCGATTTCAAGACGAGAGGGAAGAGGAGCAAGAATTTGGTGAACAATGGACAAGGAGGAGGCGAACAAGGGATGAATGGAGAAATGAATCCAGTGAAACGAAGAAATGGCGGCGTTAGAAAGATTGAGACAAACAATACACGAAGAGAGACGACTAGAGGCAGAGGAGCGAGCAAACTTGACAAGACAAAATCATGAATTGAGGATGGAAAATATGAGGTTGCAAAATAGGAGATCTAGAAGTAGCGTGAGATCAAGTTCAAGATCGAATAGGGGAAGAAAGAAGGAGAGTTTTACCAACGAGAAAGTACCGAGGAAGAAACACAAAATCCGAGTACAGAGCATGGCGAGAGAAGAGGGAAATAGAAGATCGTTATATTCCTCACCGAAAATCTTCAAAATGAGCGGAATAGGGAAAATCAAGGAAACATGCAACTCCAAGAACCGAATGACCCAATTTCTTGAAGGGAGAATAATCTTGCATGGGAGAGAAGAATTGAGAAGAAACCGAGAGATTGAGGATGACATTGAGAGACACTACATTGAACAAGCGCGGCTAACTCGCGAGAGAGAAAGGATAAGAGAAGAAATGGAAAATCAAGAGATGGAAGAGGCAATCCGGCAGAATAACCATGACAACCGCGAAAGAAGAAGGGAACAAAATCGTACCAATAGAAATATTAATGAAGAATATGAGAGGGTGCAGATGAGAGCCGAGAGACACCAAGAAGAGAGAACAACCGATATAATGGCGTGCGAATTGGTGTGAAAGAAACGAAGAAGAGCGTCGCAGGGGAAAGAAGAAATGAAAATAACGAGCGGGGAAGGTCAAAATAGGCACGAGCGAAGAAGGAGAGAAGCGAGTTAAAAAGACCAAGTAGAATCAAACTCGAGGCAAATGAACAAATCTTAAGAGAACTCATTTGAAATGAGAGGATTCTTGAATAGTAGAAGGGAAGGAGGAAGGAGAGGTTAGACGAAGCCATCGCAGACGCCGCGAAGAATCCCTTCACGCTAGAAAGAAGATGGGAGGAATACCTCCTAAGTGCAATCTACCTGCGTTAACCAACATCTTTGATGGAACAACCTGTGCGGTACAACATATTAAGGCTTATATGAGATGTATGTTACAGTGGGAGAATCATGATGCTATACTATGCAAATATTTCGCATCAAGCCTAATAGGAGAAGCACTAAAATGGTTTGAAGGTCTGCCAAGGAACACAATCACATCATTTAACCATTTACAAGCCACATTCCTGGGAGCATACATAAGTAACAGTTCTTCGCGACCAGGTATTGAAGATGTATTCGGGTTGAAACAAAGGGTTGGCGAGAGCTTAAGGCAGTTGACAATAAGATGGAGAACCATGTGTAGCGAAATGGCAGGACGGGTTGAGGAAAGATATCTCATCCTCTCATTTGTGAATGCTCTCTTTGCGACTAACTTGTTGTACATTCAAATTTTTAGAATCAAAAATACAATCACGATGGCAGAACTGCGAGAGTTACAGGAAGAATATATTGCCTTAGAAGAAAGACAGAATGAAATGAATTCTTATCCAGTCGCGAACACAAGCTCGAATGCTGCGAACGCAAGTTTGTTGCCTCAATTCATAAATACTGATGGCGAGTACTTCGCAAGGACAGCAAGCCAGGAAAGCTGATGAGGGACAACAGAAGATAGTAGCCATGGGAAGCCACGATCAAGAGGAATTTGAACGAGAAAGGAACTATTACAACCGTAACGGCAATAATAAGATTCAGAGGCTAGATCATGTGCAAGAAACATACGGTGGACGAAGGCAAAATAACCGTGGAGGAGAGAAGTCGCAGAATAGTATGGGAAGAGATTAAGATGCCTCCTCTGAATGCTAGTGTGGAAAAGATCTGGGAAGCTATACTTGTGATGGAAAATGTACCAGCACCTTGGAACGTGGGAATGGAACCACCGCCAGGCGATAGAAGTCATGAGTTTTGTTCTTACCATCGCTTCCATGGGCATCAAACAAATGATTGTAGAAATATAAAGAGAATTATTCTCAGGATGATTGATCAGGGGAAGCTAAATCACTTTCTAAAGGGAGAAGAAACAGGCCAGACATTACCACCACCACCAGAGATGCACATAGCAAAGTGTCGGCCAAAAGGAAAGGAAACATTTGTTATAGAAGTTGGAACAAAAGCTAGAAATTTGAACTGCAACTCTATCGTCCACTCCTATCGCACAATCGAAGATTTCCATGACAACGTGCTCGGTAGAGTCTTTGCGAGAGATGCTAATGATAAAGAAATAATGAGTCCAAGCGAGAACGACGATTGGAAAAGTGGCAGCTGAAGACCATTTCTTTCTCTGCAGATGAAGTGCCAAAAGGAAGAGAAACACACGATAGCCCGTTGGTTGTGAAACTAGAGATTAACCCGAAACCGTCGATGGAGAAGATGATGAGGCGAAGCTTCTTCGGGCGATCAACCGAATTCTAATCGACACCGAAGTTCGGTGAATATTCTCTTCTACCATACTTACAAGACGATGGGAGGAAAAGATGAGGATTTGATCCCCTCGACATACAAGATATATGGCTTTAATGGCACCGCAAACAAACCAAAGGGAGAAGTTCACATGAGAATACCTCTACAAGGATTATCAACCGATATTTTATTTCGTGTGGTTGACGTGGAATCTCCATATAATGCGCTGATTGGGAGGCCATGGCTTCATGAAATCTTGGGAGTTGCATCAACATATCATCAATGTATAAAATTTCCACATCCAAATGGCATTGGTATTATACAGGGAGATTGGAAGGAGTCGCAACAATGTCATGAGGTCGATGTAGAAAGCTGCGAAGAAAGAAATACCAAAAGAAAAGGTTGGAAGCAACATGTGAGAGATGAGCAGAGAAAAGAAAAATTGATGGTGGATGCTATAGAAGTAAGGACTGAACATATCTCGCGAGGAGAATGCCTAGAGACAGGCGAATATCAGGATGATAACGAAGCAAAGGATATGAAGAGCAAAAGGCATAAGAAGTGAATAATAATAGAAAGATCAGCAATTGAAGTAATGATGTGCGAGAATCTCGCAGTCAAGAATATATGAGAATTCAGCTAAATGAAAGCACAACAAATGAAAGGAGATTTTGCGAATATCTCGCTAACAAATATCAAAAATAATGAAACATGAATGATTGAATGATTTAACAAATATGAATGAGTAAAAGAACAGGACGAACCTTTATGGCGTACACCCTAGTTCGCGAATAACATTTCGTAAGAGGCAAATGTAAGACCTAAAGTGCGTCATATAAGGGGTATCTCTCAACATGGCTCAGGGGGAAGGTTACACCGCTCCCGAAGCCTCGAGTCATGAAAATTTGGGGCCCATGAAAGCCTATCCTGGGAGAGATACCTTGGATTCCCAACTATATAAGGTTATACCCTGGTTGGGCGACCGATGGTCTCTTCCAAGGAGTCAGTGTATGCTCAAGGCGCCGAGGTACACGGTTGAGCCAGAGTGCCCGGGATGGATGAACCTACCCTGGCCATTCTTGGCAAGTCTTGGCATACGTTGCACTCGCCCGAAGAAAACTCCACTTAGGGTGCAGTCTCGTAACCATAAACCATATAGGTATAAGGGATAAGAGGCTGCGACAACAACAAGTTGTTGTTAAGACCGGATGGGAGGAGCTAGTCTTGTATGGCCGATGTTTCGCCTCCTTGAAGGGGCAAACGGGGAGATGATAAGGGCGACGCTCTCCAATAGGGGGAGTGTCAAAACAGACGCAAATGTCATAAGGCTATGTTTTCGCAAGAGAATTTAGGCTCGTCATATTTGTGCAATGATCCTGCAGAGGCAATAATACTAACGCGAGGGTAAGGCGAGATCAATGGGTCTTTACACAAAAGTGTACGGACGTCCCTGCGATTTCGTCGCACGACGGCAATGTCATGGGGCTATGTGTTCGCAAGGATATATAGGCCTGTCATATTGTCGCAACTAAAACATCCCGCAGAGGCAAAAATACTCGGAAAATGATAAGGCAAGATCAATGGGTCTTTACATGCAAGTGTAAAGACGTCCTGCGATTTTGTCGCAATAAAAGGTGGCAGGGGAAGACCTCTAATTAGGGAGGTCTAACTCGGAAGACCACACAAAATGATAAGGCAGGGTCAATGGGCCCTTGCTTGAAAAATGTAAGGGCGGCTTGCGACCTTGTCGCAATGAGAATAAAGGCAAGGCAAGTAGAATTCTTGATTGATGAAGATACCTGCGACCTCGTCGCAACAATACATTTCAATAACAATAAAATTATTATTCAACCACATACATGATGACAATTAAAATCTTCCATCTCGAAGATAAATAACGAGAGGCAAGTATGGGAATGGAAAAGATGGAATATTGTTATTCATCTTCTGATGCAAGAGTTATACATCAATAAGGTTAGCCAATTATATTACAAGGAAGAACTACCAAAAAAGGGGGGTGAAGATTGAATTCAGGGGGGAAAAATCCAAGAAGTACACTATAATAAAGATACAGAAATATACAGATATTACAGGCAGCGAAAGAGTTATCTCTTTGGTGATTCTTCTCCTTCATTTGATTCTTCAGTTCTATTATTTTCATCGCCAGAATTTTCCCCTTCGCTAGCCTCACTATCAGAAACATCTGAGACAGGCAGATTCTCAGGAACCTTTTCGAGGAGCCAGGGATATGAATGAAGAGGGATTTTGTGGTCTTTACAAACATACTCCATGGCTCCATTGCGAAAACGAACTGCATCATTACTAAAATTCGCCACTGTCGTTTCAAATTGTTTCTTCAACTTGGAATACTTGTTATTACGAAGGAGAGACTCTTGGCGAGCTGTTGTTTTTCGATTCGAAGTTCTTCAATTCTCATCTGGAAAATTCCTGGCGAGTTGTTCTTTCTCAGATTCAAGCTCTCTAATTCTAATCTGAAGCCTCTTCTCAGATTCTGCAAATAAGTAACAACAAGTTAATAATTTACAAGCAATACTACAGAAGTAAGAAGCAGTAAGGTATAATAAGTAACCTTCTCTATCAGATATCATATCTTTAATCAAGGAAGTATGCTCGGCGTGAAGACTAACATCAACACCTAGGTTATTCCTGGCATTATCTAAAACTTTCGCAGCCCAGGCAAATTCATCATCACTATTAATAACAAGAAGAGAACGAACTTGCTCTTCTCGCTGCTTAAGCATGGTATTCTGATGAAGGAGTTCATCTCGTTCGACTTGCACACCGAGAAGAGATTTGTGGAATTCTGCTAACGCTTTGTGCACCTCTCGTTAGTAATGCGATCGTTCTCATCTATGAGATCACTAATTTTCTTCCTTAAAATCTTGATTTTCTTCTCGGAATCAAGGTACATTCGTTTAAAGCGATTGGTTAAATTCAAACTAGATCTGTGTTCGATCTCTAAGAGATGATATTTGGATTGAAGATCCTTTAATGAAAGGAGGTTAGTTTTATTTGAGGAACTACTTAGAGATTGATTAAGGTGAGCGAGAAGAAGGTCATTATCCATAGGTTCAGGAAATGTATGGAGAAGAATAGCCTCATCGGAGAGATTATATACATCTGCGAAGGTAATAAGTTAGGTAGCAATATGCGACCGATAAGATAGAAATAATAAAAGAAGGAAAAATCTTATACCATAAAGTTCTTTGATTAGCGTTCGAAGAGTGGACACCCTATCCCTTTGAGAGTCAAGTTCGGTACTTAACTTTTGAATTCTCTCATCTTTATCGCGAGATGACGCAGCTTCAGTCTCTAATTCTCGAATCTTCTTGCTCAATTGCGAATTCTTCTTCTCAAGATTGTTGCGTCTTCTCTCGAGATCTGAGGCAACTACAAAGGAAGTTCTTCCAACCTATAAAAGAAGATAGAAAATTCATTAATATACATATATTTAAAAATTTAAAAGGGAAATGTGATTGCATACGTACCAAAGATCCAAGTGCATTCAACAAGTCGGGAGACACGACTCTAGAAGCTCCATTGAAAGAATCATTGCCTTCTAGTAAAGCAAAGATTACACACATTTGCGAGAGTCCCGCAAAGGGAAGCTGGGGAGCATCTCCCATTCCTTGGAAAGAGTCCGAGAAGATGCTAGATAACCGATCCATAGGAGAACCGGCCAATGGAATCTCTTTAGCGAGAAAAGATTCGAATCATGGTCATCTTCATCGAGAAGATTCAGAGCTTGAGTTAGGGCGAGAAGAAGATTGAATCTTTCGCTTCTTAGTTAATGGGAGCGTAAGATTTATTCTTGCGAACAGACGGTTTTGCCCTTACTTTTGATCTTCGCGGCTACAGCATCTTCAACTCCAACCTTCGCATACGGTTAAAAATAAGAAACAGAGGCAACAATATTGTTTCAAATGATAAAGGAAATGTTTCTTACTTCACCCGTAAGCGATCGAAGTATTGTCAGAGTACTCTCCAACGGATTATCCTTGTACTTTCTTCTCAATTTGGCGATCTGAAAAATTTTACAAACTCAGCAAATATAAAAAGAAAGTTGCAAAGGCAAGATTTAAAATGGAAAACATACCTCTTTTGCCTTATCGGGCCATTTGAATTCCCAAGGATGATACCCTGCGAGGTTCGCAGGAAGAACGTGCGAGCCCGCGATATAAGGGCCATTTAAAATCAAAGGTACAACCCACCACTTCTCATCTTTGGAGTGGCGAGGAGTAGTATTATTGCCCGGGTGCCAGTCAATATCTTGCATAAGCAATTTATCCTCAGGGACATCATCCTTCTTTTTCAAGCGAATGCCCCAGCGAGATTTCGCATTCCTCATCTTTATCACTGAATAATTTTCAAAAAAGTTCTCGACAGTGTACTTCTCAGCAGCTATTTCCAAATCTGCGAAATCGGGGTGTCTAACAGTACTAGGGTATAAAGATCCTTTGCCAGCACCACGATTCGCGAACTCAAGCATTAGGCGAATGCAATCGCCACTCAACTGATAAACAGCCCGAGAGAATTTTTCATGGGCCAAGATTTCATAAAATAAAGGCATCTCAGGATCGTATAAGGGAATGGGAAGTCCCGCGAGAAGCTGACCTAGCGAGACTATAATCTTTTGATCATCACATTGATGATCAGAAAATAACTTTGGAGAAAGAATAGATGAAGGTTCTTGATCGGGGATGGTTGATAGAGTGAAACCCTTCTCGAGTAACTTCTGTTGAACTTCATTAAAAGAAGCTTTATATGCACGACTAATGGAAGCCATTATCAGTATGGGAATGGATGGGAGGTTAAAGATTAGGATCAGCGATGGAAGAGATGAAGAAAAGATTTGCAGTAGCAGGAGCGCAAATTGCGGAAGGAGAGAGTCAAAGAAAAGTTGCAGAGAGAAACTAAAGGATGAAAAGGAGAGGAAAAGAAAACTATATATAGGGAAAAGGATCCTTGAGAAAAACGAGGTCATTTAATGCGAGAAGAGACATGAACGGTCAAGAATAAACGGTTGAAAGAGACGTGTCAAGAAAAGACATTAATAATCAAAATCCGTGTAAAAGTACGAAACTGAAAAAGATAAAGATAAGCAGTCGCGGCAAAATCAAAAGGATCACTCTCATGATACTCTTCCCTTCGCAGGAGACGATACTAAATATACATCTCAAAGAAGCTTCGGAACTTCGCCAAAGAATAGAGGCAAGTACGTACTTTTCAAGAAAAGTATTCTTTTGCTCGTTCCTCCATCAACAAAAGTCAAAGATCGCTACCACAATAGATTTTTCCTTGAAGATCGCTTGTCAAGCCATATTCAAGGAAAAAGAGGCAAGATGTAGGATCGTAATATCGCAACAAACAAGGTTGCGGGATTAATAAACGCTTGACATCGCGAAGGAGTCGCAGGAGCTAAAATAAACAACGCAATGAATAACGACAGGCAAAACATAAAGAAGACATGAGACTGGCGAGGGTTAAGAAGTGTCGCGAGAGCAAATGTTTGTGCATCTCGCGACACTTCGCGAGACATTCCCGAAAATAAAGGGTAGCTTAGCTGTCATCCACTATGTATTACCCTATATAAAGGGCTAAATGGATCTGTTAAAGGGGAGATCTCTTTGGAGTTGTTGGGCAAGTCATTAGGAGAGAGAAAGTTTAAGAGTGTATTAATTTCTAAGTGTAATTCTATTTCCTTGTGTAAACAGTTCATGGATTCAATCAATAAATATTCTTGATCTTACATCTTTCAATGGGTTAATTAAGTAAAATCGAGTAAGGGGTGTAGTGTGGGAAATCCTGCTACTACAACTGGTATCCCCTTTATAAATCATGCGAAAATGAGTTAAAGTGTATAAGAAAGTCAGCTTTGTCTAGCCCTGTAAGATATTATCAGTGACATGGCTTCCATCATGCTGTAGTTGTTGGAAAATCTACCGTACACCCAAGAAGATTATCAAGGGTATACTCAAGGTTAAGATGTATTTAGAACTAGAAAAATAAAAATAGAATTTTATCATTGAATGATGATATGGTTTACATTGAGAACCCATAGGGTATAGCGATACCATAACTTGGTATGGAAAAATAATATTTGTAAATCAATGCATACTACATATATCGAATACTAAATATAACCTTAAATACGAAAAATCATTGTTATAAGGTTTGTCTCAATGATAGTTAGGGCTATCAGACGGACGACATTAACCGGGGGCCATCATCCTGCGGCGGGGAAGTTTCGGATGATGTTTTTGCTTGGACGGCTGGGAAAATCCGGTTTTAACATGGACGACAAACCCGAATTTCTCCACCGTACAGATCTCCACCATTCTGGAGAAATTTTTCTCCTTCCGTTTTACCTCTTTCAGTTAGGAATTAGGTTTCTTTTTAATCAACATGGAGGACATTATTACGGAGTAACTAATCTCAACATCTTCGATTCACACAAAAAGAATCGAATTGAAGTCTCTAATACTAAAAAAAACCCTCTCCTTCTACATTTATATTTTCTTCGTTGTATTTTAGATACCAAACTAAGGTGTAAATTTTATTCTGATTCAACTCTCTAAATGTAGCACAATCTAACAGACGTATAATTTATTATACCAATTCCATATAATTTATTATTACCAATCCTATACTCTAACAGACGTAAGATTTGTTAGTATGTAAGCTAAATATCAACGATCCAGGCGATTAACGTGGTTCGGTGTTAAAAAACCTACGTCCACGGTGTTGATTTCAGTATGATTTGAAGGTGATTACAAGTGCTCAAAGGAAAATATAGTGGACTCTTCTCTTTCAGTATTTTGTCTCAGATATGAACCATAAAAGACCCAACCGTTATTACACTGTTTACGTTCTCTTTATATAAACAAAACTTTCTAGTGGATAATAGCTCATTTCGCACGCTAGATTGCTCGCTAATATTCTGTGAATCCTTTTCTTGAAACATTCCTTGCGAATGGGTCCATCTTCGCTAGTAATTGTCGATGTCGGTGGATCATCCTCGCTAAAGTTGTCGATGTCGTTCTTCCGAAAGGAAACAATATCTTCATTCGTATATCGGAGGACGATTACAAAAAGGAGTAGTTGACTGCAAGAATTACTTGATTGGAAGGTTAACTCTTTCGAAAGGCTCCGAACCCCTAAAAACCTTTGACTTATTGTATAATAAACTTAAGAACATATGGCCGAACGATAGTCAGGGGAGATTATCACCATTAATAATTTGTTTCTTATGCTTCAAGTTCACGAATAATGAAAATGTTACTCGTGTTCGATCTTTTGGAGCATTGCATCTTAAACCAGGCTTGGTTCATCTTCGGATTTAAATTTCTGATTTTAATCCAAAATTACAACATCAATTTTTAACTTATATTTGGGTAAGACTGTATTATTTAAGCTTTGATTATTGGCGGAAAAAACTCTATTTGAGATAGTAAATATTGTTGGCACTCTTATAAAGGTGGACAACATCACTCTAAGGTACCAATTTGGATATTTTGCTTGTGTTAGTTGAGGTTGACTTGGACGATGATTTACATGAGAAAAATGTTGTTGAACGAGACGGTTACGCTTCAGTTATCCCTGTATTGTATGAGAACTTACTGAAATGACGAGGGTACCAAGTACAACACAATCTTTTCGATATCAAGTTATCAACCTATATTACCGATACTTTACGTGATCTAATATAGACATGGACTATCAAGAAGATGGGAACCACAAGGTATACACTTGGTATACAATATAAGTTTGGAACCGAACCTAACTATAAGGATTAACCCAAGTGTTTGGGATTAACGTACAAGTACAAGTACAATTACTTTAATTTTAATTAAACGATAATTATAATGCAGAAACAAAGCAAAAGCAGACAAAAAGATTTTGTTAACGTGGAAACCGCAAATGAAGAAAAACCTCGGGACCTAGTCCAGTTTTGAGTACTCTCGGAATTAAGCCGTTATGCAAAGACTATTATCAACTTCGTATATTTGACCAAGTAAACTACCCATGGTTACCTAGTTTCTGCAATATCTTTACGCCTACAACCAATCTGGCCAACGCACATGAACCCTAAGACAGATTCCACTATCTTAAGCTGCTTCACCTGCCTGTGAAGACTTCAAGCGCTCAACTCCTTTGGATATTCTTCCGATAAAGTAAAAGACTAATCTGTTTTTGGTAGCTGCTCTATCAATATCAAGAAGTTAATCAAAGATTTGTGTTGAGTTCAACAATGGCTCTTCCATTTAATCTAATAAACTCCTTTGTTCGGTTAGATCAACCAAAATCTAGATTATCAAGATAACCAGATCTGCAAACTATCATATTCGGCTACTGAAGAATACCACAAATTGATAGTTTCCCCGATCTAATACGACTAGCAATAATTTATATATCAAATATAGACAACACTTAGTCGGATCCCAGTCATCAAGTGTGTGCATGAAGTAAATCACAAAGATCAGAAACCAATAAAAAAAAAATTTGTCTTCTATATCTTCAATGTCTTGAAAGTACCTGCACAAACAAACTTGATTCCCTTGTGATCAATCACGCACATAACGGAGTCTGTTAACAATAGTTGATCATAAGTCTATCGCCAAATTTAAAGACAATCTGAACAATGTCAATCCTTGATCTATTTGAGTGACCTTATGTTAGAAGAGAAGGATTTCAAGAATAATCAAACTAGGTGCAATAAACGTTCAACCACCATTAGTCAATCAAATCAATAATCGAAAACTAAAACAACAATGAAAGTCCTAGTTTCCCACCAACGGTACTATCTAGACACTTCTTGATCCCATAAAAGTCTTTAAACTAGTAGACGTAAGAGATTTCACCTAATTATGTAAGAAGAAAAAACTTCACTATTTTTAGACCGAGGTAGTTTGGACACCAAGGAATCCATAAACGAAAATATCTAAAGATTTGCAACATATTCTCATTTTCGGTTTTGTCTAATTCCAACCAATATCCAACTGTAATACCGAAATCCCTCGTGGATGAAAACTCAACATTAGCTGGTATACAAGTATACTTACTAATATATCTTCCAGAGAATTTTTTACTTGCTGGAAAAATAAAACATATAAATCTGAAAATTTTAATTTAAAGATTCTCAAACATTTCGGTTTTGGCTTTCATATTGAGTATCAAGGAATACCTTTGGACAGTAAAAGGTAAGATTTGTACACATGTTCAAATTACTCACAATATCGACATCTTGAACTTTTCTATTTTGCAAACCCACTTCCAAAATCGCACAAACCCTAAAGTTTACGTGATATCGGAAATAGGTTTTTCATGGGGAATGGTCTACTATAGATCCCCAATAGGTAGGGATCTTTTCTACTAGATATCCCAAATACATATGGATTGGACCACAAATCCAATTGATTTCTTTCAACTACGAAGCAAGTTTTATATGTCTACTTCCTTAAACTCATTTAATCGAACATAGTTTTCTAGGCATGCAATCAATCCTAAGTTCATTACACAATCTAATAACAAGTTACAAAAATAGTGTCTATGTCACTATTACGAAGTTCAAAAGATAAGTGTTATACCTGGTAATTCAATATACATAAGTGATGTAATTTCAATGATGTTGTAGTAATTGTTTGTTCAAGACTTGTAAAGGCAGATTTAGACTTAAATAATATAAATAAAGAAAATATATACACTATATAGTAGCAGGATGATAGAATACTGGGACTCAAGATTTCACTGATTTTCATATACATGGGGTTCAGAAATTAATCCTTGACATTTAAAGCTCAAAACAAAAGAAATATCAACTTTATTCTTTGCCAAAGTAGATTTCATAAAACATTAATTGTAAGTTGTAAGCATGACGCATCAAAAGTAATTAAAACTAAGCACGCGACATCAAACAAAATAACAAATAATTAATAGAAATCATAAAGCAATTAAATTATATGCAAATAGTTATGAAAGAATTAATCTAATTACCACATGGACGAAAAACAGCTTCCTCCATCGTCCCAGTGATGGGTCTAGCTTCTCATTATGTTGGAAACACGCTCAAAGTATGAATTCATTGCTCAAAGTGTTTACAAATGATGAAAATGAGAGAAAATGGTGAAAACCGGGTTTGTGACAATTATATTTGTTACAAACTCAACTGTTACAGAGAACGATAAAAAAAATTTGTCGTTGTCACTGTAGCTTTACGACTGCCTTAAAGCGTCTTATGTTCTTCAAGTTCTTCACAGCAGCAGCATGAAAGTATTCTCTGCAACTCGATCAAACCTCTCTCTTGTTGCTCTAAACTATCCCCCAAACTCTCTGATTCTTCCTATGACATCCCAGAAGCCTTTATATAGTCACAACACCTCCAAATCTCCACCATAAATTCAAATAATCTCCATTCATGACCTTTATTCTCCACGGAAGTTCACAGGGAATAATTGCCATTCTTAACTCCTTTACGCGTATGTTGTATGCAGATCCACTCCTACACACTGCCATCGCAATTTAGATTGAGTTAATCTCATTGTAGCACACGCAACCTTCCCAAAAATACCTACAAACACAAAAACACCATAATAAGTACAAAAATCGAGCACTAACGATACAAACATTGAGGACAATTAAGACAAACAAATGTGTCTATCAAATACCACCAAATTTATTATTTGCTAGTCCTCAAGCAAATCTAATCTAGAAAATAAAATCCTAACTCACTGTCGCAAGCATCGCGATTTCACTTAGCATGTGCAACAAGCCTTTGAACCCCTAGGTGGCCCTAGTGGCCGAGTTATAGTCTCCGGAGGGTTTACAAGAGGTGTACCCACAAAACCTTTACTCCAGACCCTAGTTATCTACGCAGAACCTTGAAAGGCACTAAAGAATATCCTTGGTTGGCATACTCTCATTGACTACAGGAGGAAGTACCCTGATGCGAAATTCCAATTGTTGTACACCAGTTTGCACTCAAGCATACTAAAATTCATATATAAGTGACGGATCTCTACTCAGATAGTCGCACTATGGACATCATATCCGGAGTCAACAAATCACATGAATAAATTAATAAGATGGACATAGAGAAAATGTAGATGGTTTTAAGGTAAACAGTGTTTCCCACATCTGTCTGAAGGCCTCTGCCAAGATGAACCTATCCTAATGGACCGAGATACCGGTCTGACTAATATCAACACAACCGGCATATACAAGGGTACCAGCGGTCGATAATCCTAACTCTAGGTCAACATAACTGGCATATACAAGGGAACCAACGGTCGACTTTATTGAATTTATTCCGGTTGGTCTAATGGCCTGGTCTCAATTTTTTTTATTTTTTTTTCCATTTTTTTTGGGTATCTCAATCACTCTATTTCACCCTATCAATGGTAACAACTTGATTCGTGTACCCCACCAAATAACTTAAAAGAAAAGAAAAATAAAAACATAGGGTGAAAAGGACTCAACGAGATATGGCGAAATTACCATGTTATTTCTAACACCTGAGCTCTGTGCTTTTATGAATAAACTCTATTTAGATGTTTCCATCCACTCAGATTGGTTCCTCAACTCCTACAACCAAGATACTTCCATCCACTTAGATTGGTTAGTGCCAACCTTAATAGGCATAAATTTATAGGCTCTAGAGTTTATTATTGTAACTAAAAGCTAACAAAAAGTTTCTTCCCCACCCCCAAGCTTAAATCTAACATTGTCCTCAATGTTCTTAAAAAATAAAGTTAAAAGCATGAACAAGGAGAAACTGTTACCACTTGAGGGAAAAGAAATAAGGAAGGATATTACCGTATCGCATGAGCGCGGGTGCCTCCCAGAAAATGCTAAATTTAAAGTCTTTACATAGACATCAAATACCACAAATTGGCTAATCATCTTTCAAAATCGTATACCAATAGTCGAAACAATTGTGGGTCCATAAGACCAAATAGAGCTAACATAAATATGAGACAACTGCACTGTTTCAGAAAAATGAAAGAAGGAGCACGTCCTCATATAAGGTTTCTTTCAAGACAACTGGGTTTATCTGGGGCGCCTAATTGAACTTCATATGTGTGTCTCGATAAATATATTCATCCAAAAAACGGGTCTCTAATACCTGGGTTACCTCCTGGACAGTATCAGGAGGATCGGGTTGCGGAGTCTGAATAGACTCAAGTAATATCTCAGACGCAGAAGGATCGAGTCCCAAGTTAGGGACTCTAATTAGGGATACGTGACAATTACAAGAACCATCACTACCCCCAAACTTAGGGTGTTCATTACTCACAGACAAACCTCTAACTATTGCTTGAATTTCGGATCTTCATAGTCCTTAAAATACTCAAGAGATTCTTCTAGTTCTCTACCCCCAAACTTAGGGTCATCATTACTCTCAGAAAGACCTAAAACTATTTCCTGAATTTCTGGGTCCATAGAATCTTTAAAATACTCAAGAGCTTCTTCTAAAGATTGATCACACATCTGATCTAAGAGAATGGTTTCCTCAAAATCATCTAGAGAATCTACCAGTAAAGTGTCAAGCCAATTATCCTGAACTAAAGTGCTAATCATATTCACTTCTTCTAAATCATCATTCTCAGAAGGTTGTCTAGTAACATTAAAGACATTTAGTTCAGTGGTCATATTACCAAAGTGTTAGAGCATTGCTCGGTCGAACTCGCATGCGTTGCTATCTCAAGCATGTTTGTCAATGTTAGTGATCAAAACTATAAGTCTTGATTTCTATCCTATATAACTAAAGGTCTCGGACTAGGATCGAAAGTGTTTTTGAGCTCAAGAACTCCATGGCAATCATCATACAAGACGAAGGACTACTCGAGGAACCAGTGGAACTTCATCGACTAAAAGGTATGTGGAGACTTGAACTTATCTATCACTCAAAAGTCTATTTACTCTATCTCCTACTCTTGAGACAAAAGTCGTTTAGACGTATAGACTTTCATTATACACATTTTCTATTTCGAGCCGAGTTTAACTCGCCTATCTATTTCTCGAAATATGTGTTGGTAAGCTTTCGCTTTAACCGAATCAATATTTACCTAGTGACGAAATTCATGATATGTTTCAATTACTTTGGAAATTGCTCTGACGAAAAATTGTCTGTGAATAACGGCTATATAACGTTCTTTGAGAATGTTTCAATGATTGAAATGAGAGTGTAGATTACATAACCATTGGTAGGATATAATCATTGTTGTGGAAACACATATATGTATAAGTCCTTATTCCCTGAACCAAAGTTTGCGAACTTTGTTGATCAAGAGAAATGGAAGTGGCGCAAGCCAAGTCCATGAACCGGGCGGAAGTTCTCACCCGAAAATTTCTGCTGGAGTTTGTGTACTCCTTCCATGAGCTTAAGTCCGCGAACTTGAGTAGGTTATATATAAAACCGGTTGTTCTTGAACTAATGTTTATATAAACTAAGGAATGCTTTTGCGAACCGTGGCTATAAATTTCATGAACCGATTCGAGTGAATCAAACCGTTTTTGCTTCGATTGTGTCTTGTGTAGTTACATAAGATCTAAGCAATTGAACAACTCTCTAACTAGTTCATTTGAGTCATTTGAACTAGTTATGGTGAAGAAGAATATGGTTGATATGAGAGTGATCATATGGCTAACCATTTGGTTGACTATTGTTGAACCAACAAATGTTAATGTTTGGGTACGGTTCATAAACCCAAAATTGAATATTTCATTTGTGTGTAACAAGCTAAGTTTTCGATACAACGGTTGAGAAATATTAGCTTGAATCTAATTAGGTTTTCATCTAACGGTGAATATTGAATGTTTTGTTACCAAGCTAACATTGATTGCAAACCCTAATTTGAAAGACTATATAAGGGAGAACTCTAGCAACTGGGAAATCTAATCCCCACACTTTACGTGTGATACTAGTTTGCTAAGCTAGAGTCGATTCTCCTTTAACCTTTGGTTTTCTTCTTCTAAAAACAGGTTAATGAGTTAAAGACTTCATTGGGATTGTGAAGCCAGACCGATACTACTTTTCTTGTAGTTGTGTGATATGATCTTGTTGTTTCTATCATACGAGTATAATTGAAATAATTGGCTTGAGATTTATATCTCCGATATGCAAGATAGAAAAGAAATTACAAACACTTCGTCTCATCGTTTGTGATTCCGCAATATATTTTTTCGCTGCGTCGATTAAGATTATTGTGAGGTGATCAATAATACTTGGCTGTTCTTCGGGAATATAAGTCTGGGTTATTGATTGGTTCCTGTTCACCTTGATTTATCAAAATACGGAACAAAACTCATAGGTTTACGTGGGAGACGGATTTATCTATTCTGTAGACTTTTTTGTGTGATACAGATTTATTTATTAAAATCTTCGACTTTGGGTCGTAGCAATCAGCTAAGGGAATCAAGTACGTAGCATACTGCTGGGATCAGAGGCGTAGGAGCATAACTGTACCTTGGATCAGTGTGAGATTGATTGGGGTTCAACTACAGTCCAAACCGAAGTTAATTTGGAGTAGGCTAGGGTCTGTAGTGGCTTAATACAGTGTGTGTTCAATATGGACTAGGTCCCTGGGTTTTTATGCATTTGCGGTTTCCTCGTTAACAAAATTCTGGTGTTTGTGTTATTTTTATTCCGCATTATATTTGTTTATATAATTAAAATATCACAGGTTGTGCGTTGTTCAATTAATTAGAATATCCGACCTTTTGGTTTGTTGATTTAAATTGATTGACACTTGGATATTGGTCTTTGGTACCATCCAAGTTATCTCTCTTTGATAAAGACTCGCAAATTTCTAATTGCTTGAGTAAAGATCAAATCGAGAGATTGAGATATAAACTCTTTGATATACTTTTTGTCTAGATTGAGTCTGACTGTCTAGTTGATTCTCTAGAAAATTAATTGGAGTTTGTCCATACAGATTGCTAAGCGAAATATTGGGTGTGGTTGTTGTACCCTCGCTTTTTCACAAAGGATATGTTCATAAGCCCAGTCCTACAGTTGATGACAACGTTAGCTGTGGCTAAAAATGGCTACCTAAAATCATTGAGATTTGAGCGCTTGGGTCCTGAACAGGCTGGGTGTCTAGAACAACGAAATCCACTGGATAGATAAACTTATCAACCTCAATTTGAACATCCTATATGACACCACGAGGGACTTTGACAGACCTATCAGCTAATTGTAGTGTCATTTTAGTCGGTTTCGACTTACCAAGACCTAGCTGGGTGTATACATGATACGGGAGTAAGTTAACACTAGCTCCTAAGTCAAGTAAAGATTTATCGACCATGTGATTACCAATCGCACAAGATATGGTGGGGCATCCAGGGTCCTTACACTTAGGGGGTGTTTGGTTCAGAAGAATGGAACTTACTTGACCAGCTAAAAAGGCTTTCTTTTGGACATTAAGCTTACACTTTCGTGTACAAATATCTTTAAGGAACTTGGCATAAGATGGGATTTGCCTAATTGATTCTAATAACAGAATGTTGATGTTCACCTGCTTAAATGTTTCCATTATCTCGTTGAAAGTCGACTCCTTTTTTGTTGGGGCTAACAACTGTGGATATGGGGCTCTAGGCACAAATGTAGACTCCTTAGAAATTGTTTCAGATTCCTCAGCTACGGGTTCCTCTTGAGAAGTGATGGTTATTTTCAATGATGTTATTGTAGTAAATAAGATTCGAACTCTGAGACTTGTGAAGATTAAATTTAAAGATTTAATGAAAATAAAATATAAACAAAAGCGAGAGTTACTGGGACTAGGATTCCACCGAATTCATAACATAATGCTTGTAGTTGCAGGAAATCCCACAATACATCCCTCACAAGAATTCATAATAATCAACACATCTTTAAGATCAACAATCACACTTTTTCTTAATTAGGTTTAAGAATTTTTACAGGAAGGAAATGAAATCAAGAATACAACTGCTATCTTAAACTTTCTCTCTCCTCAGAACTTTCTCTCCACTATAAAAAGATCTCTTTCTCTCTCTCCTTAAGCCTGTTCGACTCTTTATATAGGATATTACATAGTGGATGACAGCTAAGCTGTCCTTTATTTTCGGATTTGACTTGCGATATTCTCGCAAGTATACAAGTGTTAGATTTCGCAACACTCCTAAATATCGCTAGGTCTCCACATCTTTCTCGTGTTTAGGCTGTCGTCATCTGTTGCGTCATTTCTGTAACCAGTCTGCGATATCTTCGTAGTGTGTTGTATAAATATTTCGCAAAGGTATTGGTGTTGCGATATTCTGATCCTACATGTTGAATAGCAAGTTACTTTTGAATAGCAACAGTTTCGCAGCTGTTTCTGCAGAATCTTCGCAATTAAGTATTTCTTGGTTTTTCCCAAGATTTCATTCTTTCTAGTTCTCTTATGTGGTCTTATTTTGCCTTCCTAGTTAAAGGTCTTATTTTGCCACCTCTTGTCATTGCGATAAAATCGCAGGACCTCTCTGTATTTTCATGCAGAAACCCATTGATCTTGCCTTAACTTTTTCTTTTGTCGTTTTTGTTGCAACAATATGACAGGCCTAAATATTCTTGCGAAAATAAAGCCCCATGACATTGCCGTCTTGCGACGAAATCGCAGGACGTCTTTACACTTTCATGTATTGACCCATTGATCTCGCCTTATCTTTCTCTTTTGTATTATTGCCTCTTCAGGATTGTCGCACAAATATGACAAGCCTAAATCTTCTTGCGAAAATAAAGCCTCGTGACATTTGCATCTTAAGACACTTATCAGCTCCCTAATGGAGGGTGCCGCCCTTATCTTCCCCCTGGTTTCCCCTTCAAGGAGGCGTACCTCTACCATACAAGGTTGGCTCCTCCCATCCGGTCTTAAAAACAACCAGTTGTTTTCACAGCCTCTTATCCCTTTTGCTTATATGGCTTATGGTTACAAGACTGCACCCTAAGTGGGGTTTTCTTCGGACCGAGTGCAGCATACATCAAGACTTTCCAAGAATGGCCGAGACGCTTCAAACTCCCAGGAACTCTTGGCTCAACCGTGTACCTCGGCGCCTTGATCAGATGCCGCACTCCTTAGAAGAGAACCTCGGTCGTCCAACCTAAGTCATAAGCTTAGGTTGAAAATCCAAGGTACCTCTCCTGGATGGGCTTTATTGACCCCAAATCTCCATGACTCAGGTTCTAGGGGCGGTGTAACCTTTTCTCTGAGCCATGCAACAGGTACCCCCTTCTATGACGCACTTTAGGTCTTACATTTGCCTCTTGCGAAATTTTGATTTCGCGAACTAGGGAGTACGCCATAGTAGGTTCGCCCCTTTTTGATTGTTTTGTTTTTTCTTCTGCATATCAGCTCTTTTGTAATTTCGCAATCTCATCTTTGTCATTCATAAAATATATTTTCTTCTTCTGCATATCAACTCTTTTGTAATTTCTCAATCTTATCTTTGTCATTCATAATTTTTTTTTTTTTTTTAACAAACCAGTCACACATCTTTCTTTCTCGATTATCATGATTGTTCTGGCGAATTGCCTCTTGGAGCTCTTGTTCTTCCACTTCTTCTCTCAGTCTTTCCCTTTCGCAAGCTAGACGTGCTTGTTCAGTGTAATTTCTTTCGATTTCATCTTCAATTATTTGTCGATTTCTTTGAACTTCTCTCCCATGTAATGTTCTTCTTCCTTCTCCCTGATTTTCTTCGCCATCTTGATTATTTCGTTCCTGACGTTGCCTATTTCCCTGATTTTCGTTGTTTTGTCAATTTTGAAGAATTTCACCATGCTGAATATAACGATCTTCTATTATTTCTCTTCTTTCACGACGTTCTTCGTCTGGATTTTGTATTTCCTCTCGAGTATCTTCATTAGCATTTTC
Source organism: Papaver armeniacum (assembly GCA_023531295.1). Classification (NCBI taxonomy): domain Eukaryota; kingdom Viridiplantae; phylum Streptophyta; class Magnoliopsida; order Ranunculales; family Papaveraceae; genus Papaver; species Papaver armeniacum. The sequence goes on from JAJJWW010004344.1 coordinate 112,812, forward strand.
TACAGGCGAATTTCGTCTTATTTCTTCTCTAACTGATCTTGAACTTGATCTTATAGTGCTTCTTGAACTTCTACTGTAATCTCATGTTTTCCATCCTCAACTCATGATTTTGCCTTGTCAGATTTGCACGTTCTTCTGCTTCTAATCACCTTTCTTCATGTATTCTTTGCCTCAATGCCTCCAATGCTGCAATCTCTTCATTTCCATGAATTATTCCTCCAGATACTTCTTGGTCTCTCTCCTCTCGTCCATTGCTTCTTAATTGCTGCTCTTCTCTCATTTCATCTATAAAATCTGATCGCCAAGTATGTACACTCACTCTGTCATAATCCACGGTTCTATTTTGTATTGGTGTACGTTGAATTGGCGGTTGAACTTGATTTTATCCATTGTTTCTTGTGTTCACTCTTGAAGATTCCTCCATTTTATCTCTCCCTTTTCCAGCAAGTCTCCTACTCCTTCTAATAGTTGTTGGTTGTTTTGATGTATTTCTTCTTCTAGCCATTTTTCAACCTTAATGAGTTGTTGAAAATTATATGAAATTCTTTATCTGTTACTCCAAATTCTTTCAAATCACAATATCAATCTGCAATCCCTGTTTCTAGTGCCATTATGTAGTTGAAGGAAATCCCACAATACATCCCTCACAAGAATTCATAATAATCAACACATCTTTAAGATCAACAATCACACTTTTTATTAATTGGGTTTAAGAATTTTTACAAGAAGGAAATCAAATCAAGAATACAACTGCTATCTTAAATTTTCTCTCTCCTCAGAACTTTCTCTCCACTCTATAAAGATCTCTCTCTCTCCTTAAGCATGTTCGGCTCTTTATATAGAATATTACATAGTGGATGAAAGATAAGCTGTCCTTTATTTTCGGATTTGACTTGCGATATTCTCGCAAGTATACAAGTGTTAGATTTCGCAACACTCCTAAATCTCGCTAGGTCTCCACATCTTTCTCGTGTTTAGGCTATCGTCATCTGTTGCGTCATTTCTGTAACCATTCTGCGATATCTTCGCAGTGTGTTGTATAAAGATTTCGCAAAGGTATTGGTGTTGCGATATTCTGATCCTACAATGCTCATTTATTTATTCTCAACAATTATCGCTTAATAAATAAAATAACACCGACTCTTATTTTGCCAAGGTAGATTCTCAAAATATTAGTTATATAAATCGTAAGCATGAGACATCAAACATTTAAGCAAGCATGACCCATCAAATAAAATAATAACTAATTAATTCAAATCATAAATCAATTTAAAATAAAAGCAAAAGTCATAAAAAGAATAAAATAAATTCACCCATGTATGAAATTCGACTTCCTCCATTGTCCTAGTATTGGGGTCTAGCTCCACATCGTAAAACACACTCAAAAAGATAACTCATAGATCAAATGGTGTTTTTATTGAAGAAGAGTAATAATACAGGTAATTTGCAACGCGTTATGGGCGTTACAGAATACACCGTTATAAGAGTTGTTGCAATTTAAAATAAGCGTGCCAAACTGACTGTTACGAGTACTTTTTATAAACGACGGTTCTCTGCGACAGTCCGTGGACGTTATATTCTTCTTCTTCCTCCCTGGAAATGCATAACTCGTCTGCAACTCCTTATACGAACCAAAAGTTCACCCCTTAACTCTTCCTCATCCCTATATGACTCCACAAAACCCTTTTTATAGCCACCGCAACCACCAAATATTCGACAATAACTCCCAAATCTTTTCTTCTTTAATGCTGCCAAGATACGGAATAATTACTTTTTCTTCTCTTCTTTACGCTTGAATGAGCTGTAAAATATCTCTTCATCAATAGAATAGAGTCCCCAACTAATATCTTTCCTTAACCACACGTATCTTCCCAAAATAACACCAACACGAACATATTACATCCCTGGTTTAGCTTCTCACGCGTTTGCATCATTCAACCAACTTCCAAACACACTGATGACTCATCTCAGGCCGAGTAAAACACTCAGCCAGCTTCCAATCACACGCATACAACTCGAAAAAAATACGATACTTCCTTCCCCTGTTTAACCAAGAATCGATGTTCTAGCCCAACTAGATCATATCCATTAACCATAGCATCCCTGTTTAACCCAAACATGTCAATCAAAATAAAATCCAGCGATTTAATCTCCATTAAACATCTTCAAATTCAAAACCCTTATCCCGATAATGATGTTCTCTCGATTGGTGATTAACCAACCAATTTTAATAAAATCAAACACCATATTCAGCCCTGTTTGGACGAAAAGAATAAACCCAATTGATATCATAACTTTAGTCTCACTAAATCTCGTTGAATTCTCGAACCCTAATTACGCTAGTTCAAAACCCAGTTTTCCCGCCAAAACGAAAATTCAAAGGTTGCAGATGAGGTCGCCCCTTATCCAGAGTGCTTGGGTGCCGATAGTAATTAGTGTACCCCTTATCAAATGAGATACCCCTTATCCAAAATTGGGAGTCCGAATAACACGTGTCCTCCGGGTGCCAAAATCAACTTTTTCGAGCAAATTCTCCACAAGAGATTATTCTTCCAAAAACAACTAAAACAAGTTTATTAGTGATAAAATGAGTCCCAGCTAATGTATTTATGGGTGAAAATGCGTCGCACTTTCGTGCTTATCAAATTTCCCCACACTTACATTTTGCTAGTCCTCGAGCAAAACAGAAAATTGACCCGCTACACAGCTGGTCATATTATAAGAGAGAGAGAGACCCGCTACACAACTGGTCATTTATTTATTTATTTTTGGACCCGCTACACAGCTGGTCATAACATGCAAGAAAAAAGAAAAGACCCTCTACACAGCTGGTCATAACCCTAACAATCATATATATTTTCTTTTTATTTTTTAGACCCGCTACACAGCTAGTCATAATATATATATTTTTATTATTTTTTAGACCCGCTCAAGAGCTGGTCACAATATTCAAGAAAATTCCTGGAAAAAAAAAAGAAAAGTAAAAAGTTAATAACCACTCCCCCACACTTAAAAATTACATTGTCCTCAATGTAATTGAGTCATCCAACGTAAAAATTAAGATGGGAAATTAAAAAAAAACAAAAACAAAAAAAAATAAAAAAAAAATAAACAAATATACCTACTGAAATGTACATAAAAGATCCTCATAAACTAATAACCTGAAAATTTGGGGATCAACCCAAAATATTATATTCACAAATGACAGCTTCACATTTATGGCATGACAACGCGGAGACACTGAAACTATCAAAAAGAAAAAGTTACCCCCAAATCTGGTGTTTACTTCACAAGGAAGTGCATAAAGAACATAATATGGGTATACTATTGGGACTGGGAAGTTGTCAATTGGCTCATGCATGGTATCAGAAACAGGGACGTCCTCTGGGTATTTGGATGTAAAGTAATCCAACAAAATTTTTTAAGCACATAATTCTAACCCTAAATTAGGTAACTTTCGGAAGTCTAGGGGTCTAGAAACAACCTCTAAGTCAGGTGAAAGATCTTGCGAGATAGATTCTTCTAATAAATTAGACAAATCATCTACACAATCATCCACAGGGTCATCTACAAATTCTGTCTCGACCAGAGAGTCACTACAAGACTGATCATCATTATCATATAATTTTTTGCATTCCTGAATTCTCAATCTTTGTTCCAAGCTAAGTGGTGTGTGTTTATAATACTTCTCATATATCATTAGAGGTGATTCTTCACTTACCACATGTGGACCAAAAACTCCATACCGTTGCCTATGCATGTATTCACCAAGCGTCATCTCTGATGAGGTTGCCTGATGATTTGAACTTCTATGCTTATATTCTGCCAATGTCATCTTAGGTGACGTCTCCTCGGAAGAAGTCATCATCCTCAAAAAGTCCCCGAAAAGAAATACATAAAGAAACGCATAAAAAGGAAAAAAATAAGAAAATCTAAAATGAAATGAAAATACTGTACAAAATAAAAATAAAAATAAACCTATAAATTAATCTAAAAACAAGTCCGCGTCGGCGGCGCCAAAAATTGATGGTTATTTTCAATGATGTTGTTGTAGTAAATAAGATTCGAACTCTAAGACTTGTGAAGATTAAATTTAAAGATTTAATGAAAATAAAATATAAACAAAATCGAGAGTTCGGGACTAGGATTCCACCGAATTCATAACATAATGCTCATTTATTTATTCTCAACAATTATCGCTCAATAAATAAAATAACACCGACTCTTATTTTGCCAAGGTAGATTCTCAAAATATTAGTTATAAATCGTAAGCATGGGACATCAAACATTTAAGCAAGCATGACCCATCAAATAAAATAATAACTAATTAATTCAAATCATAAATCAATTTAAAATAAGTGCAAAAGTCATAAAAAGAATAAAATAAATTCACCCATGTATGAAATTCGACTTCCTCCATTGTCCTAGTATTGGGGTCTAGCTCCACATCGTAAAAACATACTCAAAAAGATAACTCATAGCTCAAATGGTGTTTTTATTGAAGAAGAGTAATAGTACATGTAATTTGCAACGCGTTATGTGCGTTACAGAATACACCGTTATAAGAGTTGTTGCAATTTAAAATAAGCGTGCCAAACTGACTGTTACGAGTATTGTTTATAAATGACAGTTCTCTGCGATAGTCCGTGGACGTTATATTCTTCTTCTTCCTCCCTGGAAATGCATAACTCGTCTGCAACTCCTTCTACGAACCAGAAGTTTACCCCTTAACTCTTCCTCATCCCTATATGACTCCACAAAACCCTTTTTATAGCCACCGCAACCACCAAATATTCGACAATAACTCCCAAATCTTTTCTTCTTTAATGCTGCCAAGATACAGAATAATTCCTTTTTCTTCTCTTCTTTACGCTTGAATGAGCTGTAAAATATCTCTTCATCAATAGAATAGAGTCCTCAACTAATATCTTTCCTTAACCGCAAGTATCTTCCCAAAATAACACCAACACGAAAATATTACATCCCTGGTTTAGCTTCTCACGCGTCTGCATCATTCAACCAACTTCCAAACACACTGATGACTCATCTCAGGCCGCGTAAAACACTCAGCCAGCTTCCAATCACACGCATACAAATCGGAAAAAACACGATACTTCCTTCCCCTGTTTAACCAAGACTCGATGTTCTAGCCCAACTGGATCATATCCATTAACCATAGAATCCCTGTTTAACCCAAACATGTCAATCAAAATAAAATCCAGCGATTGAATCTCCATTAAACATCTTCAAATTCAAAACCTTTATCCCGATAATGATGTTCTCTCGATTGGTGATTAACCAACCAATTTTAATAAAATAAAACACCATATTCAACCCTGTTTGGACCAAAAGAATAAACCCAATTAATATCATAACTTTAGTCTCACTAAATCTCGTTGAATTCTCGAACCCTAATTTTGCTAGTTCAAAACCAGTTTTTCCCGCCAAAACGAAAATTCAAAAGGTTGAAGATGAGGTCGACCCTTATCCAGAGTGCTTGGGTGCCGATAGTAATTAGTGTATCCCTTATCAAATGAGATACCCCTTATCCAAAATTGGAAGTCCGAATAACACGTGTCCTCCGGGTGCCAAAATCAACTTTTTCGAGCAAATTCTCCACAAGAGCTTATTCTTCCAAAAACAACTAAAACAAGTTTATTAGTGATAAAATGAGTCCCAACTAATGTATTTATGGGTAAAAATGCGTCGCACTTTTGTGCTTATCAGGAAGTAGAAGGTGGAGCTACAATATGTCCACTAGGCATGGCTACCTTATTGTCTACCATTTTACCGCTCCTAAGGGTTGTTATCGAATTCATATAGTTTGATGATTTCTCACCATCTAAAGATATTTGATGAACTCCTCTGGGATTGGGTTGTGGTTGACTAGGGAACTTCCCTTTTTCTCTCAAAGTCTTATTTATCTGACTAACTTGGTTTTTTAACTCGGAAATAGCCTGAGAGTTAGCCTGGACTATCTTTTTATTTTCATCTAGACCTTGTGCAACCGACTGCTGAAATTCTATAGTGATCCTAGTTAACAAGGCAAGAGAATCTTCTAAACTCATGATTTTCTTATCTAAAGGGCTCTAAAGCGTGTGTTGGACACGAAGGATTTTTAGTATATCCAAAACACTGGGGAATAACTTTGAGAGTTACTAGACTGTCCTTGACTCTGTCCCTTATACCAAGAAAGGTTTGGATGGTTTATCCAGCCAGGGTTATAGGTTTTTGAATATGGGTCAAATTTCTGATGGTTCTCAAATATAATGTTATTATAAAGAGCATGGGCTTGCTCTTCAGCATTCTGTCCTTTCCAAAAAGGCTCTACTCTACCACTAGAGTGACTCAATTCTAAAAATTCTAACCTTTTTGCTATAACTGCTATTTTGGCATCTGACTCATAAGATCCTTCTACCCTATTAACAGTAGAATGGTTTTCTTGGGTTACGTGTTATTTTCCAATTGATAGGTCTTTTCGGAGATTTCATTCAAAAATGTCATCGCCTGATCAACATCTTTATTCTCAAACCCACCTGTGCATAAAGACTCAACCATGGCTGTTGTCGAATAATCTAAACCCTCATAAAGGATCTGAACTAGCCTGACCTTTTCTAAACCATGGTGAGGACATTGAGATAACAAGTCATTGAACCTTTCCAAATACCTATATAGATATTCTCCCTCTTGTTGAGCAAAAGTACATATTTGCGTCCTAATAGACGATGTTTTGTGCCTAGAGAAAAACTTCTGTAAAAAGGCAGATGTAAGTTGGTCATAGGTTTTAATTGACTCGGAAGGAAAACTATACAACCAAGATTTGGCTTTATCTTTCAGGGAAAATGGGAATAACCTAAGTTTCAAAACATCATCATCATCTAGGTTTTTAATTTTCAGAGTGCTACAAACTTCCTCGAATTCCCTAACATGAAAATAGGGGTTTTCATTTTCTTTCCCTAAAAAGACTAGGAGCATCTGTAAGGTCCCAGGTTTTAGTTCATAATTTGCCCCAGTTTCAGCTAACTTGATACATGACGGATGAGAGGTCCTAGTTGGGTTCAACAACGCTTTTAAAGTTGCCATTTATGGCACTACCAAAGGACTAGGAGTACTTCCTTCACTAAGTGTCAAGTTTTCAAAACTGAAATTTCCAAAGACAAGGCTCTCAAAAGAAGAGTCTTCGAGCTCCCCGCCTTCACAAGAAGAACTACTAGGTTTTTGATTATCAAACGACCTATACTATCTCTTTTCCAAGCGCATTCTCTAATGACCTCGGGCACACACTAGAAAAAAATAAAATTAAAAAGAAAAATCCTAAAGGAAGGGAAGTTCTAAACAAACACACACAAGGCTGACTCCACCACATCAAACCTACTGATTTTTAGCAAACAAAAAGCATGATGGCTCCACTTAAATTGTTTATAGACCAGCTTTTATTTTTTCGAAAGGCAATTCTTTACAATTTAAGCAAACCTCTCTGGAATCAGTCTGAGTCAAAGTAAGTTGAATAGAGACAAGGGAAGCTCAATGGAGCTTTGACACCCATGCCTCACTGGTAAAACATTCACTTGGGGTACAAGGCGGCACGCTCAACTTACATTAACCATCATGAACTTCAAAGAATGCTTAAAAGAGCAACCAATATTTTTCAACGATTTTCCTATTAAGCTCGTTACCCTATAGATCTCGTTCTAGTCAAAATTTTAAGCCTGGGTTCGCGTTTGGTATCGTTTTCCTAAGGCGGGCAAGAACAGAACGGTGATGAAATCCAAACCCTTATCTTGATTTGGCCAGTCCTTTCCCTTTACTAGAAAATAAATCCGTGTTTAGTTCTTCAACATATATGCATACGAAGGAAGATAGTAAACCCGCTGACAAGGGATTCACAGGTGTTCATATAAACTTACCTCCCGTTCCAGACGGGGGATGAACTGTTGTAGTCGACTCGGGCCACGACTCCTATGTCATGTACGAACCCGAGGGGCCGAGGCAATATCGTAATTGTCGTCCTTCTCTGCAAACAATTTATATTTAATTTTACCCTTCCTTAGGGTTTTTAAAAAAAATAAAAATAATGTCCCAATGTTCAACGTCCAATGTCCAAAATAGGAAGTGCAAAATAAAAGAAAAAATACAAAAATAAAAGATATCCTAATACAATTTCTAAAAATAAAATCTAAAGAAAATCTAAAAAATTAAAAGAAGAATAAAACTAAAATCTAAAAACCTAAAAAAAATAAATAAAAAATCTTTGTCTTTCTTTTCCCTTTCTTTTAGCTTTGACTCCAAGTCTTTTAGTCACCAAAGTCTTTGGCTCAATTTATTTTTGGTCCAAAGATAAATACCAAAGAAATGTAAAATAAAACAAAGTAAAAATAATAAAAATAAAAACCTAAAAAATAAATCTAAAAATTCTAGCCTAAAGACAAGTCCGAGTCGGCAACACAAAAAACTGATGTAATTTCAATGATGTTGTAGTAATTGTTCGTTCAAGACTTGTGAAGGTAGATTTAGACTTAAATAATAGAAGTAAAGAAAATATATACATATACACTATATAGTGGCAAGATGATGGAATACTGGGACTCAGGATTTCACTGTTTTTCATATTCATGGGGTTCAGAAATTAATCCTTGACATTTAAAGCTCAAAACAAAAGAAATATCAACTCTATTCTTTGCCAAAGTAGATTTCATAAAACATTAATTGTAAGTTGTAAGCATGACGCATCAAAAGTAATTAAAACTAAGCATGCGGCATCAAATAAAATAACAAATAATTAATAGAAATCATAAAACAATTAAATTCTATGCAAATAGTTATAAAGAATTAATCTAATTACCACATGGACGAAAAACAGCTTCCTCCATCGTCCCAATGATGGGTCTAGCTTCTCATTATGTTGGAAACACGCTCAAAGTATGAATCCATTGCTCAAAGTGTTTACAAATGATGAAAATGAGAGAAAATGGTGAAAATCAGGTTTTTAACAATTATATTTATTACAAACTCAACTGTTGCAGAGAACGATAAAAACAAACTTTCGTTGTCACTGTAGCTTACGAGTCCTTAAAGCGTCTTACGTTCTTCAAGTTCTTCACAGCAGCAGCAGGAAAGTATTCTCTGCAACTCGATAAAACCTCTCTCTTGTTGCTCTAAACTATCCCCCAAACTCTCTGTTTCTTCCTATGACATCTCAGAAGCCTTTATATAGTCACAAAACCTCCAAATCTCCACCATAAATTCGAATAATCTCCATTAAAACCTTTATTCTCCACGGAAGTTCACATGGAATAATTACCATTCTTAACTCCTTTATGCGTCTGTTGTATGCAGATTCACTCCTACACACTGCCATCATAATTTAGATTGAGTTAATCTCTTTGTAGCACACACAACCTTCCCAAAAATACCTACAAACACATAAAACACCATAATAAGTACAAAAATCGAGCACTAACAATACGGACATTGAGAACAATTAAGACACACAAATGTGTCTATCAATAAGTTGTGAAACAATTTTTATATTCTTCCTTGACACTTTGATTATAATAAGATGATGAAGTCTCTAGTACTAGAGTTTCATATATATAACTTCACATGTTATATTTTCAATTTAAACGACTTGAAAGTAATGTAGATAGATATGGAAATAGTTAAGTTTTGTATTACTAACCTTAAGTAGAAGGATGATGTGTTCGTTGATGTCGATATGTCTTCAGATTCTTCAGGTCTTTAGATTAATACTTATATGTCTCAACATTTTCAGATTTCCTAATCTAACCTAAAGAAGTTGACTTTAGTAATCTAATCAAGTGACTTTGAGTTTTGAAACTAAAACATGACAATCAATCTTGGCATATCAAGGCTTGGCGGGTTCAACCAGTGGATTACATCCCATGGGACATTTCAAATTTGGGGGAAAATATCAAGTACACAATAATGGTGCTCAAATACTTCTAAACCCAAAAAGAATACATTGGAATCGAGTTGGTACAACCAATTGAACAAAAGACATCATTCAACTATAGCCAATATCATATTCAAGATAACAAAATAACATTAAAACTATAATTCTTAATGATCGAGATCAACAGTCATAATTTAAGTTGACCGTTTATATGATATGGACTTATGTTAAGACAATAAAAAAATTGAACTAGACATGTTCTAGAAATAGATAAAATAAGCCCAAAAGGTATTCAACCCAAAAAAATAACATCAATTTTTAACTTATTTTTGGGTAAGACAGTATGATTTAAGCTTCGAGTATTGGCGGAAAAAACTTTATTTGAGATAGTAAATATTGTTGGTACTCCCATTAAAGGTGGAAGACATATATTACTCTAAGGCACCAATTTGGATATTTTGCTCGTGTTAGTTGAGGTTGACTTGGATGATGATTTACATGAGAAAAATGTTGTTGAACGAGATGGTTACGCTGCTCCATGTATTGTATGGGAGCTTACTGAAATGACGAGAGTACCGAGTACACCACAATCGTTTCGATATCAAGTTATAAACCTATATGACCGATACTTTACGTGATCTAATATAAACATGGGCTATCAAGAAGATAGCAACCACAAGGTATACACTTGGTATATAGTATACGTCCGGAACCGAACCTAACTAAAAGAATTAACCCAAGTGTTTGGATTAACGTACAAGTACAATTAATTTAATTATAACTAAATGATAATTATAATGCAGAAACAAAGAAAAAGCAGACAACAAGATTTTGTTAATGAGGAAACCGCAAACGCAGAAAAACCTCGGGACCTAGTCCAGTTTAGAATACTCTCAGAATTAAGCCGTTATACAAAGACTACTACCAACTTCGTATAGTTGAGACCAAGTAAACTACCCCTAGTTACCTAGTTTTCGCAATATCCTTACGCATACAACCTATCTGGCCAACACACATGAATCCTAAGACAGAGTCCACTATCTTAAGCTGCTTCACCTGCCTGTGAAGACTTCAAGCGCTCAACTCCTTTGGATCTTGTTCTTAAAAAGTAAAGGACTAATATGTTTTCGGTAGCCGCTCTATCGACATCAAGAATTTAATCAGAGATTTGTGTTGAGTTCAACAAAGGCTCTTCTGTTTAATTTAATAAACTTCTTTGTTCGATTAGATCAACCAAGATCTAGGTTATCAAGATAACCAGATCTAGATTTGCAAACTATCAAATTCGGATACTGAAGAATATCACAAATTGATAGTTTGCTGATCTAATAAGACTAGCTTAATTTATATATCAAAGATAGACAACACTTAGTCGGATCTGAGTCATCAAGTGAGTGCATGAAGTAAATCACAAAGATCATAAACCAATAAAAAATCTTCTTATCTTCCAAATCTTTAATGTCTTCAAAGTACCTGCACAAACAAACTTGATTCCCTAGTGATCGATCATGCACATAACGGAGTCTGTTAACAATAGTTGATCACAAGTCTATCGCCAAATTTAAAGATAATCTGAACTATGTCAATCCTTGATCATAGAATAATTAAACTATGTGCAATGAAGGTTCAACCATCGTTATTGAATCAAATCAATAATCGAAAAGTAAAACAATAATGCAAATTCTAGTTATCCATCAATGGTACTATCTAGACGTTTTTTGATCCTATAGAAGTCTTTAAACTAGCGGACGTAAGAGATATCGCCTAATTAAGTTATTCTCCTCTCCAACATAGTATTATAAGTAATATTAGCAGTGACTACAAAATAAAGTGTATGCCTCGGGATAAGTTTATAAGAAGAACAAACTTCACTATTTATAGACCAAAGTAGTTTGGACACCAAGGAATTTCCATAACCTAAAATATCTAAATATTTTCAATATACCCCCATTTTTGGTTTTGTTTAATTCCAATCAATATCCAACTGGAATACCGAAATCCCTCTTGGATGACAACTCAATATTAGCTGGTATGCAAGAATAATTTACTAATATCTTCTAGTGATGTGTTTTACTTGCTGGAAAAATAAAACATACAAATCCGAAAATCTTAATAAACTCAAACATTTCGGTTTGGGATCTCACTTCGAGAACCAAGGAATATCTTTGAACAATAAAAGGTAAGATTTGGACACATGTTCAAATTACTAACAATTTCGACACTTGAGTTTTGCAAACCCAATTTCCAAAATCACACAAACCCTAAAGTATATGTGATATTAGAAATCATTTTTGCCATGAGGATCGGTCCTACTATAGATTCCCAATAGGTATCGGTTCTATTAGATATCCCAAATACATAGGGATCGGTCCTGCTAGAGATCCCCAATAGGGATCATACCATCAATTCAATTGATTACAAGTTTCTTTTCTCTACTTCCTTAAACTCATGTAATCAAACATAGTTTTCAAGGAATAAATCAATCCTAAGTTCATCACACTATCTAATAACAAGTTATAAAGATAATATCTATGTCACAATTACGAATTTCAAAAGATAAGCGTTATACTTCGTGATTCAATACACATAGTTGTGAAAAAACTTGTATATTTTTCCTTTACACTTTGATCATAATAAGATGATCAAGTCTCTTATACTAGAGTTTCATATATATAACTTAGCATGTTATGTATTCAATTTAAACGAATTGAAAGTAACATATATAGAAATGGGAACAAGTCAAGTCTTGTATTACTAACCTCATGTAAAAGGATCTTTTATTCGGTAATTTCGATAGTCTTAAGATTCTTCATGTAGTAGTACTTGTATGTCTCAATATTTCTATACTTACTAGTCTAACCTAACGAAGTTGACTCTAGTTATATAATCAAGCGACTTTGAGTTTTGATACTAAAATATGACAACCAATCTTGACATACCAACGCTTGGCAGGTTCAACTGTACAATGCTCTAACAATCTCTCTTTTTGTCAATTTTAGTGACAAAACTCCAATACATATGGATTAGAGTTTGGATTAAAGTACAAGTGCAATTACTTTAATTATAATTAGACAATAATTATAATGCGGAAGTAAAGTAAAAGCAGATAATAAGATTTTGTTAACGAAGAAAACTCAAATGCAAAAAAAAACCGGGACCAAGTCCAGGTTTTGAATACGCTAAGACATAAGCAAATATACAAAGACTACTACCAATTTCGTATATTTGAGACCAAGTAAACTACCGCTAGCTACCCATTTTACTCAGTATCCCTGTGCCTACAACTAATCTGGCCAATACACGTGAATCCTAAGATAGAGTCCACTATCTTAAGTTGCTTCACCTTCTTGTGAAGACTTCAAACACTCAACTCCGTTGGATCGTCTTTCGAAACAGTAAAGGACTAATCTATTTTCAGTAACAGCTATATGAATCTCAAGAATTTAATCATAGGTTTGTATGGAGTTCAGCAAAGGCTCTTCCGTTTAATCTGATAAACTCCTTTGTTCGGTTAGATTAACAAAGATCAAGATTATCAAGATAAGGTTTATAAACTAACAGATTCGAATACTCAAGAATACCACCAAATGATAGTTTGGAGATCTAATACGACATGTTAGAGTACTGCCCGGTCGAACTCGCAAGCGTTGCTATCTCAAGCTTGTTGTCAAGTTTAGTTGCCAAAATTATAAGTATTGATTTCTAGTATACTTATAGCTAAGTATCGGATTAGGATAGAAAGTGTAGTTGAGCATTAAACTTCACGACGTTCATCGATTGAAGACGAATAACTACTAAGGGGAGCTTGTAGAACTTCATCAACAAAAGGTATGTGAATACTTGAACTCATCTATCACTCAAAAGTCTATCTACTCTATCTCATATTTGAGACAAAAGTCGTATAGCTATATAGACTTCGATTATACACATTTGATATTTCGAGCTGAGTTTAACTCGCTTACATATTTCTCGAAATATGTGTTGGTAAGCTTTCGCTTTAACCAATTTCATCTTATATTCTTGACGAAAGTCAAAAGACGATCATGTGAAAATTGCATGGTAACATTGTTAGAGTACTGCTCGGTCGAACTCGCATGCATTGCTATCTCAAGCATGTTTGTCAATGTTAGAGATCAAAACTATAAGTCTTGATTTCTAGTCTACTTATAGATGTCTCGGACTAGGACATAGATTGTGTAGTTAAGCCTTAGACATCACAGCGTTCATCATTTGAAGACGAAGAACTACTAAGGAGAGCTTGTGGAACTTCATCAACAAAAGGTATGTGGAGACTGAAACTCATCTATCACTTGGAAAGTCTATTTCTACTCTATCTCCTATATTGAGACATAAGTCGTGTTACGATATAGTTTTCTATTATACACATTTAAGATTTCGAGCTGAGTTTAACTCGCTTACATATTTCTCGAAATATGTGTAGGCAAGCTTTCGCTTCGACCAAGTTCATCTTATATTCTTGACGCAAGTCAAAAGATAATCATGTGAAAATTGCCGAGCAACATCTTACATGATTTGTGTGATACAATCATTTGGTGTAAACTTGGAATGTTTTGTTATGATTATTTCAATAACTTGAAAATTCTTTTATGCTAATAGTGTGTGAAAACGGCTATTGTCATCCTCTAAGAAAGTTTAAATGATTGAAATAAGAGTTTAGAACACTTAACCATTATTGGATATGACATGTTGTGTACTCTTGCACATATGTAATCCATGTCCGGGAACCATAGTATGCGTACCCGTACGCGTACCTGTTGGCTTGAGAAATCCGGAAACCTAAGTATACGCACCCGTTCGCGTACTGGCGTAAGGTTTATGTCCAAATATTTCTGCTGGAATTGGAAGTTCTCGTACCCATTTGCGTACTGGAGAAACCCAATTTTGGTCAGGGTATTTCAAGTATGCGTACAGTTTGCATACTTGAAGGTTAAAGTTCTAAAATCGGTTATGTACATGAACATAAACATTTATATAATAAGGAATGCAATCTTTGCAAACCGTGGCTATAACGTTCATGAATTGATTCGAGTGAATCCAACCGATTTTGCTTCAATTGTGTTCGTGTATACTTCTATGAGAATATAACAATTGAACAACTCTTTAACTAGTTTCATTTGGTCATTTGAACTAGTTATGGTTAAGATGAACAAGGTTGATATGAGAGTAATCATATGGCTAACTTCGGTTAACTATTATTGAACCAACATGGTGTACACGTTTAGGTACGGTTACATAAACCTAAATGAGGGTACATTTCATTTGTGTGTAACAAGCTAAGTTTCGATCTAAGGGTTGAAAGATATTAGCTTGGTTGAATCAGGTTTTTCATCTAACAGTGAATATTGAATGCTTTGTTACCAAGGTAACTTAGATTGCAAACCCTGATTTGAAAACTATATAAAGGAGAACTCTAGAAACTAGGAAACCTAATCCCCACACTTCTGTGTGTTACTAGTTGCACAACTAGATTTGATTCTCCTTTAACCTTAGGTTTCTCTCGAGACCCTGTAGGTTAATGACTTGAAGACTTCATTGGGATTGTGAAGCCAGACCCAACTATTTTCTCTGTAGTTGCGTGATCTGATATTGCTGTTTCTATCGTGTTGAGTACAATTGAAATAATTGGCTCGAGATTAATATCTCCTATAGGCAAGATAAAAAGTAATCACAAACACCTTCGTCTCATCGTTTGTGATTCTACAGTATCTTGTTTCGCTAGTCGATCGATTAAGATTATTGTGAGGTAATTGATAATACTAGGCTGTTCTTCGAGAATATAAGACTGGTTTATCAATTAGTTCCTGTTCACCTTGATTTATCAAAAGACGGAACAAAAACTCATATGTATTTCTGTGGTAGACAGATTTATCTATTCCAATAGACTTTTATGTGTGAGACAGATTTGTTTATCAAGCCTTCGACTTTGGGTCGTAGCAACTCTTGGTTGTGGGTGATATCAGCTAAGGTAATCAAGTGCTTAGTATCCTGCTGGGATCAGAGATGTAAGGAACGTAACTGTACCTTGAATCAATGTGATATTGATTAGGGTTCAACTACAGTCCAGTCCGAAGTTCATTGGTAGTAGGCTAGTGTACGTAGCGGCTTAATACAATGTGGTGTTCAAAGATGGACTAGGTCCCAGGGTTTTTTCTGCATTTACGGTTTTAAGTCGTTAACAAAATTCCGATTAATACATTTTATTTCTTTTCCGCATTATATATTGTTATATAATTGAAATATCTTAGGTTGTGCGTTAAGATCAATCAAATAGATAATCCAACCTTTGGTTGTTGATTTAAATTGATTGACACTTGAACATTGGTCTTTGGTACCGTTCAAGTTGTTTCACATAATAATCAGGCTCGCGGATTTCTATCTGTTTGATTTGTTGATTACGTTGTGAAACAGAGATATTAAACTCTTGTATATACTTTTCTCTAGATTGAGTTTGACTGTCTAGTTAATTCTCTAGAAAGTATATTGGAGTAAGTCCTCTCAGATTGCCCAAAAAATTATTGGGTGTGGTTGTTATACCCCCGCATTCTCAGAGCAGGCAAACACATTAAAGACCTTATAAGTATGTGTTTGTAGCGATCTGATATGGACAGAAGTGCTATCTCTATAAACATACCACCAGTCTTCGATGGCTCAAATTACTTATGTTGGAAAATTGCTATGCGTGCCTTTCTTCAAGCGCGTGATTTTCAATCATGGGTTTATGTTGTTAATGGCTATAATGCTCCCGTTATTGCAGTAGGAGATGCGACCTTCACCAAGGATATTGGTGCATATGAACCTGCTGAGATTCTTGCTGCAAAGAAAAATTCTGACGGTTTGAACGCCATCATTCATGCCATTACCCCAGATCTTCAGCACCATGTGACTACGTGCACTCGTTCTAAAGATGCCTGGGATATGTTAGAAACCGTATTTGAAGGGAATACCAGTGAAAAGGAAGCCAAGCTTCAAAACCTTAATTCCGATTAGGAAAACCTTCGTATGGCAGATGAAGATTCATTTGATGAGTTTAATAACAATGTGTCATAAATTGTTAATGCATCTTTTGCATTAGGTAAGACTATTCCTAAAAGGACATTGTGATGAAAATTATCAGATAGCTACCATCCAGATACGATTCTAAGAAGCATGCCATCATTGAGGGAAATAACCTTGATGCTCTCTCCAGAAATACGCTGGTTGGGAAGTTAAAATCTTTGATCATGAGCATACATCCAAATCTGGAAAGGATGCTGCTTTCAAATCACAAAAGAACACTAAATTACTTGACAAAAGTAAAAGTGTTTGCATCTACGAAGATGATCTTTACGAGGATGATTCATCGAGATAAAGATCTTGACAATGCGATCTCTTTGATCACAAGACAGTTTAGAGATCTTATTGAAGAGAAGTAAACGGTTCTCCGAGAGATAAACCTAGGTCATCGGTTAAACCTCACAATCTTGTTCCTCCTAAAAACGGGGATGTTGTGAGCCCGATGACGAAGATATGCCTCGGTGCTTTAAGTGTAAAGGTTTTGGTCATTTTGTAAATGAGTGTCCGAACCATGAGAAAATACACTTTGGGAACAAAAGTCTTCTTTGCAACTCTTGATGAAATGTTTGATCACTATGATTCTAATGAAGACAAAAAATCAAGTGTTGCACTTCTTTGTGAAAATATTGATTTTGATAATTGTAGCAATACATACATCAATCTTGATATTCTTTCAGAAGAAAACTCAACCAATCTGGAAGAAAAAATTGACCTTTCCGTTGGAAACTCTCTGTCTAATTTTTCAGGTTCCACTATGTGTCTAGCAGATTGCCCATCTCATGCGTCTGAATTATATTCCAGGTTGACATGCTTGTATTTTTTACTCAAAGGTCGTGAACTTTCAAAGTGTTTCAAGTACAAACACAAGATGAGGTATGTCAACAAACTTCAATGAAGAGCGAATCGATTAGCAAACAAGCTCAAACTTGTTCAAAAAACTGCTGAGGTATGTAAGATTTTATCTTCTTCGAAGAAGTTAGTTTCCAAGGATAAGACAAGACCACTAGAGAAGAAAGTATGGTCTAAACATTTTGAGAGACATGGTTCAATGAATTCCTTTTAAAAAGGTCATGGTAGACAGATTGTTGTTCACCGCAGCACAACTTGATTGTGTTGATTGGTGCATCTTGTCTCATGAGCCTGATCAAAAGAGACAAGATTGTGCACACCTCGGGATTTAGGAAAAGAAATTTTTTGTTTGTTTTCTTAGCTTTGATGTGTTTTTCAAGTTTGGAATTCTTCCATATCTAATTGATATTAGAAACGACTTCCCTGGTCAATCAATAAAAGAGGGTTATTATCGACAGTTCTACTCTTCTTAGGGTTGTGAGTTGTGCGTGCACGAACCTGTGTTTAAAAGGTTTCGTAACCCTATATTCCTTTTTCCTTCTCTTTTTATCTTAAGACTGCTTGTTGAGTTTAAATTGTGAATTCCTCTCACAAACCCGTACGCATATGGATACTTCAAGCATCATGTCTTCTGATGGAAAAGATGTTAATATGATTGTTAAGCTACCAATCATGAAGGAAAAAGAAAGAACTCCATTACCTCCAACCTTGAAAAGAAAAAGAAGGAATGTGAGGAAGCCAAGAGTTGTTCCTTCGAACTCTCAGAATTTTTCTGGTGTTCTTGAAGAGTTGAAGGAAACAAGGAAGGAGATTCAACAAATAAAGGCTTTTGTTATGAGAACTCTTGAAATTCAGAAGGCCCTGGTTCGACATCATCAGCCTAGAAGGTTTGTTGGAATTGACTCATTTCTTCACGAACCGTATGTTCCCATGGCTGTTGACGACAAGGAGTTCGGGGACGATAAAGAATTCTTCAGAGGTCTCAATGTCTAGAAAACTTCTTATGAGAATTTTATTCTTGTGTTTTTAAGAAGGATAACTAGGGTTTGGAATAGCCATTATTGTGAGTACACATAGCTATGTCCAACGTTTTCAACTTCAATGCTTTTTAGATTTATTTATTTAAATTCTAAGTTATTTGGAAGATGATTTTTGCAGTATTAATCTTTATGGTTTCATATATTGCAAATTGTTATGGGATATGTTGTTTACGTCCGTGAACTTTGTCTGTCCCATACTTGTTCAAAAGTTATCTCTATTATGTCGGTATGAAAGTATTGATAAAAGATGGAATGAACTTTTGAATACAAAAGTTAATCCTTTTATGTCATTATCTTGATGGAAGAAAGGATAAACTTTTGTTTACAAAGATTAAATCTATTACATGTCATTGTTCAAATAGTGATGAAATATAGAATAAAACTTTGTTTATTATGCAGTATTGGTCTTTCCCTGATCCACATTTTTGTGCATATACTGTGTTGCTCCGTAAGTTCTCTTATGTTGAGCATGGCCAATTGAATTGATCATTTTTGTGGCTAATTCAATTGTGATTTTTGGATACAAATTCATGTTCTCATGTGATTTGACTATGTCCAAAGAAATCCTTCTTTTCTCGTAAAAGTAAGGTCGCTCTTGTTGTTCTTTCGGGAATGACATTTTATGGGGGACAGTTCTTTTTGAACTTGTGCTCAATTGCCAAATCTTTGTGGGGAGTGCGGCTGTGGAATATTGTAGGGGTTATCTTGTATCTTTATAAACTCCTTGATGAATGCATTTAGCTTCGGCTATATGATTTCATCTAAATAAGTTGGTATGTTATTCTCTTTTGGTCATGAAGTATCTCTATGAAAATTTCATGAGGATCCCACTAGTTTTCGTACCTTTGCCAATTTATATTAACGAAAAGGGGGAGAATTAATATGTAATTTCATACTACAAATACATATGGTTTACGGATCATTATGTAAGGGGAGTGGTTTTCATGTCGAGATGAAGTATTGACTAAGGGGGGGTGATACATATCACCATAGTATTGTTGTCAAAGTTGTGATACAATTGAACTTTGATGTTGTGTAATGATACTATGATACTGTAATGACTGAGAGCATTTTGTTTTCTCATTGTTATCGCTACGGATCTTCAACAACTATGATGCTGAGTTGAACACGTTTAAAATCATGGAGTACTTGGAAGTGGCTAAGATTTTGAGACGTGTTGAAGATGCCAAGGAGATCAAGCATTTGGATGAGAAGCTACACTATTTTATTTATTTTGTAATCCAGAGGTATTGACAGTTTTGTCACTAAAATTGACAAAATGGGAGATTGTTAGAGCACTGCTCGGTCGAACTCGCATGCGTTGCTATGTCAATGTTAATGATCAAAAATATAAGTCTTGATTTCTAGTCTACTTATAGATGTCTCGGACTAGGACATAGATTGTGTAGTTGAGCCTTAGACTTCACAGCGTTCATCATTTGAAGACGAAGAACTACTAAGGAGAGCTTGTGGAACTTCATCAACAAAAGGTATGTAGAGACTGAAAATCATCTATCACTTGGGAAGTTTATTTCTACTCTATCTCCTATATTGAGACATAAGTCGTGTTACGATATAGTTTTATATTATACACATTTGAGATTTCGAGCTGAGTTTAACTCGCTTACATATTTCTCAAAATATGTGTTAGCAATCTTTCGCTTCGACCAAGTTCATCTTATATTCTTGATGCAAGTCAAAAAATAATCATGTGAAAATTGCCGAGCAACATCTTACATGATTTGTGTGATACAATCATTTGGTGTAAACTTGGAATGTTTCGTTATGATTATTTCAATAACTTGAAAATTGCTTTGATGCTAATAGTGTGTGAAAACGACTATTGTCATCCTCTAAGAAAATTTCAATGATTGAAATAAGAGTTTAGAACAATTAACCATTATTGGGTATGACATGTTGTGTACTCTTGCACATATGTAATCCATGCCCGGGAACCATAGTATGCGTATATGTACGCGTACCTGTTGGCTTGAAAAATCCGGGAACCTAAGTATGCGCACCCGTTTACGTACTGGCGTAAGGTTTGTCCGAATATTTCTGCTAGAATTGGAAGTTCGCGTACCCGTTTGCGTACTGGCAAAACCCAATTTTGGTCCAGGTATTTAAAGTATGCGTACACGTTTGCATACTTGAAGGTTAAAGTTCTAAAATCGGTTATGTACATGAACATAAACATTTATATAATAAGGAATGAAATCTTTGCAAACCGTGGCTATAATGTTCATGAATTGATTCGAGTGAATCAAACCGATTTTGCTTTAATTGTGTTCTTGTATACTTCTATGAGAATATAGTAATTGAACAACTCTTTAACTAGTTTCATTTGAGTCATTTGAACTAGTTATGGTTAAGATGAACAAGGTTGATATGAGAGTAATGGTTAAGATGAACAAGGTTCATTTGAACTAGTTATGGTGTACATGTTTAGGTACGATTACATAAACCTAAATGAGGGTACATTTCATTTGTGTGTAACAAACTAAGTTCGATCTAACGGCTGAAAGATATTAGCTTGGTTGAATCAGGTTTTTCATCCAACGGTGAATATTGAATGCTTTGTTACCAAGGTAACTTAGATTGATTTGAAAACTATATAAAGGAGAACTCTAGCAACCGGGAAACCTAATCCCCACACTTCTGCGTGTTACTAGTTGCATAACTAGAATCGATTCTCCTTTAACCTTAGGTTTCTCTCGAGACCTTGTAGGTTAACGACTTGAAGACTTCATTGGGATTGTGAAGCCAGACCCAACTATTTTCTCTGTAGTTGCGTCATCTGATCTTGCAGTTTCTATCGTGTTGAGTGCAATTGAAATAATTGGCTCGAGATTAATATCTCTGATAGGCAAGATAAAAAGTAATCACAAACACCTTCGTCTCATCGTTTGTGATTCCACAATATCTTGTTTCGCTAGTCGATTAAGATTATTGTGAGGTGATTGATAATACTAGGTTGTTCTTCGGGAATATAAGACCGGTTTATCAATTGGTTCCTGTTCACCTTTTATCAAAAGACGAAACAAAAACTCATAGGTATTTCTGTGGGAGACATATTTATCTATTTCAATAGACTTCTCTGTGTGAGACAGATTTGTTTATCAAGTCTTCGACTTTAGGTCGTAGCAACTCTTGGTTGTGGGTGAGGTCAGCTAAGGGAATCAAGTGTGTAGTATCCTGCTGGGATCGAGAGGCGTAAGGAGCGCAACCTGTACCTTGAATCGAGTGTGAGATTGATTAGGGTTCAACTACAGTCCAGTCCTAAGTTCATTGGTAGTAGGCTAGTGTCTGTAGCGGCTTAATACAGTGTGGTGTTCAAAGCTGGACTAGGTCCCGGGGTTTTTATGCATTTGCGGTTTTCCTCGTAAACAAAATTCTAGTGTCTGTGTTATTTCTTTTCCGCATTATATATTGTTATATAATTGAATATCACAGGTTGTCGTTAAGATCCATCAATTAGATAATCCAACCTTTGGTTTGATTTAAATTGATTGACGCTTGAACATTGGTCTTTGGTACCATTCTAGTTTCACATAATAATCAGGCTCGCGGATTTCTATCTGTTTGATTTGCTGATTACGTTGTGAAACAGAGATATTAAACTCTTATATATACTTTTCTCTAGATTGAGTCTGACTTTCTAGTTGATTCTCTAGAAAGTATATTGGAGTAAGTCCTCTCAGATTGCCAAACGAATTTTTGGGTGTGGTTGTTATACCCCCGTATTTTCAAACATCTTCCATGATTTGTGTGAGACAGTCATTTGATGTAGACTTATAATGTTTCGTATTGATCATTCGACCACTTGAGAATTGCTTTGAAGCTAATAGTTTGTGTGAGACAGCTATTTCGTCTTCCGAGAATGTTTCAATGATTAAAACGGGAGTTAGAACAAATAACCATGATTGGATATAGCACAATATGCGTACTTATATGCTATTTGTTGCAAGTTATTCCAAGTCCGGGAACCATGGTATGCATACCCGTATGCGTACTGATTGGTTTAGTAGAGGTCCGGGAACTAAGTACGCATACCCAAAGCGCTCGGCGTGAGGTTCAAGTTCCGGGACTTTACTGAGTTTGGTGGTATGCGTACACGTTCGCGTACTGGCGAACACAAACTTAGACCGGCCACTTAAGTATGCATACCTGTTTGCATAATTGAGTAGGTTATGTTCTAAAATCGGTTTGTTCATAAACTAATGCATTTATATAATAAGGAATGCAATCTTTTGCAAACCGTGGCTATAATGTTCATGAATTGATTCGAGTGAATCAAAATCGATTTTGCTTGAATTGTGTCTTATATACTTCTATGAGAATATAAACAATTGAACAACTCTAGAACTAGTTTCATTTTAGTCATTTGAACTAGTTATGGTTAAGATGAATAAGGTTGATATGAATGTGTTCATATGGCTGACTACGGTTAACTATTGTTGTGCCAACAAAGGTGTACACGTTTAGGTACGGTTACTCATATCTAAATGAAGTCACTTTTCATTTGTGTGTAACAAGCTAAGTTCGATCTAACGGTTAAAAGATATTAGCTTGAGTCTAATCAGGTTTTCATCTAACGGTGAATATTGAATGCTTTGTTACCAAGGTAACATTAGCATGAGTATAATCAGGTTTTCCTCTAACCGTGAATATTGAATGCTTTGTTACCAAGGTAACATTGATTGCAAACCCTGATTTGAAGACTATATAAAGGAGAACTCTAGCAACTGGGAAACCTAATCCCCACACCTCTTGTGTGATACTAGTTGCGACTAGAGTCGATTCTCCTTTAACCTTAGGTTTTTCTAAAACCCTGTAGGTTAACGACTTGAAGACTTCATTGGGATTGTGAAGCCAGACCCAACTATTTTCTTTGTAGTTGCATGTTCTGATCTTGCTGTTTTCTATCGTTATTCAGTACTATCTTCTCTAATATTTTCTTGAGATTTAATCTCCGATAGGCAGGATAAAAATTAGTCACAAACATCTTTGTCTCATCGTTTATGATTCCACAATATCTTGTTTCACTACCATACGAATAAGATTATTGTGAGGTGATTGATATTTCTAGGTTGTTCTTCGGGAATATAAATCCGGTATATCAATTGGTTCATGTTCACCTTGATTTATCAAAAGACGGAACAAAACTCATAGGTATATCTGTGGGAGACAGATTATCTATTCAAAATACTTTTCTGTGTGATACAAATTGTTTTATCAAGTCTTCGACTTTTGGTCGTAGCAACTCTTAGTTGTGGGTGAGATCATCTAAGGGAATCAAGTGCGTAGAGTCCTGCTGGGATTCAGAGATGTAAGGAGCGCAACTATATCTTGATCAGTGTGAAATTGGTTAGGGCTCAACTACATTCCAGTCTGAAGTTAACTTGGAGTAGGCTAGTGTCTGTAGCGGCTTAATACAATGTGGTGTTCAAATCTGGACTAGGTCCCGGAGTTTTTCTGCATTTGTGGTTTCCTCGTTAACAAAACTTCTGGTGTCTGTGTTATCTCTTTTTTCGCATTATATTTGTTTATATAATTGAAATATCACAGGTTGTGCATAAGTTCAATCAATTGTGAATCCAACCTTTGGTTGTTGATTAAATTGATTGACACTTGGATATTGGTTTTTGATACCGTCCAAGTTATTTCTTATATTCAATCGGGCTCGCAAATTCCTATTTGTTTGATTGCAGATTGAGTTGAGAAATTGAGATATAACTCTTTGATATACTTTTCTTAAAATTGAGTCTGACTGTCTAGTTGATTCTCTTGAAAGTATATTGGAGTTATTCCATACAGATTGCTAAGAGAAATATTGGGTGTGGTTGTTAGACCTCCGCTTTTTCACGACTAACAATCAATTGTCTATAAAAAAAAATAAACAACGCTTAGTCGGATCCTATCCGATCAAGGCGCGCATGAAGTAAATATCAGAAACAAATATGAAATATTTTTGTCTTCAAAATATCCAATGTGTTCAAAGTACCTACACAAACAAACTTGATTCCCTTGTGATCGATCACACACATAACGGAGTCTGTTAACAATAGATAATCACAAGCCTATCGTCATATCTAAAGACAAATCTGAACTATGTCAATCCTTGATCTAGTTTGAGTGACCTTATTTCAAAATACAAGGATCTCAAGAATAATCAAACTAGGTGCAATAAACGTTTAACCACCATTAGTCAATCAAATCAATAATTGAAAACTAAAACAACAATGCAAATCCTAGTTTCCCACCAACAGTACTATCTAGAAGCTTCTTGATCCAACAGAAGTCTTTAAACTAGTAGACGTAAGAGATTTCACCTAATTAGGTTATTCTCCTCTCTAAGATAGTATCACAAGTAATATCAGCAGTGACTACAAAATAAAGTGTTTGCCTCAGGATAAGTTTGTAAGAAGAACAAACTTCATTATTTTTAGACCGAGGTAGTTTGGATACCAAGGAATCCATAAACGAAAATATCTAAAGATTTGCAACATATTCTCATTTTCGGTTTTGTCTAATTCCAACCAATATCCAACTGTAATACCGAAACCCCTCTTGGATGAAAACTCAACATTAGCTGGTATACAAGTATACTTTACTAATATATCTTCCAGAGAATTTTTTACTTGCTGGAAAAATAAAACATATAACTCCGAAATCTTAATTTAAGATTCTCAAACATTTCGTTTTGGGTTTTCATCTTGAGTATCAAGGAATACCTTTGGACAGTAAAAGGTAAGATTTGTACACATGTTCAAATTACTCACAATATCGACATTTTGAACTTTTCTATTTTGCAAACCCAACTTCCAAAATCGCAAAAACCCTACAGTTTACGTGATATCGTGTTAGAGCATAGCTCGGTTATACCCACCAAGCGTTGGTATGTCAAGTTTGGTTGTCATATTTTAGTGAACCAAAACTCATTTAAAGAGTCACTTGATTATGTACTAGAGTCAACTTCGTATAGGTTAGCTTGAAAGTATTAGGATATGAGACATTACAAGTATTACGTGAAGACTTGATAAAGAAGTGAAGAAGTAAGGAGATACAACGACAACATCATCCTTCCACTTGAGGTTAGTAATATTTGACTTGAACTGTTTCATTCCCTAACGTATCTTTCAAGTCGTGCATATTGAAAACATAACTGTGAAGCATGAATGATTATACTCTAGTTAGACGTAGTATTAAGGAATACAATACGAAGTATAACGCTTATATTTTGAACTTCGTATATAAGATATCGACATAATCGTTTGAATGCTATTGTGATTATGTATGGGTATGAGGTGAAGATTTCATCCTATGAAACAATGTTTTACATTCGTTTAAAGGAAGTAAATTCATGAACTTGTTTTGTTAATCGAAAGGGAAATCGCTAGGCTTATTGGTATTGTTATTCATTGCATATCTTTTGAACTACCAATATGTGTGATTAGTATAACCGCTCATAACTTTCTTATGTTCTTGGTAAAACTATTCACAAGGCCTGACTTTTGAATTGGTATGACTTTTATTAGTGAAACCGATCTTAAGTAATCACCTGAGATGGTATGATCGATTTGTTGTAATTGGTATGACCAACTCTAGGCAAAGGGGAACCGATCCTAGTAAGAGGTGCAACCGATCACAAAAGGGTAATCGATCCTTGTAAGAGGTGCAGCAAGTTTCTAAATATTGGGAACCGATCCTATGAACATGTGCAACACGTTTTTAGATATTGGGAACCGATCCTATGGACATGTGCAACAAATACAAGTTAGATACCATATATATGTGGGAACCGATCCTAGTACCTAATCAACCGAATTTTGGAAAGCTAGTGTGACTAATTCCAGCACCCACATGGAGGTAGAACCGTGAAACCCATGTTTGGTGATTGATTGTTTTTGATCAATCACATAGTTCTTGGAAGTCAGATGAACCAATTCTAAACTTGTTTGGAAGAGTGGCAAATCGATTCCAACATAGTAAATATGAAAGATGATTTACTAAGTTAAGATGTCGACATACTTTGAACATGTGCAGTAACACTTATCTTTTATTGTTCAAAGATATTCCTTAATAGCTAAAGGAAAATCCCGGATCGAAAATATATTGTTTATCTTTTAATAAAGGTTTTTAATTTTATTTTTGGAAAATGAAAATTAGTAATGTGCATTTACTAGTTGTATATTTTCTAAGAGATTTCGGTCAATATTTGGACAAAGCATTTCCAAAAATTATGGAAACCGAATTTGGAAATATATTGCATATCTTGAGAATATTTTCGGTTTTGGAAATTCCTTGGTGTCCAAACTTCCTTGGTCTATAAATATCAAAGTTTGCATTTCGAGCAAACTAATCCTCAGAGCTAGCAAAACTACCTAATTAGGCGAAATCTCTTACGACCGCTCGGTTTAAAGACTTCTTTGGGATTGAGAAGCTCTATTAGTACCGTTGGTGGGAAACTAGATAATTGCGGTTTATTATTAGTTTTCGATTGATTTGATTGACTAATGGTTGTTGAACTTTGATTGCACCTAGTTTGTTTATGCTTGAGAATATTCTCTTCTAATATAAGATTCACTCAAACTAGATCGAAGTTTCAACGGGGATCTTTACACTGTTTGTAGATCTAAAGTCGTCTTGTGATAATCCATTGTTAACGGACTCCGTTCTGTGTGTGATTGATCACAAGAGATTCAAGTTGATTGTGTTCAGGTGTTTATTGAAGATCTAAGAAGATTTGAAGACGAAGAAGATTTTTGATTTGGGTTTATAAACTTTGGTGTGCGCAATACTTGTTTCGGTTAAAGAGGATCCAACTATAATCGGTTTATCCTTGTGGTAGATTGGATTGATTAGTTGAGTAGATCGGCATCAATACAATTCTTTGTGATTCAAAGTATTGATTACAAAATCTTGATAATTACTTTGGTAGTTGTTATTAGATAGATCTAAGGACCCGACAAAGGAGTTTATTGGGATAAACGGAAGAGCCTTTTGTTTAACTCATATCACTTGGTTGAAAAGAGTTGTTATCAAACAGATTTGTTGTTCCTTTACTGTTTGGAATACAAATCAAAGGAATTGTTCCAAGTATGTGACTTATTACAAGTTGGAGGCGTGGGAATACAGACGGAACTAGGTGAACTATAGGTTTAGTTGCTTGGTCTCAACTATACGAAGTTGGTTTGATTTTTTATAGCGGCTTAATCACGAGAGTATTCAGTGCGGACAAGGTCCTGGGTTTTTCTCGCATTTGCGGTTTCCTCGTTAACAAAATCTTCTTTGTGTCATTTACTTTTATTTTCCGCAATTATAATTGTTGTTATTATAATTTAAAGTAAATTACACAAACGTTAATTCCTATTTACTTGATAGTAATCCTATTGTGTTTGGTTAAGTCCGAACCTTTTATCAAGTAAACATACTTCGTTGTTGTATTGTCTCGATCTCGTATCCATAGACGATCACACGAAGTGTGAACCGATTAGTTGTATTGTCTCGAATCAGTCCATAGACAATCACTTTCGGAGAAAGGACTTATAGGTGGAAAAGTTTTAGATTGACGTATATTTGGGTACCCTCGTCTTTTCAATTGGTATCAGAGCGGGCAAACACGAAAAGATATAACAATCTGTGTTTGGTGCGACCCAACCTATAAGAAATGAGTTAAAGTAAGATTAAGTGATAGCGAAAATTATTGAAAGACTCAATTAACGTATCGCAAGAGGGTTTTAAACCACCTTCAGAATCAGAGGATACAAACTCTGAGTTGAAAAATATTCGTGAACGCTTGTTGTCTAACGAAATTCTCCTAAGTTTGTCTAGTAAGAAAGCAAAGGAACTTCTGGTTGCTTTACAATTAAAGACTGCTGAATGTGAAAAGCATCGTCTAGACTACGAAAAGTTGAAGGAAAATGATTCTCAACAAATACAGAGTCTTAATGACAAAGTATGTGCTATTCTTTCTCAAGCAGAATTATTTGAGAAAGATCGTTATGCGGCTCTTGAAAAAGTACGTTTGTTGGAAGAGAAACTTGTTGAATCTAATGCAAGGATTAACTCTCAACAAAAGAATTTTGAATAGAAAGAAGGAGAATATCTCTCACGATAAATACATCTTGAGGCTGATCTAGCTAGTGCTCTTGATAAAATCAAGACGTTGGAAGAAGAAAATTTGGACCTTAAAAAGTTCAATGTTAGCTCAAACAATTTAACCTCAATGTTATAAGCAAGTAGAAATCATCGTGATACACAAGGATTGGGCTATAAGGGAATAGATGCTTCAAGTATTCGCAAAGAGGTGAAATTTGTTAAAGATACAAATTCTTCTAAACTAGAGGCTTCCACTGAGGTAAAAGATGCTCGTATTCCTTGTAAAGAAGTAAAACCAGTCAAGCCTAAGAATCATGTTCAACCATACTCTTCAAGAACGACAATCAAAGAGAGCACTTCTGCTAATGTCAAGAAAGCAACAAAGTTGAACAAAGATAAGAAGAAGAAGAAGAAGAAGAAGAATCTTCAAGCTCCAATGCAAGAGGATCCACAAAAAGGTAACATTAAAACTCACACTTCGTACGTAGGTTACTAAGCATTGTTGTTATTGTGGTAATAAAGGGCATGTGGAATGGGGATGCAATATTCGTAAGATAAAAGATACACTTTCTTTGTATCAAACGAATTGGCTAAGATTGCTCCTCAAAGGAACTCGAGATCGATATTGTCCAAAGTTTAGGTAAAAGAATTATTATAATGATAGTTCAAATTTTGCCTATCGCTCGAAAAGGTCATCTTATAAAGACCTGAATATAGAAAGGGAGATGACTTTGTAAATGCTAAGACAAGATCTAATGTTTCAAATTGGAGAAAAGTTGTTTCGTAAAGTATTCAAAAGGACAATCGTCCTAATGGTATGAAGGAGAAAGCTGCTCCTGCGAAACCCTCCTCTAAATGGGTCCCAAAATCCTCCATTGACAAAAAGGGACCAAAAGTTAGTCACAAGAATGACTCTCAGCTGTTAATTGTTGGTGACAATAATACAAGAGTTTTCTTGAAAGACTAAAGAGAGACATCATGTCTAAATTCTCTTGTACTAGTGGACATTGTGATAATGACAATCTTCATCACAAGTCAAATAAGAAAAACAAGAGATGGAACAAGAGAAAACAAACCAAGCAAGAGGTCAAGAATGATGATTCTGTCTTAGTCACTTGTGACGAACAAGACAAGGCTCAACTCAACACAACCTAGTTATGTTAGAATGTGCATGCTCACCTTGGTGCTCAATCTTTTGAAAAGGTGAGGAAGCACATGAAAACTGAGCACATGATCTCTCGGTTATTATATGACTAATTAACATCTTTATGGAGATTTCTCTTCTTCCATTCTCATACCTTCTCTATCTATGTTTGGCCTTTGATAGAAACGGTATTTTTGAGTTTATGATGTTGTTATCTACTGATCATATATGTGTATCTCTTGTTTTTACGGTTAAAACGAGCCAAAAAATACTGAATTCGGACATCGTATGCAAAGTTATGCCAAAAACAGTTTAGTATTGTGATCCTTCACTAGTAACATATGGGAACCGATCCTAGTGAGAGGTACACCATATAGGAACCGATCCTAGTGAGAGGTGCAATACGAAGGAGTGTAAAACTGTTTTGCCTATAACTTCTTCGTCCGAACTCGGAATGACCTCATTCTTTTTGTGATGGTTTTGTAATTAAATTCCCTACAAGATTGAGGTAATTGCAATACTCGATTATTTGTTGAATATTTATGGTGTATTGCAAATTGGATTTATGGGATGTATGATTTCGGTTTTCATAACCTTAATATTCGATCTCATATGTTGTGAACCCTTATGGTTTGGGTGACTTTTTGGTTTAGCAGGATTAAGTTCTAGCTCATGTTGGTAGGCTTTATCAAAGGATCATGAGGGGTTCTGATCGAAACAATATGTGAAAAAGTCACAATATGTTGAATCGTTTGGTTTAGCATAAAAGCATATGTGTTTCGGGTTTCAACTTTTGCTTGCAATAGTTAAAACCGGTTTTCAACCTTTCTATCGTAAAGTTTGGTTGTTGTTATTCTTTTGTTTTGCATAAGGATGACAACATAATGATATTTCGGTATCAATTCTCCCTGCAAAGAAGATGCAAACATTATTGGAGAAGAGGATGCGAAATTTGAGGTAACAACTTTGTTAGTTAATCGTTTTCCTGTTTAAGAAAATCCTGA
This sequence comes from Papaver armeniacum, assembly GCA_023531295.1. Taxonomy (NCBI): domain Eukaryota; kingdom Viridiplantae; phylum Streptophyta; class Magnoliopsida; order Ranunculales; family Papaveraceae; genus Papaver; species Papaver armeniacum. The sequence continues at coordinate 143,937 of JAJJWW010004344.1, forward strand.
TTTTATTGCGTATATTTATTGCTTTTGCTTAACAAAATTTCGGTACAATTGATGTTTTATTCCATTATTTGTGTATGGATGTGTGTGTGATTCAATTGTTTCTGGTTAAGAAAAACTATTTTTGTTAGAGCATATCTTGGTTGAACCGACCAAGCGTTGGTATGTCAAGTTTGGTTGTCATATTTTAATGAATCAAAACTCATTTAAAGAGTCGTTTGATTATGTACTAGAGTCAACTTCGTATAGGTTATCTTGAAAGTATTAGGATATGAGACATTACAAGCATTGCGAAGACTTGAAGAAGTGAAGAAGTAAAAAGCTACAACGAAAACATCATCCTTCCACTTGAGGTTAGTGATATTTGACTTGAACTGTTTCATTCCCAAACGTATCTTTCAAGTCGTACATATTGAAAACAAAACTGTGAAGCATGTACACTCATGCTTATAAAACGTATCTTTCAAGTCGTGCATATCACAAGAGATTCAAGTTGATTGTGTGCAGGTGTTTATTGAAGATCTAAGAAGATTTGAAGACGAAAAATATTTCTGATTTGGGTTCATAATTTTTGGTGTGCACAATACTTGTTTCGGTTAAAGATGATCCAACTATAATCGGTTTATCCTTGTGGTAGATTGGATTGATTAGTTGAGTAGATCGACATCAATACAATTCTTTATGATTCAAAGTATTGATTTCAAAATCTTGATAATTACTTTGGTAGTTGTTATTAGATAGATCTAAGGACCTAACAAAGGGGTTTATTGGGATAAACGGAAGAGCCTTTTGTCGAACTCATATCATTTGGTTGAAAAGAGTTGTTATCAAACGGATTTGTTGTTCCTTTAATGTTTGGAATACGAACCAAAGGAATTGTTCCAAGTACGTGACTTATTACAAGTTGGAGGCGTGGGAATACAGACGGAACTAGGTGAACTATAGGTTTACTTGCTTGGTCTCAACTATACGAAGTTGGTTTGATTTTGTATAGCGGCTTAATCCTGAGAGTATTCAATTCTGGACAAGGTCCCGGAGTTTTTCTGTATTTGCGGTTTCCTCGTTAACAAAATCTTGCTGTGTCATTTACTTTTATTTTCCGCAATTATAATTGTTGTTATTATAATTTAAAGTAAATTACACAAACGTTAATTCCTATTTACTTGATAGTAATCCTATTATGTTTGGTTAAGTCCAAACCTTTTATCAAGTAAACATACTTCGTTGTTGTATTGTCTCGATCTCGTATCCATAGACGATCACACGAAGTGTGAACCGATTAGTTGTATTGTCTCGACTCAGTCCATAGACAATCACTTTCGGAGAAAGGACTTATAGGTGGAAAAGTTTTAGATTGAGGTATATTTGGGTACCCTCGTCTTTTCATATCGGAAATTATTTTTTTCATGGGGAACGATCTACTATAGATCCCCAATAGGTAGGGATATGTTCTACTAGAGATCCAAAATACATAGGGATCGGACCACAAATCTAATTGATTTATTTCAACTACAAAACAAGTTTTATATATCTACTTCCTTAAACTCATTTAATCGAACATAGTTTTCTAGGCATGCAATCAATCCTAAGTTCATTACACAGTCTAATCACAAGTTACAATAATAGTGTCTATGTCGCTATTACGAAGTTCAAAAGATAAGCGTTATACTTGGTAATTCAATATACATAAGTTGTGAAACAATTTGTATATTCTTCCTTGACACTTTTATTATAATAAGATGATGAAGTCTTTAGTACTAGAGTTTCATATATATAACTTCACATGTTATGTTTTCAATTTAAACGACTTGAAAGTAATGTAGATAGAAATGGAAATAGTTAAGTCTTGTATTACTAACCTCGAGTATAATGATGATGTGTTTGTTGATGTCGACATGTCTTCAGATTCTTTAGGTCTTCAGAATAATACTTATATGTCTCAACATTTTCAGATTTCCTAATCTAACCTAAAGAAGTTGACTTTAGTAATCTAATCAAGCGACTTTGAGTTTTGAAACTAAAGCATGACAATCAATCTTGGCATATCAAGGCTTGGCGGGTTCAACCATTAGATTACATCCCAATAATGGTGCTCAAATACTTCTAAACCCCAAAAGAATACATTGGGATCGAGTTGGTACAACCAATTGAACAAAAGACACCATTCCACTATAGCCAACATCATATTCAAGATAACAAAATAACATTAAAACTAAAATTCTTAATGATCGATCAACAATTATAATTTAAGTTGACCGTTTATATGATATAAACTTATGTTAAGACAATTAAAAAAAATAGAACTAGACTTGTTCTAATAACAGATAAAATAAGCCCAACAAGTATTCAACGCAAAAACCCCACATTAGTTACATACCTCAAGCCAAGCTTCGGTTCCATCCATACATACGCAAAACCGGAACCGCCTCAGGCTTGCAAGGCCGAATACCAGCTTGGAACATGACACAGTTGGAACAGGTCGGACCGGGTTGGAACATGTCGGACCGGGTCGGGCAGCGGATCTCGTTTCCCAGACGATCTCCCAGACTTTCTTTCTCGCAGATTTGATTTCCTTCCTCCTCGGATGGATTTTACAACTATGCCAAAATTAATCACATCTCAAACATACGAATACACTATAAAATGTAATCATTCAATTGATTATGGTATAACATAGATTCAAAACAATTTTCACTACTGTTTTAACAAGGAAGAGAAAGAAAAAAAAATATATATATACGAGACAGTAGATCTAACTCAGCTGATTTGATTCCAGCAATTTCAACATTAGCTTGACGATAATTGCACAACTGCGTTGATGTAAATCATCCATGTAGAAAAATAGATCAACTGATATAATCTAGCTCTGTGGTATAGCTTCGTGCTGATAACGTGTTTAAGGGAAAAATAGGGAGAAGACGGAGAGGTAAAAGAGAAAGGCAAATATCTTATTCATGGAAGTCCCTTTTCATTACATAGTGTTAGTGTATTATATAAAAGAGAGGGAAAACCCTAACTATCTAGTTGGGACGCACATCTATGGTCGTAGGCCCTACAACATTGAAGTAATTCTTTGACCATTATTGATTTGGTAGAATTGCAATAGGTGTGTCTGTATAGGTTAACATATCAAAAAGATTGCGGTGTACTATGGACTCTCGTAATTTCAAATTCTATCTTAATATTGTATATAGTAATCTTAAGATTTCAATTATCGAAAAAGTGGAAAGATCGATTAAGGAAAAGAAAGAGGAGAGGCGGAAATATTATGGATATGTTTCTCCATAAGAATGAAAAGAGGATAGGTGGAGAGGCGGTAAATAAAAAAATGGGACAAAATGACAATTAAGTTTATGTAGAATATTTTATACTTATCATAGGGGAAAAAGTTTTCTATTGGTCTAAATTATCTCTAAAGACTTCTTGTTGTTCTAATTTCTGTATGAAAGGGGACAAAAATATTTCTCGTTGTTCTAAATTTTTTTCAATAAATTTTTATTGGTCTGAATCTTCTCTAGCAGGGCCAGATGCTTTAGGAATTGAAATTTATTCAGCTTTACTAAGGAAAAATTACTGAAATCATATATAAAATAAGGATCACTATACATATGTAACTAAGAATCAACAGTGGGAGAAATAAATGTGAAACTATAAAGAGTAGTTGCATCTAGTTACTACTTTTTTAGAATCGTCTTGTCCATTATCATCATATGCAACATCAAACTATAAATATGTAGAAGAGAAGTTAGGTCTACCGTTAGCTAGTATCACCTTCATCAACTAGAGAGTGTAAATAAAAACAAAACTTTCACATAGTTACAGACGGAATGTTTCAAAGTCAAATGATATTAGAAGAGAAATTAGGATCCCAATTATCTTACTCAATTAATTTGGGACAATTGGAGTCTCACATTTGCCTCGGCGTGAAGCAAAACAACATGCTCGCTACCAATGGAGAAGTCCATAATCGAATCACCTCGTTTTCTCGGAAGACTCGATGTCACAACCCAACGATCCAAACAATGGATGTACACAGATATCTTATCATATGTTAAACAAAAAAGTTGGCCTATGTGGAATGCTAGCTTAGAATAAATGTTTACATCCTTAATATTGACGTTCGAAACTGCATTGAATGTTGCCACTGTTACTTTTAAAATATAAGTAATACCACCCATATGAAGTTATCTTCCTCCAATGTAATTGCATCCACAACACATTGCTTCATGTAGTTTGAAACATTATTCATTTGCATAGATAAAACAATGCTCTTATCTTTAAATTCCAAAAACTAATACAACTTTGTTGTTTACCCCCAAAATGTCAAAATCGAAAGAAATAGACAATGTCTTTCATCTAACCACTGCATTTTATCAACATCACCAACAGAAAAACTACTCAAAAAATCAAATAAATCAATATGTTGGCCGGTATTTTGATCCTATACCAATTCAAACGATCCTGATATGTAAAGTACTAAGAAGTCGATGCCTTAAGATTAAAACATAGAAGCTTCCTTTCTATTCCTTTCTTACCTCTCTCGAGAGGCCATGAAGGTAACAACTTGCGCCACTTGTTCCTTTGCGGCATGCGAGTATCTTCTTTGTCGGACTCGAAGCATAAAGCTCCAGTAGCAAAGGCTTTGACGACCTCTTTCGAATTTGGCATATATCGCGCCTTTTGTTGACCTAATACCGAACTAAACAGAGCCATACCACCACCCGGAAACTACGAGGACTACATTTCCAGTATCCATCCATCCAGTATCGTAAATATTCTGATATTCGAGATTTAACGGTGAATGTTATCCAATCACATACATGAACCAACTTGTCATGATTAACAACAAAGCTTCCAATGAGACTTGCTCGAACTTTTGTCCAATTGCCTAGAGTATGACCCTTAACATAGTTTTCAAACCTTTGCAGTTTTGATATTATCTTCAAAACCATAAAATAAAGCCTAATTGTAAAATTGTTTCATATTTGGAAGAATGTGAAGTCACATATGCTCATGAGACCGATAACTACCGAAAAGTTGTCATGATGTATTTTATAACTATAACGACTCTCGATGTATTTATTATAACTAAGTCATCATGGTAAATCCTCCAAAGACCATGAAGAATCCCATTGTATTTGGTAAACCTTGGAAAACCTAGCTAACGAATAATCTCATTTAATATATTATAGTAATCAAGAAAAAAAATTCAAAAGACCTCGTAACATAACTCAATAAGATATACATGTTATATTAATAGATTACTTTGTGTATTAATATAAACTGAATATAAATAGATGAGGTAACAAACTACTTCTTATAAAAAGAGTTTTCTTTAAGAAAAATAATAATAATTAAAATATTCTCATGTGTTGGAAATATAAATATATGAAACTGTGATATTTCTTTAGAAAAAAATATGAAATGAATGACATAGATAAGGTAATGGTATCAACCTGCACTAATATCAATCTTAGATTCATTTTGTATAGTTCCAGTTTTTATCATAGTGTAACGAATGTAGGGAAACCCATTATTCAGCAAAAATAAATAAATAGGAAAACCCATTGCGCTACAATAAATTAGGACAAAAAAGTTGGTTGATTTCGTAAAACTAATAGTACAACGGAGTATCATAACAAAACCATTGATCAAAACCTTCATCTTGGTTGAATCCAAAAGAACTTCTTTGATTTGGAGTTTTTATATGAAAATACACTGACCAGAAAATTATATACGATATTTTTTCATACTAATTTAATTTGAAGTACTTTTATTTTGTTTTGAGGAAAATTCTTTCAACTTTAAAACCTCTCCATATCACCATTAATGACGCTTCGGTGACTTTTTCTTATGCATGTATTTAATCATGTATTTTTGTTTCTAGCTCACGCCCATTCTCCTTTTATACTAACATGAAGATATTTAGTATCAAATGCGCAGGATGATGATGATGAATAAGAAAATTAGACATCTTTGCTTATGATTAGACATTTTCATTTAATTTATCTAGCATGGGCCGGTTTTCTTAGTTCATTGTTGTTCCAATTACAAAGAAAACAAATTTAGTATTTAAGAGTGTTATTTAGCCATAGTGTTTGATATGTGTCACTCTTAATTAGTATATTTAAGCATATTTAATTTGTGAGTGGTGGCAACTTCATCTTCCTATCAAAGTTCAAGAACTTCAAATCAAAATTAGGTAATTTTTCTATTCGAGTTCTTAATTTTCCTTTAGGTTAACTTTAATTAGTTTCGTAAAGATATTAGGAAGTCCCTCTAACCGTTTGAAAATCCCCCACTGATATTAGTATAAGTCTGTGGTATAGCTAAATTTGAGTTCATTAGAATGTCAAGAGAAATGGCCTATTGAACTTTTAGTTTGGAAAAAGTCCTATGTGAAATTCTGATAACTCAAATTGGTGGTGATAAGACAAAATCATTCTTGAAACATGCCCGGCATAAAGGCAAAGATGATCTCAACAAGATATCCTAATAGAATTTGACTATGGAGCAAGTTAAGGATATATGTATATCAAACTGAACAACAATATACAATACATGTTTAATAATTGTGGGATTTGCCACATGACTTAGTGAATCAAGTACAACACCAAATTTTTCATTCGACAACCTGTATGGACAAAACCTAGTACAATCACAAGTATGTCAAAGCAAAAACCCTTGAAGAAGATGATATATAAAGTTTCTTTCTTTCTCTTCCACAATCAATATGTATAAACCAATGGTATGTGTACGTGGACGATCTCAAAATCAATATCCAAGATCAATCTAGTAAAATCCGAATTAAGAGGATCCGAATTTTAACAAGTATGAAACTTGCAATCTATCATTCAAGATATGAATTCAACAAGAACAAGACTTTTTTTTTTTATCTCAAATAATAAGGACTTAAACTATCTAGATTAATTCACATACTAATTATGCTATTTCTATTATAAAAATAAACAATATAATGTGGAAAAGGAAAAACATAAGACTCCAGAAATTTTGTTAATGAGGAAAATTGCACCTGCAGAAAAACCCCATGACCTCGTCCTTCTTTGAACACCATACTGTATTAAACCTCTACAGACACTAGTCTACTACGAGACTTCAAACTGAAATGTAGTTGAAACCGAATTAACCTTCCAAGCTATTCACCTGTATTCATGTTCCTTACGTCCCTTGAACCTTTCAAGATTATACACACTTGATTCCGCTAGCTGATGTCCTTTACAACCTAAGAGTTGCTTCAACCTTAGTGAAGACGTTTGATACCAATCTGCCTCTAATAGAAGAGCTCTTTTGATATGTTTTAATCTATTAGGAAATATATCTGCAGTAGACAAAGTCCAGAAAACCTCACGAATCCGGAACACTTACACTCAGTTATTACTGGACGGGATAACTAAAGGGGATTTTATAAAGTACCCTCATTTCAATTAGTAATTAATAAATTACACCTTTAAAAAAAAAATTATAAGGTACCTTCACCTTAACCATTTTCATCTTTCTTTATTTTGAAAAAATGGCTAGCAACCAATTTAGTGCAAGATGGTTGTTACCTCACATAGTTGAGTTGAACCGACTTGCCCAAATTTCCTTGGTTAAGATGAAAAATGATTCAACGATCCTAAAAACTGTGTAACGATCCTGAACCGGACTCTACGAACCTGAATTTTTTTACAAGTTTCTACCAACCAAACACCTCAAGACACTTGGGAATAATGAACCCTTTTTAGGAAATGATGTAATAAACTTGAAAAATGGTGTAACGATTTTGAACCAGACTCGAAAAATATGAAAAAGTATTGAATAGGTGGGGAGGAAAAAGATAAATATTTTAATTTAAGCACATATGTTAAACTATAAGCATTAATGTAAATTCATGTTGGTGATATTTCAATATCTCGTGATATATTGACTTGGTTAACAAAAAAATGACCAATATTATGAGCATCGAACGAATCACTAACTTTAGGGGTACTCTATAAATATTTTATAAATCACTATTTGAAGTGGAGATACTTTTATGGTTGTACATGATACAGTGCAAACCATTTAACCACCTTTGTTTAAGGCTAAACCGAACCGTCTTGATTATCATCTTCATTTGGTTCTAGTTTAGCACCAAATCGAACATCAAAAATCGTTGGTTAAACCGTTAATATTAATCATTAGTTTGATTCTACTTCTACCATTCATGACATAACTTAATTAATTTCAATCCCTTCTCTTCGGAAGGATGAATCAAATGTTGAGTAGTTCCAAATGATAGGTGTCTTAAACACCTAATTTTATATCTAGTATTTATGCTTTCTTTTCTATTTTTCGTGTGAATTATGTATAATATGTGTGCTTTTGAGTTTATTAGGTGCAATGGAGTCATTTGGAGCAAAAAGGGAAAAAAAGTCATCTCACGAGCTAGCAATATATACGGAGTTCAGCTGCGCATAAGGAGCAGTCAGCTAGAGTTCTCATAGAAGTGTTAAAGGCAACCCTTATCGGAGTTTTGGGTACCAATAACAATTCTCATCAGTACCTAAGCTAAAAATTGAGAGAAATATCTTCCCAATCATTCTGTGCGGTTGTGCTTTAAAGATGGTTTGAATTTGAGAGAAAAGAGAAGAAGCAACATCTCAGTTGCTGAGCCAAATCGAGGAGACGATGTTGCCAAGCTCATTCACGCCGGAAACTATGGCTCGAAGGGTTGAGAATTGTTCTCGTAGACAAGGAGAAGAAGTTTGTTTCACTGGACAAATCAGGGAGAAAAGAAGGAGATACTGCCATTGAGTTTTGTTAGTTAAGTGTGAAGATTTATGAATGTTTTTGAGTCCTGAATGATTAAGAATGATGGGTTATTGTGTGATTAAATTCGTACTGAGCAGGGAAGGAGTTGTGCAATTCAAATGTACAGCCAGTACATAACCATCATCAGATTGCCAGACACACGCAACCTGTTCGTTGAAAGGATTGAGCCACCGGTGCTACACGAGCTCAAGATCAGTTGCCAATGGTTCACCTCACTATCTCATTTACGGCTAGCCATGGGTCTCAGGGTCATACACGATGGGTTATAAGAAATTCACGAGTTCAAGAAAGGCCAGGGAATGGAATGAAGTGAAGTAGTTGCAATTATGGGTTGGTATGATTCAGAGTAAGAACCTCAGGTCTGGTATGTGATTGAGGAAGAAATTGCAGGCGAAAATGGAAACTGCTGCCATGGCTCGATTGTTGGGATTATGAAGATGAACTGCAGGTGGTATAAAGAAATGTGGAGCTGATTTTAGGGTCTGCAATGGATGTGTAATTGACAGTGTTGATGCTGCAATGAGGAAGTAAAAGGGTGTTTTAGAATGGCTTGAGCTCAGATTGCAGGTTGCTATGGGATGTGCAGTCAGTTGGTTATGATTGCAAGTGGGTTATGCTGCAGACAGTGGCTGCAATTGAAGAAAGGTTGTGTTGCGAATGAAGTGTGTTGGTACTGAGAAAAACTGAGATGCCTCAGGACATATGTTAATTCTGTGCTTGTTGAACCAGGGAGAGAGCAAGGATTGCAGTTGAGATGGCTTGAGTCTCTGGTGGAGTGTGCAGAGCAAGGAATGGGTGTGTTGCGAGGCGTTGGTGGTTTGCCACGGATGCGGGGTTAATGGGCCCGAGGTGTTGAATTCAAAATGCAAGTAAAGCGGATGGAAGTGACCTGTTTGTTGATTTTATGTGGTCCAATGAAGGTGTGATTTTGCGGAAAGGCTTTCTGTTTGTTGAAGTTGGAAGGAATGCAAGGAGGCTGCGAGAGATGGTGCTTGATGTGCAAGTAGTTTGCGAGCTTCCACTCTGCCGGGAAGAAGCAATGATGCTAAGATGAAATGTCTAGAAGATTATTCTTGCAATGGGTTTCGTGGGCTTGAGTTGTAGAGAAACAGGAGGCGTGTCTTTGTTGGCTTCGGGGAGAGATTGGGGTAGATGGAAATGTTTGAACCCTAGCGAGATCTTTGTCAAGTGTTGTTGCTTTGTAATGAAGTGAAGCTGGAAATGAAGTTGGTTGATTGAGCGGCATTGGTTGGAGTGCGTGTGAAGATTGGTTTGAGGTTGTGTCTTTGTTATAGCTATGGTCTTTGGTGATTGCCGCCAAGGGGGCTATCTTGGTGTAGGTGTTGCTTCTTTTGGCGATGTTGTGGCGCAAAACAAAGAAGAAGATCTCTTTGTTGTAGGGTTGCGGTGAGTTAGGTTGTAGAGTGGTTGAAGCTTGAAGCTGAAATGGAGATATAAGGGGTATGTTGGTGGCAGAACCAATTGTTGGATGGCTAGATGTCAGCTGGTGAATTGCATGTGCAAGTGGTGATGAATTTTAGGAAAGGAGGTGTTTCTGCTGTGGATAACCAAAGCTGCAGAAATTGTGCGAAAACGGAGCAGAAATGGCGAGGCGGTGGTGCTACTTCCGGGTGCCGGATTTTGGAACCGAAAGTGGGGATCATAATATTTCAGTGAATCACGAAGGGGGTATGTGTTGGATGCATGACTCGGCGCGGCATATATGAGTTTGGAGCTACGCTTTTGGGTGCGTTTTCGCAAGAACAAGGAATTGGTTTAGATGGTATTTTGTGAATGTTTGAATTGCGAGAGAAGCGAGTTGAGATACTGGAAGTGTAGAAATGTCTGGTGATAGTTTCTGATCATTCAGGTGACCGGAGATAATTTCCCGGTGATAAATTCCGGCGACCGGTGACCGGATTCCGGTGATGACGTCAGCAATCCGGCGACCCGTTTTGGACCCAAAATTCCCAGAGATTTATTTTCACACATGGGCTTGGTGGACCACTTGGAGATGGGTTTTGAGAAGATTTGACCTAATATTGGAAAGAGTATCCTTTTGGAATGGGAGAAGCATATAAATAGAAAAGTCTTTCTTTAAACCTAGGATATCTCCATGAGGGAGGCGTCTACTTTTGTTCTAGGGTTTCACATGATAGATTCTTCTAAACTCTTTGTGATGATTTCCAAAAACCCAAGTAGTTGATTTATTGTTATTGGTTAAAGATGTAGTTGGATTTTGAAAACAAGTTATGGATTTTTATGAATTAGTTTCTCTCAAAATTATCGTTTGATTTCTACGGGTTATAATAATTGCATGATTGATGTATTGCAATATGATTGAATGTTTGTTTAGTTAAGTCTAGAATTGATTGAACTCACATCCATATCTATAGCTATTTTAGGGTTCATCATCGGCGATAACCTTGAATACAGTAGCATGATATGATTATGGTTTGTAGTGATACATCCTTGTAGTCATATGTAGAAATTGACCTTTGTTCGAATTGTTTTGCGCAATGTATTACAATTGCATTGATTAGCCTATTTCTGAAACTTAATGCTCCTAGGAATTGAACTTGATTAGCGCAAGGCGTTAGGTTATTCTTTAGGTAGAATTCACATACGCAGCTCTAATGTGTGTGTGATGAATTAGGAATTTACGGAGTATCCTTGCAATAAGGTATTCTATGGCTTTTGATGATAGCGAGATTAAATACGAATTCTATTCATATATTCAAAAACTTGTTTACAATTGAAGATGAAACCTTTATCATTATTTCACATCCTTGATTTGCGTGCTTTGTTTGCTTTTTGTTTATTTTTATTTACACAATCAGAAAATCCCCCGTGTTACTTATAAGATACCGAAACATATTGACAACCAAGACCTCTCTGTGGGAACGATCCTTTCTTGCCCTTGCTTCATTATATATTTTGAGTACTAAGAAAGTGTAATTTATTTTTGACGCCTACGACAGCGATCACCAAATGGAAAATATGATTATGTGTGAGGAAGATCAGTTCCTAATTCAATTTAGCGGGGTTAAAAATAAACAATGTAAGATGGGGAATGACCATTTCATCATTGGGGTAGGATCCAATGACATGGTTATATTGACATAATCATGACATGGTTTGACCATTTTTTCTACAAAATCCAAACGACAACGAGTTTGAAGCTAATTTTCTGGTGACATGTTCCACTTATATATCTCTACATTCCTACCAAAAATGAGAGTATTCCGATATACGAAACTTTACCATCCACAAAATTTAATTTCAATCGTTGATCTTTAACGGTTGATATTCAAAATGGTAGATGGTAGTCTTATACGTCTCAGAATGCTCTCATTTTTGGTAAGAATGTAGAGCTATATAAGAGGAACATATTAACAAAAAATTAGCTTCAAATACATTGTCGTTTAGATTTTGTAGAAAAATGGCCAAACCATGTCATGATTATGTTAATATAACCATGTCACTGGATCCTAGCCCTTCATCATTATATACTAATTACTAACTAGGCATCCTTCACAACAGTTAAAGGTTTTCCATATACTTGACTATGTATTGTCAACGAGTTTTCCCCCATTCATAATATGGCCAAAATATAGTCATGCTAACAGTGGTCCTTGGTAAAGCTAAATTATAGCATATATATTATAGTTGAATGTTAAATTTAGGATTCTCAAATAGCAATTGCTAAATTTAGCGATATGACAAAGACTAGTTCTGAGAACCAACCTAAATTGAGGATAGGTTTAACAATGGTCTAACGACGAGGTTAGGTCTGAGAACTTTCCTGGTATATAGGGCTCACTCTGAGAGTTAGTTTCACTACAAGAATGGCATTGAAATCTAGCCTAGCATCAAGCCCTTTCCCGGATATAGTCATGAGAAGAAAAAGAATCACAGTACAAGCAGTGACTTGCTATATCCAAATCCACAATTAAATTTAACTTTTAGTTTAGCTTTTATCATACGAACATTGTGGACGGTTTTAGCTAAGAAAATGTTAAATTATCTTTCCAAAATATATTTTATTGTCTTGTATTAAACCAACGGTTATACACCAAACCGTGACAATTCGGTTTTACACGGAACTATTTATCATTCGACTTGGCATGAACCCAGAAACCAACGCAACCACTCTACTTAGTTTCAATTATGGTTTAGTACAAAACTGTGCATAATATGTAAAACCCCCTAAATATTTTTGAACGAACTCCCAATAACTAACTCTAACAACTTTACATTATTACTTGTGAAGTTTTATCACAAAAATAAGTAAAAAAAATTCAACTTTACATTATTACTTGTAGTGTTTTTAATCACAAATATAAGTAAAAAAAAAAATGGTTTCGGTCAAGACAATTTATTGACTATAACGTATGATATTTTTGATGCATCTACAAAATTATTTCCGGTAGCATATTTTTTTACATAGTGAAATCCAACCTCTACCTTATCCAAACATATTTTTATCAACTCAAGTTGCTTGAGGTGTCGATGTATTGGACACATATGTTCCCCTTTTCACCTCCACCCAAAAATCCGACCTCTACCCTATCCATGGTAGAGATAGTCGATAACTATGCCTTTTTCCTACACCGGGCGCCTATGAAGGGCTAACTGGGGCTCCATCCCATCCCTTAATTTGACATTTTTTTTTTCCAAATTATAGAAAGTTGCTTGATTTTTATAGTTAACTTAGTATGTAAACGGATTGTAGCCCACAATAGCCAATATTATCCTAACAACTAGCAAGTGACCAAAACTCATAGGTCAGTATTTAAGCTTGCCTCTCCCACCTGTGATTTGCAACAAGGAATTAAACACGGTTGGTTTTCCAAGTTTACTTGTTACTGCAAAATAAAATTAAATAAAAAATTCTCTAACCCTTAATTTGATAATGCATTTTAGGATCGATCAAGAGTGAGGAGAGAACAAATGTTGAAGCAATAAACGACTACATTGATAATAATTCGGTGTACAAACTCTCATGGTTTAACACCTATTTAAAGTAAAACAAACTTGTGACTAAGCAAACACACTTCCTAACATAAACCAAACTCTAAATAAATAACTATTCTAGAACCAAATAACTTGTTTCTCAAGACAAACCGACTTCCAAATATGATACGTTCACACAAATGGCATCAACTCCTACTAGTTGCTTCTCATAACCAAAGACCAAGGTCTTGGTTTACTATTTCCAACATCCTCCCTTAAACCAAGACTTCCTTAACAAGCTAGACACACTATTGTTGTGCTCTACCAACTTGCTAACCAAACACGAAACCAAATTCTTTACCTATTTTACTCGCATGATTTCTTCCTTTCTCTTTTTACCTACTTCACTCGCGAGGATTTCCTTACTGAGCATTATAGCTCTACCTTACTCTTCAAATTACACCTTTGGAATTGCTTCACTTCTCATGCCCCCTTGATTTCTTGATAGATAGTGATCGTCTTAGGCGGCATCTTTGGGAAATCGTGTCCCTCCGTCTTCTCGATAAACATTCCCTAACAAGTTCATCTTGCTAGTCGAACAAGTTCCAGAATCGCTAGTAATTTTGATGCGATCTATCCACTTGCTCATACAAAAAGACTACATCAAGTCCTGTAATTTTCTTTTATCAAGAGTCACAACCGTCAGTTGTGATGTTTGCTACAACTGATCTTTTCACAGTTCACAAACCTTTCTTCTCTTCACCACTGTTCCAGTCAAGCTTTTGTTGTGAAACCTTCATACTTCTTTACTTTTCAAGATTCTCTCACAATCTTGTCATCACGCTTCTGCCACAAGCATTATATTGTTGTTACAAAGTTTGCCACACAATTTAGAATTGCCACACTTCTAAATTTGTAACAAATTTTCCATGTCGTGTATAATTCGAATTTACAGCCAACCTATTATCAACAGTCTTGTTATAACTCCGAATTACCACAAATTTCTTTAATATCTTTCTTCCTTAAGCTCAAACATATCCACCCAACATTCCTTGTCATTCTAAGTTTCAAAATTCGAATTCAACTCCTCAAATCGTACTAGTCCCTCTTTTCTCATTTTATGATACCAATTTTGATTTCGAATCCATAACCTAACCCTTTGAATCAACAACTCACTCGAAGTTTTTTCATCTTCTAATATCCTTTAATGCTCTGCCACGACACCCTTTTTTTTACTGCACCGTTACTATTCACAACCAATATCAAATCTCTCTTTTACCAAACACATAAACATACTTCTTTACCACAACTTCTAAAAAACGATCATTCCTTACTTTGCGTCACAGTTGTCAAATCATGACTACACGGCGACAACGTAATCCTTACTGTTCATTACCATGACCTTCTCAACCACTTATGTTCTCTTCTCAAATTCATTGTTTGCCTGAACTTCTAAAACAATCAAATAATCTTCTCAACCAATTAACAAAATTACGGCAGTAACAATCTTTTTTTTTTTCTAATTTTTCTAATTTTTTTTTACCGCGAGCTTCTTCCTGAAATCCATTACTTCCTAACTGAGTAATCATCCTCAAAACATACATAAGCAATCCATTTAATCTTTGTAATTCATCACTTGCAATCAATGGCATCAACTGATTTTCTCATCGCCAAAAACTTGTCCTCCTAACCCCTGTCTTGATGTTCTGACGTCCTCTATCGATTTCAACTCAAGAACAAGCTCCTAATCCTCTTCTTCATCTTCAATTTTAACGACAACAAAAACAAATCAACAGCAACAACCCTTCATATTCTCTTACTCTTAAACATTAAGCCGATGACAATGCTAAAGTTGGATATTTTCCAATAATAATTTACCCAACCGTTTGTTTTATAAAACGGTTGAACTATCTTACCCGGTAGTTTCCTTTAATAAACGTCTGAACTTGACTTCTAGAACAATCAAAACTTAAAACTTGTGACCATTTGGGATCCAACACACCCATGAAACCTAGGGAAGCAACATCAACATCCACTATCCAAGCCATCAATGATAGCAACAACTAAAACAGATTCAAACCCCATGAATCACCATCGGTCATCATCACTGTTGATAACAACTATCGTCAAAGAAACAATCAACAACCACCACTGGTTTCTTAGCACAAAACTTGTGACCCAGCGATCCTCTGGAGCGTGACTTCCTATTCCACCGTCGAACACAATTCCAAATGTCCATCTCTTGTCCTTCTTGTCACGACTTGTACCAACTTCTTAAAATCTCGAACCTTGCAAGTCCTTCTTTTCCTTCAACACCTTCACGAACAAACCCTTAACTAAACACCAAAAATAAATAAATTTCTCTAACTTTCTCTCCCTCTCTTATCTCTCTCGCACCTTGCTCTGATACCACATGTAGGATCGAGCAAGAGAGAGGAGAGCACAAACACGGAAGCAATAAACGACTACATTGATAATAATTCGGAGTACAAACTCTCATGGCTTAACTGCCTATTTAAAGTAAAAACAAACACACTTTCCTAACATAAACCAAACTCTAAATAAATAACTCTTCTAGAACCAAACAACTTGTTTCTCAAGACAAATCGACTTCCAAATATGATACGTTCACACAAGCGGCATCAACTTCTACTAGTTGCTTCTCAAAACCAAAGACCAAAGTCTTGGTTTACTATTTCCAACATGCATTGATTCTACTATAGTTTCATACGGTGGATTATGGATTCGAATGAAATATCCTTCACAATTTTTTATTTTTTTGTAGGCGGGCTCCCAAGTGATGCCATTTGTTCTGAAAAAATTTACAGCCCTACCCAAGAAGAATTCTTGGATCCGTCCCTGCCCTACAAGCTACACTATGCACGATCGGAAATGAGCATTACCACTATATTTTACCAGTGGAATTCCATTTCGATACATTCACTAATGAGATTAACTGTTAAGGGTTGCTAGACTAGAGTCGTATCTCAAAAATCATTACCTCCGTTGCTATGCAAAATGGTGAGAGCCCACGGATGGTTGAAATATGAACGTAAAACATGTACTTAACAAAGAAACGATCAACGGGTTGGTATTGTGCTTTGTTTTGAATTTTGAAATTTTGAAAAAAACCATGAGTCTCAATAATTTTCTAAGATCCTCCTCATCCAACCTTTTGTGAGAATGCCTTTAACTTAAAAACATAGTGCCTAGTGCCTACTAATGCAATGCAAAGACAAAAGAAAAACTCACCTCAGAAGTCAGAACCCATTTTTTCACCAAAAAAAGTCAGACACACTGGAAAATAAACCTAACCCAAAAAGAAAGAAAAAAATCCCTGAAATTTGAACAAATTACTCAATATGTTACATTCAAAATGATTAAAACCACACCATGCATGCAAAAAGTAAGTCTGAAAAATATGAATGAATCTCAAAACTTTTGAAAAATATTGACATTTTTCACTGTCTTGTAGCCTTTGTTAGAAAGCGAGTAAAGTTGAATCCATACACTCATTTTTGTGTTTGTTCATTGTTGGAACTTTTTTTAAGGTTTCATGATTCTGAAAATATTTTGGGGTTACATAAGAATCAGTTCTTGAAATCTAGGTTTAGTTTTCTTGGAAATTTTGTTTTGAAATGAATGGATTAGAATCAACCAAAAGTTAGTGAATCTTGGTAATGATGATTCTTAATTGAATTAATCTCATTTTAGTTGTTTTCTTATTTGTCTTTGAAGAAAAATAGTTTTGAAATTTTAAGTAGACAAATACATGGTGACATGATATATTTTAGGGTAAATGTGCCACTGCCACCACTTTCAAACATAGGAAAAATGCCAATATTACCTTTGTCCAATCACTTTTTAGTACTCGAAGAAAATTTCTGTCCTGCTCACTTGGTTTTTATCTGAAGAAGAGTCTTTGTCCTGGGCTTTTCAAATATCAAATCTTTTGGCGGCAGGTGCCTTGCACTCTTGCTCAGGACTCAGCCTTGAGTCAACTTGTTAAGAAATGTCAACTTGATTTTGATTGTTAATCATATGAAATTCGATGCGTCATTAGCCTAATTTTTTTTTTCTTTTTGCCCATTCTTTTCTGATTTAAAATGTTTTCTTTTCTTAGTTTCATTTGTGAGCTTAATATTAAACTTGATGTGTCATCAGGCTAACTTCGTTTTTATTTATTTTATAAATTTCATTTCTTAGTGTTAAATCTGAGCTCAGATTTAATTCGCAATATGAATACAACCTTCGTCTTATGGCGATTGGTTGTAAAAAGTGTGTTTCCTCAGCCCAGATTTTCATAACCAATTTAAAATCACGTCAATTCTTCCAAAGTGTTTCCTCGCCCCAAAAGCTACCCTTTCTAATTCACTGGTCGGGAGACCACTCATTCCGAAATGACAAGACAGACTGCGGGATTGAGCCCCGGCATATCTATCACCACTGAATTTCTCTCAACTTGGGTGAGAGGCTCTGTCTGGAATGACTGGTGTGCTTCAAACCAAAGTTTGCTTACTATACCTTATATTGAGACATCTGCCGCTGATCTAGTGGATCAGATTTTTACTGTGAAGTCAATTAGAAGTTTAAATTCAAAGCCTGACTTCTGTTACACGGCTACCATCATCATACTGTAAATATGATGGAAAAAGGAATTTGACACAAAACTAGAAAACAAAGATAAATTACTAGAGGAAGTTAGAGTAATTTGGACCTTTGGTACGACACGGATACCTATAAGCTAAATATAACTCAGTTTGCCTTGAACACGTGTTGATTTTTCCAGTGTAATTCGGGGGGGGGGGTATTTGCATTTAGGTGCAAGTGAAACTGGGATTAGCTGTCAAAGGTATTCTCTCGGAGGAGTTCCCCCGACGTTTCCAGCTCTGCGCGGCGCTTAACTCAAAAAGTTTGCAGGGGAGGCAAGTCACTTGATCGCCACTTGCTTGCTAGCGACGATTTGATAAAGAAGATGGTCATCAAGTAGGATGCACCTTATAATCAAATAATCAGTTGACGACTAAGTAAGTTTATCAAATTCTAAATCTATTTTCAGATTGAAAATTGACAAGACAATGGCATTATTAAGAGACAACATTACAACATCAATTGATAGTTAAAAGGATTATGTTTGCCCAACAACTACCCTAATCAAATTTATTTCTATCTGTATCAAGCAAATCCAAATTCAAGACAATGCAACGTCCTAATCATTGTGATCTGTTCACTAATTATAACCAGTCGAGCAAAGCCCGAGAGATGGTGATGGAGAAAGAATATTAGCAGCTCTTATTTAGAGAAACTATGGTGAGAATAAGATAGAAAACCAAACAATTTGGTAGTATCTTCTTTTCATGAAAAACTTGTTAGATAAGGTTTGATGATGTCGATTATGATTTCTTTTTTTAGGTACTTTGTCTTTCTGCTTGTTTGGTTTCTTTTTCTATTGGTTTATTACAAAAGGCACCATATTATCATTGATTAAGGCCATTCCAGTGGGTGGTGCGAATAAATTTATCCCAACTAGGTATCGAAAAAATTGACCTTCAATGGGGACATTTCAGCATAAGGTCATGTTAGAGTCATGTAAGAATGTGTTATGCTTTGTATTTATTGCTTATGTTATCTTTTCCTCCATTTTCATGCATTATCTTGTAAGCATGAAAACAAAGTAATTGTGTCACACAAATTGATGTTTCCGGAGAAAGGGAAATGTAACAAAAAGTATATATCTCTCTTTCATTTCATAGTTGATATATTTAGATCATACTTGAAGTCAGTAATTCGTCCGAGGATCGATTTCTCCAGTGTTTCAGGTAGATGTGTTGGGATTTATATGTTTTTCACAATATAAACATGTATCAACGTGATTAATAATGCGTTTGGTTAGCACATAAGAAGTAAGAAGTCGAAAAGTTAGAAGTTAGTTTGGCTGTCAAATTTCAAAATGATCTCTAGAAATTGAAAAATTAACTTTTTATGAAGTAAAATACTTTTGCTTCTGACTCCGACTTCTCCTCAGAAGCGGATTTGTAACCCAACGCGCTCTAAGTTATGTTCTCATAATATATTTCGTGACATTTGGTACTGGTTAATTTAAACCAAATTGAACATCAATGTATTTGAAATTTACTAGTTAGACCTTCTTCTTGTAACTTTCTCATTCTAGTGAGAATTTGGAAGCATAGAATTTGATTGTTATCCATAATGCAGACTCCCAACTTAACAAAGTGCACATTGCATGAATATGGTGCATAAGAACAACAACATGATT
This sequence comes from Papaver armeniacum, assembly GCA_023531295.1. Taxonomy (NCBI): domain Eukaryota; kingdom Viridiplantae; phylum Streptophyta; class Magnoliopsida; order Ranunculales; family Papaveraceae; genus Papaver; species Papaver armeniacum. The sequence goes on from JAJJWW010004344.1 coordinate 163,981, forward strand.
GAGAATCTTCCAAAACCATATCATTACATATAATTCTCTTCTTCTTTTATTTAAAACTCAAATGAAAATTTAATCAGAATCTTAAATTTAGCATTACACTCACTCACTCAACTATTTCAATTCAAACAGATGCATCATCTACCTAACTCTAATAATAATCACAAAAATGTAATATCAAAAAAAACAAAATTTTCTCTCATTAATTTTCTTTTGAAAAATCTAGACGTTGATCTGAAAAATCAATTTAAGTTTGTGGTCCCGTATTAAACAAGGTAAATTTAAATGTAATGTGAGTAATAAATATTTACTTCAAGGTAATTAAATGAAACTTTCTTATTTTAACCTCCTAAATTCTGAATCCTCTGTTCTTCAAAATTACTCCAAAAGTCTTACTCATTTCTCAAACGAGGACTGTTTTTTTGACTTTGTCTTTCTATGTCTCACCTTTAAGGACTTAATTCATATTTAATTAAATTAACAAAAAGGACCAAAAAAGTAATTTTTTACAGAATTCAGTACATTTACAAAAATATTAAAAAACTATTCTCCCACTCTATATTTATACCACCACTACCTCTTCAAAATCTCTTCATTACATTGTCTGAAAAAATCATGGAGTCTGAGTCAAAGTTGAAGTTGAAAATTTCTAAAATGTTCCGATCTTCATTTGGTTCATGTAAACCTAAGAATGTAGTAGATTTGATGGAAAACCCAGTTTTCATTTCTCAAAATCGTCATGATTTTCAAAAGATTGATCAACAGTCTTTAATATTATCACCAAAAGCTCGACCTTTTCCGTCCATTTGTAAACCCAATAAGTCATTATCAGAATCAGCTGAGGCTGAGAAAAGACAGAGTTTCGTATTACAGAGGAAGATCAAAGGTATTACTGATGATCATACCACAGAAGGAGTTGTATCAGGAGGAAGAAAATGTCCACCTGTATCACCATGTTCACCATCATCAAATCTGTTTTATAATTGTTATCATGATTTTAATGATAACAGAGAAAGAAAGAAGAAGCCAAAGAAAAAACAACCAGTTAAGAAGAATATTAAAAAGAAACCGAGTTTGATTCGATTGAGTTCTTCTTCTAGTAATGGTGGATGGTTTAGCAGCGAAGAAGAAGAAGATGATGACTATTATAAAGATGTAAAAGATGAAGAAGAAAATGAAGATGAAACAGAAAGATTTTTCTCATCAAGAAGTTTTCATCTTCATCATCGGAATCCCAGCGTCGAAAAAGACTCATTTACGTCGAAAAAGAGCTGAATTACGACGAAGAAGCAGATCAGGCCGAGATATAATAGCTGAAAGCACGACTAAAAATGATGTTGGTCTGGGTATCGGTGAAAGCTTTGCAGTTGTGAAACGTTCAAGTGATCCGCACAGTGATTTCAGAACATCAATGGTGGAAATGATCATAGAGAAACAAATCTTCTCAGCTAAAGATTTAGAGAAACTTTTACAATGTTTTCTTTCATTAAACTCTTCTCATCATCATAGAGTTATTGTTCAAGTCTTTACTGAGATTTGGGATGCTCTCTTTTCTAACTATCTTTAATCAATCATGTAACTCCATGTTTGATGATCATCATCAGCTAGTAGTTCTTATTTTCTTTTATCGTGACTTTTTATTCAGCTAATGTTGACTTATTTAGTAATATAAACTTTCTGAGTTTAAATCTGATGATGATCTGGGTTCTTTTCTTTTATTAATTTTACTATAAGTTGATCTGAGATGAGAATTAGTAAAAAGAAAGTGAAAGAACAGTTGTTCTTCTTTTGGCTCTGCAAATGAGATTTTGTATGATCAGTAAAATAGATTAAAAGACAGGGTTCTTGGATTTTTCTTCTTAGATGGGTATGTTTAGATGGTATCTGAAAGAACAAATTGAACCAGACAAATTTTGATTCTGCAGGAAAATGATTATAATTTGATTAGTTGTTGTTTTCTTTATTAAAGTTGATTACTGTTGATAGATTCCTTTTTCTCTTTTTCTTGATTGAAAAATCTTTCTTTATAGATTTTTTTCATTTGTTTTTCAGTTCAATCCGTTCAATCCATATATTATATTAAGCCGGCAATGATTCTTTAGAAATAAATCTTTCCACAAATTTATATATATTCACACTTCAAAGTTCAAATCAATCAATACATCCAAGTGGCACCTCCTTGATTCTAAGATTAGACTTAAAATTTTGTTTGTAAAAACTTTAAATTTAAGACATGGTTTCAAGCTGGGTGTGATAGTTATTGGACTTAATTTTTCCAGCCAACAATCTAGATTCATCTACAAGACCAAACTCTTACTCCCTGTGTTACTTTTTTAATAGGCTGATTTGGTTTTTTTGAGAAAATTAAGGAAATTTAGAAAACTAATTATTGAAAGTGGTCCTCATGACACTTGTCAATAAAAGAAGTGAATTGAAATGGTCATTAATGACACTTGTCAACAAAAGAAGTAAAGTGAAATGGTCATGTACTTGTCATCAAAAGAAATTAAGAGAAAAGTGGTCCCCAAAAACTAAACTAACATTTGACTTTCCCAATTAGGAAACCAGCCTATTTTTTTGTAACATTTATTTATAGAAACCAGCCTATTAAAAAGTAACGGAGAGAGTAAAAAAATTTCAAACGGATTGATCATTCTAATGAGATGTTAAAATTGAATGTTGTGTTATGAATAGATGAATGAAATAAAAATACTGATTTTTTGGCAAGAAGATAAACTAGGTCGGTACCCATGTCATGAAATCGAAACTATGAATGTTGTTTCCTTCTACTGTTGCCTTCTAAAACTATGAATGTTGTTAGTAGATCTTGCACTTATATAGTTTACCTCCACATATCTTTTAACTGTTGTGTTTTAACCAAGGTATTGAAAGCGTGAAGCGTTTTTCATTTTTAGGAAGCGATGCGTATGTCGAAGCGTGAAGCGTCGCTTCATGGTTGATGTTTGAAGCGGATGTTTTCTTATAAATAAATTATTCGTAACTAGAATTATAAATTTATTAGGAAGATAATATCTATATAAATTTTATATAAGTCTAATTTCTATCAAAAACAAAGCGTGTGTACACCAGTTCAGCCTACTCCAGGAGAGTGGGAGGTGGGGTGTTTGATTCCCCCTTAAAACATTCATATTTTTCTTTTAAAAGCTTTAAAAATTAGGCGAAAATTTTAAAGCTTCATGAAAGATGCGCTTCACATGGCTCTTCACATGGCCTCTTGAAGCGAAAATCTTTTGAAATTTGAAGCGAAGCGTACGCTACGAAGCGTGAAAGAGCGTACGCTTCATGAAAGATGCGCTTCACATGACCACTTCTGAGCGAAATGCTGAAATTTGAAGCGAAGCGTACGCTCCGAAGCGTGAAGCGTACGCTTTTAAAAACCATGGTTTTAACCATACCAAAATGCAATAATGTTGAACGTTTGAGCTACTGTGTTATCTTTGCTTGTCATTATGACAGAAATTTAGAAAAATTGATAGGCTTGCAGCTTGCTGTATGGAATTTATATTTGTATTGTACTTGTTGAATTTAGATATCCTGCGGTCTCATACTTCTGGCAATTTATAAATATGATTGCCTGGAACTATCAGGGATTAGGAAAACTTGATGCTAGAAATAGCCTATTAGATACTCTAAATAAGGAGAATCCAGACATTTTATTCTTATCCGAAACTAAGCAGCAGAACAAAGAAAAAACAAGTAAATGTCTCAAATTATCATCTTGTTCCACCAAGAGGAATTGTTGGTGGTTTGTGTCTTATTTGGAAGAATAACGTTAATATACAAATAATTGACTATGCGTATAACCATATTAATGCAACTGTTACTAACCATATTAATGATAGTAGTTGGATTCTCACCTGTTTCTATGGGAGTCCTTATAGAAAAATGAAACTGAGTTCTTGGAATATCATAAAAGACATGGCAGGTACTATGGATAAACCTTGGATTATCATAGTAGATCTAAACGTGGTTCTTCATGAAGAGGAAAAGAATAGTATCTTTCCTTTTAAGAAAAATGAGGCTAGAATCTTTAATGAACTGATAAGTAATTGCGGATTAATGGATTTGGGGTTCACAGGTTATACTTTTACCTGGAATAACCATAGAGCTGACAATCAAAAGATAGAGCAACGTCTAGACAGGGCTCTAGTTAACTCTAAATGGAATAAGAAATTTCCTAATTCTAGCATAAAAAACCTTGGACCTCTTGCTTCTGATAATTTGCCAATTAATTTTAATACTTATAACCACTGGAATGATGGGGCAACCCCCTTCAAATACTTTGGTGAATGGATAAAACATAAAGAGTGTAAACCTTTCATAGGTTCTATTTGGAAAACTCATGTTAAGGGATCTCCAGCACATAAAGTTAACAAAAAACTTGCATCTGTCAAACATATTTTGAGACTTTGGAATAGAAACAGTTTTGGGAACATACATAGTAACATAGACATAATTAAAACTAAATTGGAAAGAACTAATAGTTTGCCATGTGAATAAGTCAACTGATCTTGTTAATCTCAGAAAAGAGCTTGCAGGTTGGTACGCTATAAAAGAGAAATTTTGGAAGGATAAAAGTAGGAACCAAAATCTTTCCTTAGGAGACAGAAATACTAGGTATTTTCACAACAAAGCGAAACAGAGATTTAGGAGAAATAGAATTGAAATTGTTTTGAATGAAAAAAATAAATGGTTAGATAATCGCACGGATATCTGAATGCATAACTGGTCACTTTCAAAACATAGCTTCTACTGTTAAACCTAATATTGATCAAAGCATGATTGACCTAATTCCAAGTTGCATAACTCAGTTAGATAATGAAATGCTTTGTTGTACTCCTTCTGAAATTGAAATCAAGAACATTTTGTTTTCCATGGAACCAGATAAAATCCCAGGCCCGGATGGTTTCCCTCCTAACTTTTTTCAACAAAACTGGGAAACCATCGGGCCTGACTTAATCAATATGGTTCAAACCTTTTCACAATTTGGAAACATATCAAAAGAAATGAATGCCTCATTCATCTCTCTAATTCCAAAACTTTAAACCCTACTACTCAGTAGAGTTCAGACCAATAGCCCTCGCCAACACATCATATAAAATTATATCAAAACTTATGGCAGGTAGAATGAAAGGACTTTTGGGAAAAATCATTTCACCATATCAATCTGCCTTCATTCCTGGAAGGCAAAATTCTGAAAATATCACGCTGGCCCATGAAATCATTCATAAGATGAAAAATTCTAAATCGAAAAAAGGTTTTATGGGATTGAAAATAGATATGTCCAAAGCTTTTGATAGAGTCGAATGGGACTTCCTGTTACAAATAATGAGCAAATTAGATTTTAATAGCAAATGGTGTAATCTTGTGCATCAATGTATTTCGAAAACTACTCTTTCTGTTTTATTAAATGGGTCTCCCACTAAATTTTTTAAACCTACCAGAGGTTTAAGACAGGGGGAGATCAATCTCCCCTTATTTGTTCTTATTTTGCATGGAAGCGCTTTCAAGAACAATTATGCATCTTTGAAAACACGGAGTTTGATATAAGGTATAAAAATAGTTCATCAAGCTCCTTCTATAAGTCACTTGTTGTTTGCGGACGATTGTCTGCTGTTTTGTAAGGTAAATGAAAAAACATGCTATAAATTAGTTAATTTGTTCAAGAACTTTGGTTTAGCTTCTGGGCAACTTATTAATTTAAGTAAATCAGGAGTTTTTTTTAGCCCAAAAACAGAAACAAGCATAAGACACAAAGTTAAAGATATTCTAGGAGTCACTGTTATACCTCTAAAAGATAAGTACCTAGGATGTCCTTTGTTTACAAACAGATCAAAAATTGAATGTTTTGAACCTTTGGTAGAGAAAATAAAATCCAGGTTTGTTAGTTGGAATAGATTTGATTTGAATAATGCTGGAAAAACTGTGATGATTAAGAATGTGACTACCTCTTTGTATGTCTATCAAATGAATTGCTTTAATATACCAGTTAAAATTTGTAAAGATCTAACAAAACTGCAGAGAGACTATTGGTGGGGGAAGGATGAAAATGGTTTAAATGAGAAAGGTAAGAAAGGTGTTTGCTTAAAAAATTGGACTTCTATTTGTAAATCTCTTGATGAAGGGGGGCTGGGAATAAAAGATGTTCAGAAATTTAATCTAGTTATGATTGCTAAGATGGGATGGAGACTGAAAGAGAATCCCGACTCTCTTTGTGCCTCCGTCCTCAAAGCAACATACTACCCAAATAGTGATGTTCTGCACATAAATAGTATCCCTAATAGGAAGGATAGTTGGATTTGGAAAGGACTGTTATCTGGTAGCAATCAGATAAAACAATTTTGCTTTTGGGAAGTAGGAAATGGAACTAATATCGACATATGGGATGATTACTGGATCCCAGACACGAAACCACCACTCAGAAAACCAGAAACGCATACACAGGGTTTAAGTAAAGTAAGTGACTTGTTGACTTCACATAAAACTTGGGATTTAGGAAAACTAGAAAACTACTTTGATGCTCAAACCATTGAGAAAATTAGAAAAATAAGAATGCATGCTGATGATAAAGAGGACATACCCCACTGGACTCTAAACAAAGAAGGTACATTTTCCGTGAAATTTCTATACAATCATATAAACTCAAATGGTACTACAAACCAGAATTGGGAAAAGATATGGAGGATGGATACATCACCATCTGTAAAGAACTTTGTTTGGAAAGCAGCCCACGCTATACTTCCCAATAGTATGAGGGTGGCAGCTATCATTCCAGGCATAAACACCAAATGCAACTTATGTAATGATGGTCATGAAACACTCACTCACCTGTTTCTACAATGTAATTTTGCTCAACAAGTTTGGATGCATTTTAACTTTGATATGCAATATATTACTAATGGTACAAATACTTTCCATGATTGTCTAACCGACTGTTTTGAAAATCTAGATAGAGGAGGTTACAATATTGACTGGCAGGTTTTATGTAGCATTATCATCTGGCATATATGGAAAGCCAGGTGTAATATTACCTTTCAAAAGAAGAGCCAAAACAATGTTGTTACAATAAATAAAAAAATTAGTTTCATTAATTAGTGGTTACAAGACAGTCAACCAAGCCGGTTATAACATAATGCAATCTCTGTACTACAACCCCAAAAAATATGATGCCCTTAAAATTACCACACATCGGTTAGAGGAGCCAACAGGGACCATGAATCTTAAAATCAATATTGCTTTAACTATGATATTTTCCACAGCTAAGGCTGGAATTGGTCTAACATTGTTTGATCATACATGGAGTATTAGAGAAGCTAGAGGTTTGCATGTTGAATGTACCACCAAAGACGAGCTAGAAAAAGCTGGAGCTGATGCGGCTTTCCAATGGGCAAGAGAATTGAGTGGACACATCATCGCTTTTAGGAGCGACTCTCAACCAACTCTTGTGCTGCTAATAGGAAAATATGCAGAAGCTAGGAAGCAAAGATACAAAATTAGTGCAGACTTTGGCAACAACACTAAGTTTGACATGTATTGTGAATGACTTTACTTTAGTTATGAGATCTCAAATAATTTGGGCAGCAAATTAGCTGTTTTTTATAACAAATTTGCTATACAACATAATTGATAAGACAGTAGCCTGTGGGCTATATTAACTTTCTTAAACATTCAAACATGGAATGAAGATGTAACGGTTTATCGTAATTCTCTTTACAGAAATTACGGTTCTTTTCTATCAATACAATGAGGGTAACCTCTTTTTCGGAAAAAAAAAAAGAAAAAGAAATTACATGTAACATGTATTTTACCACTCTAAATATTTTTCTCCCCTAAAAATTCAAATGCATCGGCCACAATGTGTCCTAATTCGGTGGTGTGGAACCAAGAGAATCCGATGGTATACTTCTTAAAGAAAAACATATGGTCGTTGTCCTTTAGGAAGAAAAAAACATGTAGTCATTGTATAGTGAGAAGTGCAAATGCAATGTATAATTTTGTGTGTTCAATTAATGGAATCATATGATCCAACAAGATTAAATACAAAAATATATCTCCTTTTGTCTTTGTTTAAGCTAAACCATCTCCTCCATATTGTTCATGTTTTTGCACTAACAATGCAGTGTGGGTATAGAATGGGGCATTCTAATATATTTTTCAAAAGCACCCTCACGGCCTCACCCATTTTTCAAACTTAGATTTGAAATTGGGTTTAGATCTGGACAATGAAGAGATGGAAAGAGACAATTGAATGAGAGTAGAAGAGGTTTTGATGAAAGTTGCTATAGAATAAGCCAAAACAAGCTAGTGTAGTGGTGTTTTTCCATTTGTGGCAAAGGGTGGGATAGCCAATGCTTTTAAGGTGTTGGTTGTATGCAATAACTGTAATCTATCCATGTATAGAACTGGCGAACTGCACTGCATGCATGAATTGAAAAGTGAGAAATTTTTCTATGGCAATTAAGAAAAAAAGGATTGAAAGCAATGTAAGCTAATACATACACAAGGAATTCTCGAGGATTTGTTATTGGAGGGATATTGACATGTCAAGAATCGAGAATGTCTGATGAATCTGTGTTACTACTTTTCTTTCTATCTTTCGTCTCTCATTCATTAATGCACCCCTCCACCGTATTTTTTCGATTCTTGAGCTCGTCTCATGAGTCTCAACGTCTGTTTCTCTCTCTGGAGGCTAGTGAGAGAGAATAAAATAGAGGAGGGGCCTAGTCGGGTCGACGTGGGTGGGGGCACGATTGATACTAAACTCACGAAAAGGAATTTCAAGATTTTCTTCTGGGGCAATAATAGAGCCGGTTTTCATAGTATGCTGTTAGATTAGTTCATAGGCTCGGTAAATTAATCATTTTTTTGTTAGCAGACTAGCTTTGACACAGAGTAGATAGTCCTTGAAGGTGTTTAGTCCACTTACACCGTGTTTATTTACTCCCGACTCATCTGAGTTGTCTGGATCAGAGTCGTCTGGATCTGAATGAAATCACCTGACGCATCAAAATTTGACTTAATTGACTCAAAATTATATGAGTCAGTGGTTTAATCCTATGAATCAGGATATTTTGCTACCTGACTCAAATGGGTCCGAATTAAAGGTTAAGTCTGAGTTAGAAGTCGAGTCAGATCTGACTCAAAGTAGAAAATAAACAATCTAATCGATGACTCGGCGCGAGTCAGGGATTGACTCAGACCTAGACGTCAAGTCAGCAGCAAACAAACAAAATGTTAGTCTATTCAGTTGACTTGAGAAATGAGAGGAACACAAAACTGGGAAGTAATGATGTGTACATGGTATTATTATCAAAAATCAGTTCCAGAACAAGTAAAAATCCACCCTAATATACAATTGCATAAGCTTTGTGTAACACCAAGGATCTTCCGAAATTGTTCATCACCAGCATTCGATAAGTAAATTTTAATATATGATTGCGACTGGGTGTTACTCATGTTGCTCACTCATTGTATGGAAAATTTATCACCTTGAATAGTTTTAGATAACAAAGTGGGATTCGAGAATAGTGAAAAGTGTACTCGACAAATCACTAACTATAGTGTTAATCTTAACTGTTCATGCAAATAGGACTAAGGAAAGTGAATTGCACTAAAATAATCACACTAACAGGCAAAATGCTCTAGGTTCGGTTAAAAAAATTCTCATTAATTACTCCCTCCGTTCTTTTTTAATAGGCTGGTTTTGTTTTTTGAGAAAATTAAGGAAATTAAGAGAGCCAATCATTGAAAGTGGTCCTCATGATACTTGTCAATAAAAGAAGTGAAGTGAAATGGTCCCCATGACACTTGTCAGCAAAAGAAGTAAAGTGAAATGGTCTCATAACACTTGTCATCAAAAGAAGTTAATAGAAAAATGGTTCCAGAAAATAAAGTAACATTTGACTTTCCCAATTAGGAAACCAGCCTATTTTTTTGTAACATTTATTTATAGAAACCAGCCTATTATTTAAGAACGGAGGGAGTATGAGTTTGTGAATAGATTGTGCTCTTGTAAAAATATTTTAGTCGACTCACACAAATATTTAGAGTTGATCCTAGTTATTGAGTTAGATTACAATTTTTCGTAGACTTCAAACCACATATTAATCTAACCAATATTTATTTGATAAAGAAACCTATTATAGGGGCTCCAAACATTTGGTTTTGAGGGCTCACAAGATGACAAAATCGGGTTATGAAATAGTAATCAACAAAACCCCATATCTAACTATTTTTTGTAATGACTAAAATACCCTCCATGAATTATAAAATTAAATTTATTATCTTTTGTTTCTCTTTTCATTCATAAATCATGATGAAAATGATGATCATATACAAAAAAAAACTAAATCTATTGTCTTCTCATTCTCTTTTCATTCATAAATCATGATGAAGATGATGATCATAAAAAAAAAACCTATTATTTTTCTTTCTCTCTTCTTCTTCTCCGTCGTGATGAAGATGACGATCATAAACAAAACAACTAAGAAAACCCATCACTTATTTTTGCAAAAAACAAGTTTCCAAGATCTTGTCTACGGTTGGGAAAATTCATACTTCCCAAGTAGAGAGCGATTCGATCTGATTGGGAAAATTCATATTTCCCCTAAGTTACATCTCTGATTCGGAAAATTCATACTTCCCAACAGTAGACGAGTTCGATCTCTGATGGGGAAATTCATATTTCCCAACCGTAGAGCGAGTTTTCAAACTGTTTTTCAAAAACCCAATTCGATCGATTAAAAACTTATCCATGATTGAAACCAATTAAATAAGATGGGTTTTTGATTTTTACCTTATTGAAATCATTGCGGGTGGATTAAATGGTGTTAATTGATAATGAATTATTTTGAGAATTGACGATTAATCGAAGAAATAAGCGATGGAGGTGATGGGGAAGAAGAAAATGGAAGAATTAAAGGAGAGGAATAAAAACAAATTAGTTTTAGGTTTTCAATATTTAATATGTTAAGGGTATTTTAGTATTTTTCTTATGAATTAGGTCCCCTTATCTTCATTGTAGGATATTTGAATCCTTAGGAGCCCTCAAAACTCTTTTCTTGGAGCCCCTATAGTATGTTTCTTGATAAATATGAAAGACTCACCAAACAAGTTTTTCATACTTTGATTTCTCTCTCCTGAACAAATTTTTTATACTTAACGCAGAATGAGACCATTCTCTTCATTGAAAGAGACAAGCCATAGTTGCATTGATAATAATACTCCATTTGAAGAATGAGAGATTACAGGAATGGGGTTAGTTACAAGACTGATCAGCAAATTTCCAATCATCACAAATATGTCAAACGGACAACTAGGATAGTGGAACCACTCAACAACACAGTTACAAGACAAAATCCAAAGTAGAATCCTAACCATTCTATATGATTTTCTAAGTAATAGAACTAATTTAAATGGCCTGATTTGGGTTGAAAGTGGCACAACCAAACCATATAACAAATCTACAGCCAGCAAAGAAGTTAGGATACAAAAATCCAACTGTTTTCCAAGGTTTTTTTTCTCTAAAACATGGTAAAACATATGACATATGGTAAGAAGGGATCCATAAATCCACCCATTTTTCTCTTGTTTTCTCAAAGTAATAGTATTAATAACAGATTAACAGGGATACATGAATCGGTGATAATAGGACGTAGTCGATCATCAGACGCAGTTTGGCTCTTCATCCGAATTTGTACTCTGGATTTATTTGTTACTAATGTTTTCAGTAATTTTGAAGTTTTTGTTGGTATCTTTGGTGAACATGTTGTATCTGCGGGTGACTTTGGAAAACCTGAATTATTGTTGTTGATAATGAGACTATCACATCCCCACATTAAAAAGAACATAGGCAAACCAGTAATTCCTACAACTAACCCTAAAACCAAGAAAAAAACATATCTATAAATATTAGATTGTTAATATAACCTAGAGCACCAGGATCAGATACAACTATAACAAGTCAAAATAAAACCCCATCACCACCATAAACAAGGGAAAAGAGAGGTGGAGCTGATCCAATGCTAGTATTGTTGGAGTTTCTTTGTCTTTTCATAGGTTAGAATCGAAAATGATTATGTGCTTTGCTTTCTTCCCTGCGAAAGATCACAGTCCATACTTGCATAATCATCCGTAGATTCATGGAGAAACAGCATAAAATCGCAACAAGAACAGGACCAACGATAACTAAAAACAATAAAATTTAACATCAGACGACAAATCAGGAGGAAAAAGAGCGAGTTACGGTGCTTGATCTGCTCAGATCAGCACCAAAGGGGCAGGGTCTGAGCAGAGAAAGAATTGGGCAGAGTAATTCTTCATTGGGAGAGGTTTTGGAGAGAGAAAAGTTTTAGATGTTTTGTATATTTTTTGAGAGGCTCTGAGTAGGTAAAATCTTCTTTAATCCGTCCTTTACCTCTTCAATCGTTTTTAGACTACTAGGTTTTTGTTTTAGTAGATTGTTATTTTAGCACTTGTTTTTCATATTTATACTAGTTATGTTAGTTTAGTTCTAGGGTTTACAATTTGGGAATCTTTCCGATAGAAATCAGTTTCATCTTGTTTTTCTGATCCTTGCTATTTAATGATGATTGTGGCTTGTGGACAGGTTCTTTATGAATGAACTTCTTCACTAACAATAATAAATTTATCCAAATCAACAACAACAACAACGGAAACTACAAAAACGATTAAAAAAACATCAATAACGAATTCTACACTAAAAACTACGATGATTACTTACAAATCCGAGACTCTGACACCGATTATGACCGATCCAGGCATATTGTTGCCAATTCACAGCTATTCAAATGACTTCAGTTGCTTTTGTTACTTTTTTTACCACTAAACCCTTGAGAAATGATTGGACCATTTTATGAATCTAGTACTACAATAAGTTTACATATTCAGTTTAGATTTATTTGGAACATTCCAAACAATGTCATTTGAATTTCTTTCTACTTAAAGGGTATCTGTAATAGTTTTAATGATTCAATTTGACCTTTTCGGATCTGTAAAGTAACTCAAGCTTAGATGTGTGTCTCTTAACTTTTGATGTTTAATTCTCTGGTCAGTAATGTAACAAGTTCGATTTTGTATCGGCTTAATCCATGTAACTTAAAATTTTCTTTTTAGAAGGAAAAAAAACTTATTTAATTATTTTATGCACTTTTTCATGTGCACATAACGAGGGATGCGATGTAAGCCGTCAAGGTAAATGACAATATTTGTGAAGCTTGCAAATGGATCCAGTTGCATTCTCACTCCAAAACTTGTGAAATCCAAAAGTTGAATATTTAGTATTTCATGGGGAAGATTAGATTTCAAAGGGAACATTATGTGGTGTGTTGTTCATGGTAAAAAGAACATATCACTGATATACATGCCAAAAAGGGGGTCAGACTTGAAGATTCATGAATATCATTTGGAGATTTTAATGGAACTCTTAGTCATCTTCTCCCATGTTCCAAAGTGGCTCACGGGGTATGGGATTTACTCACGCCTTCTAACTGAGGATGGTGTTTTCCTAACTCCATTTTTGATCTGGCTCAATGTTGGTATTTCAATAGCTTCTCATGTCTTGGTATGCGTGTTTGGAACTTTATTCCTGTAGCTGTTGTTTGGGTGTTGCGGATGGAGCGTAACAACAGAACCATTGAGAACTATTCTCTCTCAAATAATCCTAGGAGCTATAGCTACTCATCAAATGGATGTGTTTCCCATGCCCAAAAAAATAACTTATAGAATAGATAGTATTTAAAGGATTTTTTCTGGCATAAGGATAACAATTGAAGGAAATGGTACCCCAAATCTTGGAATATAGTTGTTATTCCCATGCATGAAGGTGGTCTTAATATCAGGAGATCTGATGAGTTTAATAAGGCTCTATTGTGTAAACTGGATTGGAGATTAGTTACAGAGCATGATGCTCTGTGGGTTCAAAATATGGCCCATAAATACGTTCTTGATTTTAATCCCTCTGTCCGACACTCTAAGTAATAATGGATCCTGGATTTGGAGAGGTATCTGTCAAGACTTAATTAGAGATTGTCAAGAAACAATATTATTGGGAAATAGATAATGGAAAAGATATTAATATCTGGAAAGATGTCTGGGTTCCTAGTCTAGGTGAGCATGTGCCTAGTGATATGGCTTCTAGTAACATTACTTAAGTTTCTCAGCTTATTGATTATGATACCAAAAACTGGAATCATAATATGTTGCATGCTTTGTTTCCTAAAGATATTGTTGAGCAGATTCTGAAGTTAAGAATATTTATGATAGGTAAGGATCAAATTAGATGGTTAGGAACTAGAAATGGTTATTTTATAGTGAAATCCGCATACCATATATTCTATTGCAGGACACTCTAAGGATTCAGAATACCAATATTCCAAGCTTTTGTTGGAAGAAATTATGGATAGTTCAACTTCCTCCTAAAATCCTTCATGGTATATGGAGAATTATGCACAACTGTGTAGAAACTAGAGATAAATTACACAAGGTAGTTAGTAATATTAACCCTATATACCCCCTGTGTAATTCTACTGATGAAACCTGTCAGCATCTGTTTATTTATTGTCTTTTCTCTAAAAGATTATGGTTTTCTATTGATCATACTTTAATCAGTATAAATACAAATATTAATTTTTGTGAATGGTTAACTACCTAATGCTAATAATTTCTGGGTTCAATTAATGCAGATAAAAGTCAGATATATTTGTTGTGTTCTTTGGTAGATATGGAAACAAAGATGTCTTCTTGTATTTGACAACAAGCAACTCAATCCCTTCCGGTTTTATTAGTTTTGCAAGGGAATTCATTTGTGATTGTGAAAAGCAATTTCTCCAGTCGCAGTGTCTAGACGAGTAAATAGAAATATTAGCTGGAAACCTCCCTTTGGAAATTATTTTAAATTATCTCAGAAAATGAACCTATTGCGATTTGGACTAATATTGCGTTCTGATAAAGGTTCCTTCTGTAAAGCAAAAGGTGGGAATGCAAAAGTAGTAGACGAGGAACATGCTGAAGTAGTGGCTGCTTTAGAAGCTATGAAGTGGGCTAAGGAAAAAGAGATCCAACTTCTGGAAATTGAAGGAGATTGTATCAATGTGGTGAATGCTATTAATGGAAGTCTAGGATCCATATTTTGTGAAGAGATGAGGGTACCCAAATATACCACAATCTTAAACTTTTCCACCTATAAGTCCTCTTACCAAAAGTGATTGTCTATGAACTGAGTCGAGACAATACAACGAATCGGTATTCACACTTTGTGTGATCGTCTATGGATACGATATCGAGACAATACAACAATCAAAGTGTGATTACTTGATAATAGGTTCCGACTTAACCAAACTCTATAGGATCACTATCAAGTAATACAGAGTTAACGTTTGTGTAATTTACTTTAAATCATAATAACAAAAATTATGATTGGAAAGATTTTTTTAACGAGGAAACCGCAAATGCAGAAAAACCCCGGGACCTAGTCCAAAATTGAATACTCTCAGAATTAATCTGCTATACAAAATCTAACCAACTTCGTATAGTTAAGACCAAGAAACTAAACCTATAGTTCACCTACTTTCTTTAGTATCCCTGCGCTTCCGAAATTCAATAAGTGCACGCACTGGAACAATTCCTTTGGTTCGTACTCCAAACAGTAAAGGAACAACAAATCTATTCGGTAACAACTCTATTCAATCTTAGTGATATGAGTTTGACAAAGGCTCTTCTGTTTAATCCTATAAACTCCTTTGTCGGGTTTATATCAATATATCCAACAACTACCAAAGTAGCCGAGTTTAGATTTTGAAATCAAAAATAAGATCTATCAAGATACTATATAATGATGCCGATCTATGCAACTAATCAATCAAATCTATCAAAGATAAACTGATTATAATTGGATCCCAGCAGATCAAGTTTTGTGCACGCCAAAGATTATGAACCCAAATAAGAAATCTTCTTTGTCTTCAAATCTTCTTAAATCTTCAATAAACACCTGCACACCACAACTTGAATCTCTTGTGATCAATCACGCATTTAACCGAGTGCATTAACAATGGATTATCACAAGACGTCTTTAGATCTACAAACAGTTCTAATGATCTCGTCGACACTTCGATCTAGTTTGAGTGAATCTTATATCAGAAGAGAAGATTCTCAAGAATAAACAAACTAGGTGCAATCAAAGTTCAACAACCGTTAGTCAATCAAATCAAATAGAAAACTAAAAATACTGCAATTATCTAGTTTCCCACCAACGGTACTCGTAGAGCTTCTTGATCCCACAAAAGTCTTTAAACGAGCTGTCGTAAGAGATTTCGCCTAATTAGGGTACTTTCCTCTCCGAATAGACGGCTTCACCAGTAACAACACAACAAGGTAGTTTTGCTGGCTCTTAGGATAGTTTGCTCGAAATGCAAACTTGGGTATTTATAGACCAAGGAAGTTTGGACACCAAGGAATTTCCAAAACCGAAATATTCTTAAGATAAGCAATATATTTCCAAATCGGTTTTCATAATTCCGGAAATGCTCATCCAATATTAACTGAAATCTCACTAGAAAATCTCCAATTAGTAAATGCACATTACCAATTTTTATTTTCCAGAGATATGCATTTTAATTGCTGGTAATTAAAAACATATAAAATTAACAACCTTAATTAAAAGATTCTCAACTTATTTCGGTCCGGGATCTCCTTTAGTTATTAAGAAATATCTTTGAACAATAAAAGATAAGAGTTACGGAACATGTTCAAAGTATGTCGACATCTTATTTTTTGTAAATCCTTTTTCATATTTACAATCTTGGAACCGATTATACCACACTTCCAAAAAAGTTAGAACTGGTTCATCTAATTTCCAAGAACTATGTGATTGATCAATGGTCGGTTGTCAGCCGACACAAAAATAAATTACACTTTCTTACTACTCAAAATATATAATGAAGCAAGGGCAAGAAAGGATCGTTCCCACTGTAGTTGCGGGAAATCCCACACTACACCCCTTACTCAGTTTTGCTTAATTAATCCATTGAAAGATATGAGATCAAGAATATTTATTAATTGATTCCATGAAATGTTTACACAGTACAATAGAATTACACTTGGAAATTAAAGCGCTCTTAAACTTTCTCTCTCCTAATGACTTGCTTCACAATTCAAAAAGATCTCTCCTTTACAACAGATTCACTCAGCCCTTTATATAGGGTAATATGTAGTGGACGACAGCTAAGCTATCCTTTATTTTCGGGAATGTTTCGCGAAGTGTCGCAAATGCGTAAATATTTATTCTCGCGACACTTCTTACCCCTCGCCAGGTTTCATGTCTTCCAATTGTTTTGTTTGCCGTTATTCATTGCGTCGTTTATTTTAGCTATCTGCGACTGCCTCGCGACACCGTCGTTTATTAATCCCGCGAGCCTTGTACGTTGCGATATTATGATCCTACATCTTGCCTCTTTTTCCTTGAATATTGCTTGAAGAGTGATCTTTAAGGAAAAATCTGTTGTGGTAGTAATCTTTGATCTTTGTTGATGAAGGAACGAGCGGAAGAATACTGGACTTGAAAAGTATGTACTTGCCTCTATTCTTTTAGCGAAGTTCCGAAGTTTCCTTGCAGTATATATATGAAGTTCCTTCTCCTGTCTCTTCTTACATCTCCTCTGCGAGGGAGAGAATGTCATGAGAATCAATATTTTGATTTGCAGCGACTACTTATCTTTATCTGTTTCGACTCAGGTACTATTACTGATTTTGACTATTAAAGTCTTTTCTTGACACGTCTCTTTCAACCGTTTATTCTCGACCGTTCGTGTCTCTTCTCGCATTAAATGTCCTCGTTTTTCTCAAGAATCTTTTTTGATTTTTCTATATATAGTTTTCTTTTCCTCCTCTTTTCTTCCTTTAGTTTCTCTCTGCAACTCTTCTTGACTCTCTCCTTCCGCAATTTGCGCTCCTGCTACTGTAAATCTTTTTTTTTTCATCCCTTCTAACGCTGATTCTAATCTCCAATCTCCCATCCATTCCCATACTGATAATGGCTTTCATTAGTCGTGCATACAAATCTTCTTTTGATGAAGTTCAACAGAAGTTGCTTGAGAAGGGTTTTACTCTATCAACCATTCCCGATCAAGAATCTTCATCTATTCTTTCTGCAAAGTTGTTTTCTGATCATCAATGTGATGATCAAAAGATTATAGTCTCGCTAGGTCAGCTTCTCGCAGGACTTCCCATCCCTTTATATAATCCTGAGATGCCTCTGTTTTATGAAATCTTGGCCCATGAAAAATTCTCTCGGGATGTTTATCAATTAAGTGGCGATTGCATTCGCCTAATGCTTGAGTTCGCGAATCGTGGCGGCAAAGGATCTTTATACCCTAATCTTTGTTAGACATCCCGATTTCATGAGACTTGGAAATAGGTCTTGAGAAGTACACTTGTAGAGAACTTTTTGAAAATTATTCAGTGATAAAGATGAGGAATGCGAAATCTCGTTGGGGTATTTTTTGAAAAAGAAGGATAATGTCCCGAGGATAAATTACTCATGCAAGATATTGGCGGCACCCGGGCAACAATACTACTCTCGCCACTCCAAAGATGAGAAGTGGTGGGTTGTACCCTTGATTTTAAATGGCCCTTACATCGCGGGCTCGCATATTCTTCTGCGAATCTCGCAGGATATCATCCTTGGGAATTCAAATGGCCTGATAAGGCAAAAGAGGTATGTTTTCCACTTCAAATCTTGCCTTTGCAACTTTCTTTTTATATTTGTTGAGTTTGTGAAATTTTTCAGATCGCTAAATTGAGAAGAAGCTACAAGGATAATCCGTTGGAGAGTACTCGACGATACTTCGATCGCTTACGAGATGAAGTAAGAAATATTTCCTTTGTTATTTGAAACAATATTGTTGCCTCTGTTTTCTTATCTTTAACCGTATGCGAAGGTTGGAGTTGAAGAAAGCCGTAGCGCGAAGATTAAAAGTAAGGGTAAAACCGTCGTTCGCAAAGGTAAATCTTCTGCTCCATTAACTAAGAAGCGAAAGACTCAATCTTCTTCTCGCCTTAGCTCAAGCTCCGAATCTTCTGACGAGGATAACCATAATTCGAATCCCTCTCTCACTAAAGAGATTCCGTTGGCCGGTTCTCCTATGGATCAGTTATCTAGCATCTTCTCAGATTCTTTCCAAGGAATGGGAGATGCTCCCCTAGCTTCCCTTTGCGGGACTCTCGCAAATGTGTGTAATCTTTGCTTTACTAGAGGGCAATAATTCTTTCAATGGAGCCTCTAGAATTGTGTCTCCTGACTTCTTGAACGCACTTGGGTCTTTGGTATGCATGCAGTCATATTTCCCTGTTAATTTTAAATTTTTAAATATATATGTATTAACGGTTTTTCTATCTTCTTTCATAGGTTGGAAGAACTTCTTTTGTAGTTGCCTCGGATCTCGAGAGAAGACGCAACAATCTTGAAAAGAGAAATTTACAATTGAACAAGAAGACCCAAGAGTGGAAGGCTGAAGCCGCGTCATCTCGCGATAGGATTCAAAAATTATAAGCCGTCTGGACTCCCAAAAGGATAGAGTATCTACTCTTCAGAATTCAAATCAGCAACTTTATGGTATAGTAATTTTCAATTCTCAAATCCTTGTCACGTTATCTTTTATTTTTCTTTGTCGACTATTATTCTCGCAGACGTATATAATCTCTCAGAAGAATCCATTCTTCTCCATTCATTTCCGAGCCTATGAATGACGATGTCCTTCTTACTCACCTCAATCAATCTCTAAGTAGTTTCTCAAATAAAACTAACCTCCTTTCATTAAAGGATCTTCAATCCAAATATCATCTCTTAGAGATCGAACACGAGATCTAGTTTAAATTTAACTAATCGCTTTAAACGAATGTACCTTGATTCCGAGAAGAAAATCAAAACTTTAAGGAAGAAAATTAGTGATCTCATAGATGAGAATGATCGCATTACTAACAGAGGTGCACGGGCGTTAGCGAGAATTCCACAAATCTCTTCTTGGTGTGCAAGTTGAACGAGATGAACTCCTTCATAAGAATACCATACTTAAGCAGCGAGAAGAGCAAGTTCGTTCTCTTCTTGGTATTAATAGTGATGATGAATTCGCCTGGGATGCGAAAGTTTTAGATAATGCCGGGGAATAACCTAGGTGTTGATGTTAGCCTTCATGCCGAGCATACTTCCTTGATTAAAGATATGATATACGATAGAGAAGGTTACTTATTATACCTTACGCTTCTTACTTACGTAGTATTGCTCGTAAATTATTAACTTGTTGTTACTTATTTGTAGAATCCGAGAAGAGACTTCAAGTTAGAATTAGAGAGCTTGAATCGAAAAAGAACAACTCGCCCCAGAATTTTCCAGCGAGAATTGAAGAACTTGAGGCGAAAAGAACATTTCAGAAAGAGTCTCTCCCTTCGCGAGAATAAATATTTCAAGTTGAAGAAACAATTTCGACGACAGTGGCGAATTTTAATAATGATGCCGTTCGTTTTCGCAATGGAGCCATGGAGTATGTTTGTAAGGAACACAATATCCCTCTCGCATTCATATCCACGGCTTTTACGAAAAGGTTCACGAGAATGCACTGTCTCGAACGTTTCGATAGTGAGGCTAGCGAAGAAGAAAATTGGCGATGAGAATAATAGGATGAAGAATCGGATGAAGGAGAAAAATCACCAAAGAGATAATTCCTTTTGTTTTCTTTATTTGTACGTAATATCGTACATTTACGTATCTCTTTATTATAGTGTACTTCTTGGATTGTCCCCCTCTAAATTCAATCTTCACTCCCCTTTTTGGTAGTTCTTCTTTGTAATATAATTGACTAATATTATTGATGTATAACTTTTTCATCAGAAGATGAATAACAATATTCCATCTTTTCCATTCCCATACTTGCCTCTGTTATTTATCTTCAGATGGAAGATTTTAGTTGTCATCATGTATTTTGCCTCTGTTATTGAAATGTATCGTTGCGACGAGGTCGCGGGTATCTTTATAAATCAAAAATCCTACTTGTCTCGCCTTACCATTTCGGTAGTCTTTGTTTTATCTCTTCTTGTTGCGACAAGGTGAGTCGCCTTTACATTTTCATGCAATGGCCCATTGACCTTGCCTTATCATTTTTGTGTGGTCTTCCAAGTCGGACCTCCCTAATTAGAGGTCTTCCCACGCCACCTTTCATCGCGACAAAATCGCGGGGACGTCTTTACACTTGCATGTAAAGACCCATTGATCTTGCCTTATCATTTTCCAAGTATTTTTGCCTCTGCGGGATGTTTTAGTTGCGACAATATGACAGGTCTAGATATCCTTGCGAACATAAAGCCCCATGACATTGCCGTCGTGCGACGAAATCGCAGACGTCCGTACACTTGTCGTGTAAAGACCCATTGATCTCGCCTTACCCTCGCGTTAGTATTATTGCCTCTGCGGGATCATTGCACAAATATGACAAGCCTAAATTCTCTTGCGAAAACATAGCCTTATGACATTTGCGTCGGTTTTGACACTCCCCCTAATGGAGAGCGTCGCCCTTATCATCTCCCCGGTTGCCCCTTCAAGGAGGCGAAACATCGGCCATACAAGACTAGCTCCTCCCATCCGGTCTTAACAACAACCGGTTGTTTTCGCAGCCTCTTATCCCTTATACCTATAGGGTTTATGGTTACGAGGCGCACCCTAAGTGGAGTTTTCTTCGGGCGAGTGCAACATATGCCAAGACTTGCCAAGAATGGCGAGGGTAGGTTCATCCATCCCGGGCACTCCAGCTCAACCGTGTACCTCGGCGCCTTGAGCATACACGACTCCTTGGAAGAGACCCTCGGTCGCCCAACCAGGGTATAACCTTATATATATAGTTGGGAATCCAAGGTACCTCTCCCGGATAGGCTTTCATGGGCCCCAAATTTTCATGACTCGAGGCTTCGGGAGCGGTGTAACCTTCCCCCGAGCCATGTCGAGAGATACCCCCTTATATGACGCAGCGCTTTAGGTCTTACATTTGCCTCTTACGAAATGTTATTCGCGAACTAGGGTGTACGCCATAAAGGTTCGTCCCATTCTTTTACTCATTCATATTTGTTAAATCATTCAATCATTCATGTTTCATTATTTGCTGATATTTGTTTACGAAGTATTCGTGATAGTTCTGTTTCATTTGTTGTATTTCCAGCGAGAACAAATATTTACGCATTTGCGACACTTCGCGAAACATTCCCGAAAATAAAGGATAGCTTAGCTGTCGTCCACTACATATTACCCTATATAAAGGGCTGAGTGAATCTGTTGTAAAGGAGAGATCTTTTTGAATTGTGAAGCAAGTCATTAGGAGAGAGAAAGTTTAAGAGCGCTTTAATTTGCAAGTGTAATTCTATTGTACTGTGTAAACATTTCATGGAATCAATTAATAATTATTCTTGATCTCATATCTTTCAATGGATTAATTAAGCAAAACTGAGTAAGGGGTGTAGTGTGGGATTTCCTGCAACTACACCCACAGAGAGGACTAGGTTGTCAAATTATTTCGGTTTCCTATAAATAACACCGGGAGGTTTTCTTGGTTTTTATATAATAAACTAAATAAAAGCAAACAATAAAGGTAAACAAATCAAATCAAGGATGAGAGAGTATTGGTCATGGATTTCGTCTTCAATCACAAACATGTTTTCAATACAATAACTAGAATTGATATTTTAATCTCAACTTTTATCAAAGGCCCTAGAATACCTTGATCGCAAGAATATCCCGCTAATCTCCTCTTGTCATCAACAAACACATTAAAAGATGCGAATATGAATTCTATCTAAAAGAACAACCTAACGTGTAAAAGCACTAATCAAGTTTAATTCCCTAAATGCATTAGGTTCTATGAAATCAGGCCAATCAAAGCAATCGAACGTGTAAAAGCACTAATCCGATTTAACAAAGGTTATGGTTCACATAAGATCATAAGAATATATCACTACAAACTATAATCTTATTTATGCTACTTGCAATCAGGAATTATCACTTTTGCGTATAATAACCCTAATCTAGCAATAAAGATGAAAGCAAACTCAATCGATTCGCGACTCGACTAAACAAGCATTCAAATCATGTAACAATATTAATAGTAAATCATAATCGATAATATGGAGACAAAACTAATTTATCATATTAAAACCCATATTTGGAAATCCAACTTATTCCATAACCAATAGAAAAATTAAGAACTCCATAACAAGAAGGAAGAGAAAACCTTTCATGTTTCTAAACCCTAGAAAACAAAGTAGAGGCAAAGATAATATCCTAGATGATAATCCCTCATAATAGAGTGGGAGACCCTTTTATATGCTTGCCTTATATTTCTCCTCTTCCAAAACTAGGTCACCACTTTCAGTATCCGGCTCCAGCCCATCTGCCAAAATCAGCCGCTCACACAACCCATAAGTGAAACCCAGCAGGTCCAGGTCCAAGTCCGTTAGAGCAAGCTACTGGATCGGCGAGTCAACTCGGCTAACTCAGAAACTGGCCGAGTTCTGACCGATTCCTGGCTGTTTCCAGGCCATATTTCAGCCATTTTCTAGTCTTTCTCTGCACATTCCTAGCATACATCTATAGCATTCACTTCATTCATTCCACACATCCACTCAAGCCATAATGTCACTCTTGCAGCAACATTATTCATTGCAACCATCTCAGGCCACTTCTGTTGTTCTGCACTGGCTGCCACCTGCATCTCAATTTCACCTACTCAAATGCCAGAAACCCATAAATCCCTCGATCTAATTTCTCCATTACCAGCACCATCTTCTTCGTTCTTCTCCATACAGCTGCAACACTGTCACAGCCAACTGAAGCTGCTCCATTCTAGCTTTCCTGTTCTTCAATATTTAAACCACTAGCAGCTTTCTCCCCTTAGGACCAACTCCACTTCCGCAGCTTCTCTTAACTGGCTTTCCTTCCCAGCTCCTCCATCCTTGAGCTAAACCTCATTTGTTGTCTGCAACATCACACAATCTCAAGCACAAAGCAAGCACCCATTGCAATCACACCTTCGCAGTACCAGCTCAACCCATCACCATTGATTCTGCTCTTTTGTAATCACCTGGCTCAACCTGCAGTGCCACCATATCTTAACTTGAGATTCAACATTAGTTCCTCCATTTCAAACTGTAACTGCGAACAACCACCAGCTCCAACCTGCAATATCAAATTCACAACGGCAACAGCTGCAACACCTTCATACTACCTGCAACACAACTTGAACCGCAACTCAATCTCATACAGCTCCATATCCTGCAATTGCTCCTTGCACCAGTTACAACTCCAACACTAAGACCACTGCATAACCACCAATCTACAGCCTCAACTCCAGATGCTGCCAGAACCATCCAAGACTTCAAACCCATCATTAATCACCACCAGATTCTATCAAATTCAACCACTGATACCACCACAGTTCAAGTCGGTTAAAACCCATATAATTTCCTTGAGTTTTGCTTTGCAACACCAACTGCACCGTTCTTTGTAACTCTCTTGTTGTTCAATTTGCAATTCAAACAAACCATATATCGCACCCATTTCGGTTTGTCACGAGCATCCATTCTGCACCAGCAATTCCACCAGAACCTTTGCCATTCAGTCCAGCTAAACTCCTAGCCTACACTGTCTTGTAGCAATATCCAGAGCCATTACCACCTGCATCTACATTTGTTCATTGCACTAACACCTGACATTTGAACCTATTTTCCTCCATTACTGGTTCTCACTGCATCAAACTCGTACCCTGTAACCCCATGAAACTCAACAGCACTGACCAGAACTTCACCATTGAACATCATCAATACCAGACGCCAGGCCATTATCCAGAACTGCAACTTTACCCATTCTTTTCACCGTCATTCAACCACAGTACCCCTATCAGCTCAAACTAAATCCATTCTACACACTCCCATCCCCTGCATCTCAAACAATTCCATTAGCAGCAACCACCACCTTCAACTCATCCTGACCTATCTTGAATCGCGAGCTCGGAAAGGGGAAAGGGAGAACCCTAATTTCAGTTTCATAGTAACCACCAGAAAAACCCATGAACATCAACGTATCCATTAATTCCTTTTCAATCTCAAGAACTTTCACAAATCGAACCCATTCTTCCTCAGACCACCAATTGAAGAACCACATACCTTCTCAGCTTAATCTCAATTCAGAATCCATCTTATAATTCAGTTCAGAAATCCTAACTCATAACAGATCCACCTAAAACCCATTTTCGAACTCAAACAATCGAATCCAACTCTCTTCATCAATCTCTCCACCAGAAACAACTCAGATCCCCTTTATTCTCTCGATTCTAATTCATTTTCAAACCCTTACACAGACACAAATACTCTCCGTTCAACACAAGTAGCTGCTGCAACATCCAATTCAGGTTAACCCATCCTTTCTTTCCGTTCTCGAGCTCGAAATCATCTTCTCAAACTCGAACCAA
This sequence comes from Papaver armeniacum, assembly GCA_023531295.1. Lineage (NCBI taxonomy): Eukaryota > Viridiplantae > Streptophyta > Magnoliopsida > Ranunculales > Papaveraceae > Papaver > Papaver armeniacum. Next base: position 189,516 of record JAJJWW010004344.1, read on the forward strand.
ATTCACCAGCATTTCATCCCATTTGCAGCTGAGTAGAGGAAGAATGAGAAATGTTGTCTGAAACAACAGAGTTCGACCTAACCAAGTCTAATAGTATGGAACGGCTATTAACACCATGGGTGCTTTTAGCAATTCTTACTAAACTCCAACAGGTTGTCCCTTATCCTTGACTGAGCTCCGGGTATCACTTGCCTTTAAAATGACCAATTTGCCTTTCTTACTCAAAATGCATGATTTCTCTTCTTTTTGCTCCACATGACTCCATAATATCTGCAAAATGCAAAACAAGCATAATATACATAATTCACAATAAAAATAGCAAAGAAAGTATAACCAATTGATAATCAATCAAGGTGTTTTACAACACCTATCAATCAAATATCAATACACTAATCATGGGTTTACGGTTCTACCAAACACAAGGATCGGTTCTACCTTAATATGGTTACTGAGACCGGTTACATCAGTTACCAGGATCGGTTACGTCAATTACCAGGACTGTAGGATCAGAATATCGCAACTACAATACTTCGCGAGATTAATAAATGACGACATTGCGAGGGAGTCATAGGAAAGTAAAATAAATGACGCAATGAATGACGACAGCCAGAACATAAGGAAGATATGAAAATATGGCGAAGATTAAGAGTGTCGCGAGATTGTATACTTGTACGCTTGCGATATTTCGCAAGCCATTCCCGAAAATAAAGGACAGCTTAGTTGTCATCCACTGTATACTACCCTATATAAAGGGTTGAGTAAGTCTGTTGAAGGGGAGGTTCTTTTTGAATTGTTAAGCAAGTCATTAGGAGAGAGAAAGTTTTAGAGTGATTGTAATTCTATAACTCATTTCTATTTCATATTGTAAAGATTCAAGTATTCAATCAATAAGAATCATAATCATTCATCTTAAAATGACTTAATTGTGTTTATTCTAGTGAGGGGTGTAGTGTAGGATTTCCTGCAACTACATAATGGCGCTAGAAATAGGGAGTGATTGAAGATAATAGATTGGATATTGTCACTAAAACGGTAAAAATCAAGAGTATGATGGATAAATTGAAGAAAATTATAATTAGGGAGGGTAATGAAGAATTGGAATGTAATATGATTTCAAGATCAATGGTTAATAAATTTCATGAAAGTATCAAAGGGAGAATACATAAAAGAGATTTTGAAGGAAAGAAAATTATAACAGCAGAGAAGATGTTACCCTTGAAAGAATGGGAAAACAGAGAATTATATTCACGGCAACGGAGATGTCGGAGAGAATTTAAATCACACATCTCCACTAGTGATTACAATAAGTGCCAATGAAAGAAGAAGGAAAATTAACAAAAACAATGGAAGAATGGGCAATAAGTAGAACTTTAGTGGATACGGGAGTTAAAGTGAATATAATGTTTTATCATGCATATAAAAAATTGGGGTACAAAGATGAAGAAATGACTTCCGCAACATGTCATGTCTATGGTTTCGGCAAATCGGTAACAAAACTTAAAGGGGAAATAAAAATACGAATTTTGTTGGGAGAAATTGAAACAAATGTGACGTTATGTGTAGTAGATATGGAATCACCATATAACATGTTGTTGGGAAGGCCATGGATACACGCAATAAAAGCCGTAGCATCAACATTTCATCAATGTGTCAGATTCCCTATCCGAGTGGAATTGGCGAAATCAGAGGAGATATCGATGAAGGAAGAATGTATCATCAAATCGAAGTAAAACATTATGAAGAACGGGTGAAGAGGCGAAAAGATCGCAAGAAGATGGCAAAAGCAGCAAAAAAGGAAGAAGAGTTTAGAACATACATGGTAAGAGCGGAAGAAGGAAAAGGAATATGTGGTGAAGAAAGTGATCTCGCAAAGGAAATAAGAAGACCACGCCCATGGGAGAACCGAAGGCTAGCTACATCGCGGCGAGAACCAACAAAGGAAGTGAATATTGGAACTGAAGAAGAACCCAAGATGTTAAAAATTGGGACTAAAATGGAGACAGATGAAGAAAGAAAAACCGTTAATTTGTTGCGAGATTATAAAGATATCTTCGCATGGGATATGGATGAAATGCCTGGAATAGATCCATCCGTAGCATGTCATAAATTAGAGATTGATAAAAATGCCGGACCATTCAAACAAAGAATTAGAAAAATCGCAACAACATATCATCCTCAAATAGAAGAAGAGTTGCGAGAAGATGCTTGATCTTTGGCATTATTAGACAAGCAAAGTACCCCGAATGGATAGCGAATATGGTCGTAGTTCCAAAGAAGAAGAAAAGGAATAAGAATTTGCATAGATTTCACCGATCTAAACAAAGCTTGTCCAAAAGATAGTTTTCCCTTGCCGGAAATTCCATGAGATGGTTGAATCGGTGGCGGGAAATGAAAGGATATCCTCTCTTGATGGATATAAGGGATACAATCAAATTCCTCTCATTTGAAGAAGACCAAGAACATACCGCCTTTTTCGCTCCAAGAGATACTGTTACACAAAAATGCCATTCGGTCTGCGAAATGCCGGTGCAACGTATCAAAGGATGGTGGAGAAAGTGTTCGAACAATGGATACATAAAACACTAGAGGTATATGTAGTTGCAGGAAATCCCACAATACACCCCTCAATAGAATTTACTTAACTAATCCATTTGAAGATGAATAACTATCAATTTTATTGATCATTTTCTTGAAATGTTTACAAAGGAAGATAGTACAGAGCTAAAGAAATTACAATCACTCTAGATTTTCTCTCTCCTAATGACTTGCTTAACAATTCAAAAAGAACTCTCCCACAACAGACTGACTCAACCCTTTATATAGGGTAGTATACAGTGGATGACAGCTAAGCTATCCTTTATTTTCGGGAATAACTTGCGAAGTGTCGCAAATATATAAGTGTTCGTCCTCGCGACACTCTTAACCTTCGCCAGATGTTCATATCTTCCTCGTGTTCTGGCTGTCGTCATCCATTGCGTCATTTATTTTACTTCCCCGCGACTCCTTCGTGATGTTGTATTTATTAATCTCGCGAAGTATTGATGTCGCGATATTCTGATCCTACATCTTGCCTCTTCTCATGTCTTTTCTGCGAAGGAGAAAATGTCATGAGAATTTATATTTTAAAATGCCGTAATTGCTCATCTTTATCTCGCGATTGTTCACTTTTATCCGTTTTATTCATGTACGGAATTTATTACAGGTGTTTCTTCTTCCACTCTTTTCTTGACACGTCTCTTTCAACCGCTTATTCTTGACCATTCATGTCCCATCTCGCATTAAATGCATTTGTTTTCTCGAGGATTCTCTTCTCTATATATAGTTTTCTTACCCTTCTCTTTTTCTCTTTTATTTTCCCTCTGCAACTTTCCTTCAACTTTCTTCCTCCGCAATTTGCGCTTCTGCTACTGTAATCCTCCCCTTCAATTCTCTCGATCTTCAATTCTCCATTCATTCCCATACTATATTAATGGCTTCACTTGGTTGTACATATAAACCCCTTTTTGAAGAAACTCAAAAGAATTTGCAGGAGAAGGGTTTCACTTTATCAACCATTCCTGATCAAGGATCTTCGTCTATTCTCTCTGCAAAACTGTTTTCTGATCATCAGTGTGATGATCAGAAAATCATAGTCTCGCTAGGTCAACTCCTCGCAGGCCTCCCCATTCCTCTATACAATCCCGAGATACCATTATTCTATGAAATTCTTGCTCATGAGAAATTCTCGCGAGCTATTTATCAATTGAGCGGCAACTGCATCCGTCTGATGCTTGAATTCGCCAACCGTGGCGCTGGTAAAGGATCTTTATATCCTGATGATGTCAAGGATCCTAGATTCGCAAACTTAGAAATAGTCGCTGAGAAGTATACCGTGGAAATTTTTTTTGAAAATTATAAAGTAATAAATATGAGAAATGATAGATCTCGTTGGGGTGCTCGGTTGAAAAGAAAAGATAATATTTCCGATGAAAAGCTACTTATGCAAGATATTGATTGGCACTCGGGCAACAATAGTACTCCTCGTCATTCCAAAGATGAAAAATGGTGGGTTGTTCCTTTATTTTTGAATGGACCCTATATCGCAAGTTCACACGTACCCCTGCAGTTTTCGCAGACTATCATCCTTGGGAATTTAAGTGGCCCGAGAAGGCAAAAGAGGTATATTTCCTTTTTTCAGGTTTTGCTCTTGCGATATTCCCGATGACAAGCATTTATTGAATTTTCAAAGTTTACAGGTTGACAAACTGAGGAAAAGTTATGAAAGAAACCCAAAAAGCGAGTACTACGGCGATACTCGGATCGATCACGGATGAAGTAAGAAATATTTTCTTTTGTTATTTTTAACAATATTGTTGCCTCTATTTCTTATCTTCATTCGTGTGCGAAGGTTATTGAAGAAGCAGACATCCCAGAATCTGCGAAGGTTAAGGGCAAGAATAAAATCACTCTTCGCAAGGACAAGTCTTCTGCTCCATTTTCTAAAAACGGAAAACCCATCCCTCTTCTCATTCTAATTCTCAAGCCGGCGAGAGCTCGAGTGAGGATGAAAATGAGGTTGGTACTTCCTCTGCAAAGGAGAATCACTCGACTATTTCTGCTATGGCGCAATTGTTTAGTGTCTTCTCAGATTCTATGCAAGGATTAGGAGATGATCATTTAACTCGCTACTTGCTAAGCTCTCGCTAAAATTTGCGATGCCCGCATTTGTTAGAGGATAATGAATCTTTTCGCGGAGTTTCCAGAACATTGACCTCCAGTCACTTAAATGCTCTCACTTTGCTTTGGTATGTTCATATTCCTTTGCTTCTCTGTAATTTCGATTATAAGCTTTATCTTAACAATTTCTTTATTTTCCTTTATAGTCTGGGAGAGCTTCCTTTGTTGTTGCCTCAGATCTCGAGAAAAGACGCGACAACCTTGAAAATAAAAATCTCCAACTCAAAAAGAAGATCCAAGAACTAGAATGTCTCGCAAGAAAGATGAAAGAATTCAACAGTTGGAAGTTGAGTCTGCTTCTCAGAAGACTAAAATGTCTACTCTTCAAAGTGCAAATCAACAACTTTATGGTATAAAACTTTTACTCTTCAAGTCGTCTTTATTTTATCATCTGCTTTTCTTTGCTCGATTTATTATTTTCGCAGACATATATAATCTCTCGAAGAAGCCATTCTTCTCCATTCATTTCCCGAGCCTATGGACAATGATGTTCTTCTCACTCATCTCAACGAATCTTTAAGCAGTTCGTCAAACAAAATTAATTCCCTTCCGTTAAATGAACTTCAAGCCAAATATCGTCTCTTAGAGATTGAGCATAGATCTAGTTTAGATTTAGCCAACCGATTTAAACAGATGTATCTTGATTCCCATAAGAAAACCAAAACTTTAAGGAAGAAAATTAGTGGTCTCATAGATGACAAAGACCGTATTGCTAATAAAGGTGCACAGGCATTAGCAAAATTTCAAAAATCTCTTCTCGAAGTACAAATTGAACGAGACGAATCTCTTCGTCATAATGCCATACTTAATGAGCGAGAAGATCAAATTCGTTCGCTTCTTGTTATAAATAATGATGATGAATTCGCTTGGGCTGCGAAGGTTCTAGATAATGCCAGGAATAACTTAGGTGTTGATGTTAGCCTTCATGCCGAGCATACTGCCTTGGTTAAAGACATGATATCTGACAGAGAAGGTTGTTTATTATACTTTACTGCTCCTTATCTCAGTAGTATTGTTATTGTGTTGTTAATTCATTGTCATATGTTTTGCAGAATCCGAGAAGAGATTTCAAACAAGGATTGAAGAACTTGAGTCCGAAAAGGGGAACTCGAGAGAAGACCTTTCTCTTCGCAATAACAAGTATTCTAAGTTGAAGAAACAACTGCAAGCTACAATGGCGAATTTCAACAATAATGTTGTTCGTTTTCGCAATCAAACTATTGAAACGGTTTGCAATGATCACCGCATTTCTCTTAGTTCATATCCTTGTCTTCGCGATGATATTCCTGAAGATATACCTTTCTCGGATGTCTCTGATAGTGAAGCTAGCGAAGAAGAAGAATCTGGCGAAAAGAATGATGGAATTGAAGAATCTGACCAAGAAGAAGAATCAAAGAAATAACTTCTTTTTCTTCTTTCGCTTCTTGTAATATCTGTATATGTACTCTTTTAATCTTCTTACATTGCTAAATATGGATTCAATATTTGTTTCTTTACTTGCGTATATTAATCAAGCAATTCTCCTTTATAATTCAACTGACCAGCATTATGAATACATAAATCCATCATGTGGAAATGAATAACAAGATTTTATCCTATTCATTCCCATACTTGCCTATGTTATTCATTTTCAAATGAGAGATTTGATCAATTATCTCTGAGTAATGAAATCTCTGACTTTGGCCTTTATTATTTGTAATTTTATGATGGAATATAATCGTTTTCGCAAGCTTATTTGCTTCCTCAATTTTATGTATGTCTATATCTTTAGTTATGTTGAAGTTCATCATTGCGACAAGATCGCAGGATGTCTTCACAAATGAAGAAATCTATTGATCTTGCCTTATCATTCTTATGTGGTCTTATTTTGCCTTCCTAATTAAAGGCCTTATTTCGCCACCCCTCGTTGCGACAAAATCGCAGGACGTCTTTACATTTTCATGTAATGACCCATTGACCTTGTCTTATCATTTGTTAAGTATTTTTGCCTCTGCAGGATATTTTATTCGCGACAATGTGACAGGCTTAAATATTCTTGCGAATGTAAAATCCCATGACATTGTCGTCTTTGCGACGAAATCGCAGGACGTCTTTGCATTTTTATGCAAAAACCCATTGATCTCGCCTTATCCTTGCGTCAGTATTATTGCCTCTACAGGATCATCGCACAAACATGACAAGCCTAAATTTCCTTGCGAAAATAAAGCCTCATGACATTTGCGTCTTTTGACACTTATCAGCTCTCTAATGGAGGGTGCCTCCCTTATCTTCTCCCTGGTTGCCCCTTCAAGGAGGCGTACATCGGCCATACAAGACTAGATCCTCCCATCCGGTCTTAACAACAACCGATTGTTTCGTGACCTCTTATCCCTTATACCTATATGGCTTATGGTTACGACCGCACCCTAAGTGGAGTTTTCTTCGGGCCGAGCAAAGCATATACCAAGACTTGCCAAGAATGGCCGAGACACTTCAAATGCCCCGGGCACTCTTGACTCAAACGTGTACCCCGGCGCCTTAAGCATACACTGACTCCTTGGAAGAGACCCTCGGGCGTCCAACCAGGGTATAACCATATATATATAGTTGGAAATCCAAGGTATCTCTCCCAGGATAGGCTTTCATGGGCCTCAAATCTCCATGACTCGGGTTCCGGGAGCGGTGTAACCTTTTCGAGTGAGCCATGTCAAGAGATACCCCCTTATATGACGCACTTTAGGTCTTACATTTGCCTCTTGCGAAATATCATTCGCGAACTAGGGTGTACGCCATAAAGGTTCGTCCCATTCACTCACTCTTTCATTTTTGTTAATTCATTCAATCATTCATTTTGTTTTGCGAAGCTATCGCACAATCTTACATTGTTTAATCATTTTTGTTTTTCAATTTTTCAATCAAGTTGTCATACATTCTTGATGGCGAGATCCTCGCATATTTCTTCTTCAATTATTTTTTCTTCCTCTTACCCTTAACAAGCTTTTGTTCTGCCTTTTGATGATTACTCACTTCTTACACTTTTTGCTCTGCTTTGCTCTCTGCCTCTGCACCATTCAAATCTCTTAATGATTCCTTTCCATCATAATTTTCAACTGTTTTCATGCACTTGTTTCGCGATGTATCTTCTCCTCTTACATCAATGGCATCCACCATCAATCTTTCTCTTCTTTGTTCATCTTTTGCATGTTGCTTCCAACCCTTTCTTTTCGCAGCTCTCTCTTCGCAACTCTCCACGTCGATCTCATAGCATTTTTGTCCTTCCGTCCAATCTCCCTTTATAATTCCGACACCGCTAGGATGAGGAAATTTTATGCATTGATGATAAGTTGACGCTACGCCCAGAATTTCGTGCAACCATGGTCTTCCGATCAATGCATTATAAGGGGACTCCACATCAACTACACAGAACAAAATCTCCGTTGATAACCCCTGCAAGGGTATTCTCATATGAACTTCTCCTTTAGGCTTATTCGCTGTTCCATTGAAACCATATATCTTATATGTCGAAGGTATCAATTCTTCATCCTTCCCCCCCATAGTCTTGTAAGTATGGTAGAAAAGAATATTTCCGAGCTCCCCGTATCAAACAAGATTCTATTGATCGCTTGACAATTCTCGATTCGTCGTCTTCGCCATCTATAGGTTTTGGATTAATTTCTAATTTTACAACCAACGGGTTGTCATGCGTCTCTTTGCCTTGGGGAACCTCTTCGCATTGAAAGAAATAATCTGCATTTGCCATTCTTTTAATTTGCGACGTCTTCGCAATGTTCATCACTTCTTTATTATTTGCAGCCTCGCAAAAACCCTACTAAGAACATTATCATGAAAATCTTCAATTGTTCGGTAAGAGTGTACAATGGAGTTGCAAAACAAATTTTTAGCTTTCGATCCAACTTCTATTACGAATGTTTCTTTCCCCTTTACTGAATTTGTTCTGTGCATTTCTGGTGGTGGTGGTAATTGCTGAACCTTCTCTTCACTTTTTAGAAAATGACTTAGCTTTCCCTGGTCAATCATTCTGAGGATGATTCTTTTTATATTTCTGCAGTCATTTGTTAAGTGTCCATGAAAACGGTGGTAAGAACAGAACTCTTGACTTCTATCACTTGGTGGTGGCTCATTCCCCATGTTCCATGGCGCAGGTATGTTTTCCATCAAGAGTATAGCTTCCCATATTTTTTCAACACTAGCATTTAATGGTGGCATTTTGATTTCTTCCCATACTACTCTGTGACGTCGCTGCCCTCCATGATAATTCTGCCTTTGACTTCCATAAGTCTCTTGCGGATGATCAAGTCTTTGAATTTTGTTATTGCCACCACGGTTGTAGTAGTTCCCTTCTCTCTCAAATTCTTCTTGATCACGGCTTCCCATGGCTACTATCTTTGGCTGTCCATCATCTGTTACCCTTTCTTGTTGACCTTGCGAAGTACTCGCCACCGTGTTTATCAGTTTTGGTAATAAACTTGCATTCGCAGCATTTGAACTTGTATTCGCAATTGGATACGATTCCATGTCATTTTGCCTTTCCTCTAAAGCAATATACTCTTGAAGTTCTCGTAGCTCCGTCATCGTGATTGTGTTCTTGACTCTAAAAATTTGAATATATAGCACATTGGTTGCGAACATAGCGTTTATAAATGATAAATGAGATATCTTTCATCCACTGTTCCAGCCATCTCGCTACACATCGTCTTCCATCTCACAGTTAAGTGTCTTAAACTTTCACCAACTCTTTGTTTCAGCCCAAATACATCTTCAATTCCTGGTCGCGAGGAGTTGTTACTTATGTATGCCCCTAAGAATATAGCTTGTAAATGGTTGAATGACGTGATGGTATTTCTTGGTAAACCCTCAAACCATTTCAGTGCTTCTCCTGTTAAACTTGATGCAAAATATTTGCACAATATTGCATCATGATTTTCCCACTGTAACATACATCTCACATACGCTTTGATGTGTTGTATTGCGCAAGTTGTTCCATCAAAAATCTTTGGTTAATGCGGGTAGATTGCATTTTGGGGGTATTCCTCCTAATCGCACCTCTAGTGTAAAGGGAGTTTTCGCAGCTTCTTCGATGGCCTCATCCAATTGTCTTCTTCCTCCTCCTCTTCTATTATTCAACATTCCTCTCATCTCTGCCAACTCTCTTAAGATTTGTTCATTTACATCAGGGTTCGAATTTATTGGTCTTTTTAGTTCCGCTTCTCTCCTTCTGCGTTCATGTCTATCTTGATTTTCTTGTTCAGCATTTTCTTCTCTTCTTTCTCTGCGACTTTCTCCTCCATCTCGTTCTCGAATTCGCACACCATTGTATCCATCATTTTCTCTTCTTGGTTGTCTATCAGCTCTCCTTTGTATTCTTTCATACTCTTCATTGATATTTCCATTGTTGCGATTTTTCTCGCGCCTTCTTTCTCGATTGTCATGATTGTTTTGCCGAATTGCTTCCTCCAATTCCTGTTCTTCCATTTCTACTCTTAATCTTTCCCTTTCGCGAGCTAGACGCGCTTGTTCAATATAATGCTTTTCGATGTCATCTTCAATCTCCTTTTGTTTCCTCTGTGTTTCTCTTACATGCAATATTCTTCTTCCTTCTTCCTGATTTTCTTCATCAATTGGACCATTCTGCTGCCTATTTCCTTGATTTCCGTTATTTTGGACATTCTGTAAAATCTCAAGACGTGGAATACACACTATTTCCCTTCTTTCGCAGCATCCTTCATCGAGATTTGGCTCTCTTTCAAGATTTTCTTCATTAACATTTTCTACAAGTAATATTCTCCTCATATTATCTCTAACCGATCCTGATCTTAATCTTGTATTACTTCTCGAGCTCCTATTCTGCAACCTCATATTTTCCATTCTTAACTCATGGTTTTGCCTTGTTAAATTTGCGCGTTCTTCCGCTTCTAATCGCCTTTCTTCATGTATTGTTTGTCTCAACGTTTCTAATCTTTGCGATTTCTTCATTTCTATGAGCTGTTTCTCCCATTTCTTCTCGATTTCTCTCCTCTTGTCCATTATTTATCAATTGTTGCACTTCTTCTCTTTCTTCCATAGAATCTGATCTCCATGTATGCACATTCACCCTATCATAATCTATTACTCTATTCGGTCTTTGGTTGAATTTGGTTGAATTGGTGGTTGAATTCGACCTTCTTCTCTATTTCTTGCGTTTATCCTTGATGGTTCTCTACTTCATTTCTCCTTTCTCCAGCTAATCTCCCACTTCTCCTTACAATTGTTGGTTGTTCTGATGCATTCCTTCTTCTAGCCATTTCTCAATTTTAGTAAATTGTTGAAAGTTATTCGAAATTTCTTTCTTGTTACTCCCGATTCTTTCAATTCACAAGGTTGATCTTCTACTCATTCCCTGTTTCTAGCGCATATGTAGTTGCAGGAAATCCCACAATACACCCCTCAATAGAATTTACTTAACTAATCCATTTGAAGATGAATAACTATCAATTTTATTGATCATTTTCTTGAAATGTTTACAAAGGAAGATAGTACAGAGCTAAAGAAATTACAATCACTCTAGATTTTCTCTCTCCTAATGACTTGCTTAACAATTCAAAAAGAACTCTCCCACAACAGACTGACTCAACCCTTTATATAGGGTAGTATACAGTGGATGACAGCTAAGCTATCCTTTATTTTCGGGAATAACTTGCGAAGTGTCGCAAATGTATAAGTGTTCGTCCTCGCGACACTCTTAACCTTCGCCAGATGTTCATATCTTCCTCGTGTTCTGGCTGTCGTCATCTATTGCGTCATTTATTTTACTTCCCCGCGACTCCTTCGTGATGTTATATTTATTAATCTCGCGAAGTATTGATGTCGCGATATTCTGATCCTACAGTATACGTGGATGACATGTTAATAAAAAGCAAAAAAGCAAAAGATCATGTGCGAGATTTGAAGGAAATTTTTGAACAAATGAGACATTTCAACATCAAAGTAAATCCAGAAAAATGTACTTTTGGAGTGGCATGCGGAAAAATTTTAGGATACATTGTATCAAAAGAAGGAATACAAGTTGATCAGGAGAAGGTACAAGCAATTCGAGACATGCCAACGCCAAACAATAGGTGAAAGATGTGCAAAAGTTAAATGGATTATTAGCTTCGCTAGGAAGATTCATCTCGAGATCATCTGATAAGTGCAAACATGTTTTCAACATACTTAAAAAGGGAACAAAATTTAGGTGGACGGATGAGTGTGAAAAGGCATTGCAAGGAATAAAAGAACATCTAATGGATATATCAATATTACAAAAAGCGAAGAAGAAGGGAGGAATTACTAATTTACCTTGCGACAACCTCGCATGCACTAAGTGCGATATTATTGCGAATGGACGCGAGGGTGGAAAAACCAATCTATTACATCACAAAACATTCAATGCTGAGAGAAAAACTATTCAAAAATTGAAAAATTAATTTTGGCATTAGTTTACTTAACGTTTAAACTTCGCATCTATTTCGAAGCGCACACGGTAAAGGTAATGACAAAAGTACCAATTGAGTCAGTGATGAAAAATTCAAAAAGATCAGGAAGGGTTGAAAGGTGGAATGCTCAAGTAAGTCATTGTAAACTCAAATATGAAGTGTTATCCTCGGCAAAATCGCAAGTTGTAGCAGATTTTTTAGCGAAATTTCCATTAGAAGAAGATGAGGCGGTGGAAGAAATGATGGATCTGAGAACAAGAACATGGAAATCCAAGGGATTTATTAACGAGCCAAATAGATGGGAAATATTGGTATATGGATCATCAAATGGAGAAGGTAACGGAATTGGGATCATTATAATTTCGCATGAGAAGGCAATAAAATGGCTTTCTCTTTCAGATTGGAGTTTGCATCTACTAACAATGAAACAGTATGAAGCTATAATACATGCTTTGCGATTTGCAATAGAAATGAAGTTGGAGAATGTAAGAATTACCAGTGATTCTCGGTTAGCTATTCGCCGAGATAAAGAAGAATATAATACAAATGAAGCATCCTTGAAAAAGTACAAAAAGCTTGTTGAAGAGTTGTCGTGAAGATACCAAAAATAAAGTGGAGACACATATCAAGAAAAGACAATAGACTCGCAGATGCTTTTGCTTTTATATCAAGTATGATGACAGATCCATCTGCAAGATGCATAAAAATACAGACACTTCAATCACCATCAATCAACAAAGAGGAAGAGGAAGAAGCAGAAATAATGCTCATAGAAGATGAAACACAAAGATCCCATTGCGAGGATTGGAGGGTAAAACTTCATGCTTATCTAATGAAAGGAGAAACGCCAAGAAATAGATTAGAAATGCATAAATTAAAAAGCCGTGCAACAAATTATGAATTAAGAGACGGGGTATTATACCGAAGATCCTTTAATGGACCCTCACTCAGGTGTTTAACACGAAAGGAAGGAGAAGCAGTATTAAAAATGCTACACAGTGGGGATGCTGGCAATCATAGTGGCGGAAGATCTTTAGCACATAAGGCTAAAATGCAAGGCTATTATAGGCCATATATGCATGAAGATGCGAAGCAAATATCAAGACGTTGCGAAGATTGTCAAAGGCACGGAAAGAAAATACATGCACCAGGTGCACCGTTAACTTCTTCAACAAGCGTATGGCCTTTTGGAAAGTGGGGATTAGACATGTAGGACCATTTTTACCAGTGCACGGGGCAAAGGAGATATTTGATTGTCGCAATGATTATTTCACAAAGTGGGCAGAAGTAAAAGCGGTACAACACATTCGCGACAAAGATATTTTTACTTTCATATTCGAAAACATAATATGCAGATTTGGAATTCCAGCACAGTTGGTATCTGACAATGAAAATAGTTTGAGGGACAAAATATAGAATTACTGCTTAATGCATTTCAAATAAAATGTGGGAAATCAACTCCTTTATACCCGCGAGCCAACTGACGAGCGAAGCAACAAATAAAACAATCGCTGATATATTGAAGAAAAAACTAGAAGGACATAATAAGGCATGGTGTGAGCAAGTGCATAATGCAAAGTATGGGCTTATAATACAACAAGGCGAGAAGCTACGGGGATGTCACCGTTTTGTCTAACCTATGGTGTTGAAGCTGTACTTCCGACAGAAGTTATTATTCCAACAACAAAGAGAGAAGCTTGGGAGAAAAATCTTAGTGCGGGTAACATTTTAGTTAAATTAGATGAGTTAGAAGAAAATAGAGAAAGAGCACTACAACATATGGAGAATTATCAGCGAAGATTGGCCAGAGAATATAAAAAACGTGTCAAAACACGCGAGTTTCAACCAGGTGATATGGTGTTGCGAGAAACACCAATATATCAGCGAGAAAGTGGTGGCAAGTTGGCGAAAAGTGGTATGGACCTTATATCATCAAGGAGATAGTTGGAACAGAGGCATATAGATTAATGGATCCAGAAGGCAAAGATGTGGGCCAGAGATTGGGTAGACCATGGAATAGATTATATCTCAAGAAATATTACCCATAGAAGATGGAAAAGAAAGAATAAATTCTGAAATGTTAAATGAATGAAATGATATGAAATGTTCCCGCGACAGAGATATTGCGAAATCAAGAAACAATGTGCGAATATCTCGCAAATAAATTGACAAATATTAACCAAAAATGAATGATTAAACGAATTGACAGAAATGAATGAGTGAGTGAATGGGACGAACCTTTATGGCGTACACCCTAGTTCGCGAATGATATTTCGTAAGAGGCAAATGTAAGACCTAAAGTGCGTCATATAAGGGGGTATCTCTTGACATGGCTCAGGGAAAAGGTTACATGATGGTTATTTTCAATGATGTTGTAGAAAGTGGTAGTAAGGTTGTCGTTCACTCGGACTTGATGGGATTGATTTTAAGTTTTAATAAAAGAAAATAAAAGAAAAATATATACAAATATTGTCACAGGATGAAGAGAGTTACTGGGACTAGGATTTCGTCGAATTCATAACATAGGGTTCAATTTATTTATTCTCAACAATTAAAGCTCAATAAATAAAATTAACATGGACTCTGATTTTGCCAAGGTAGATTCTTAAAATATTGGTTGTAAATCCTAAGCATGATGTATCAAAACATTTAAGCTAAGCATACCTCATCAAATTAAATGACAACCAATTAATTCAAATCATATTTCAATTAAAATTAATGCAAAAGTCTTAAAAAGAATTAAACAATTTTACCCATGTATGAAATTCGTCTTCCTCCGTCGTCCCAGTGTTGGGGTTTAGCTCATCTTGTTGGAAACGCGCTCAAAAGTCGATTTCATTGCTCAAAAATGGTTTACAAATGATGCACAAAAGGAGAAATGATGAAAATCGGGTTTGCAACAGTTATAGTTGTTGCAAACGGTGTTACAAACTACGATAGTGATAAAGTGCTTCTGTTACGGTAGCTGCGACCCACGTCTGGTAGTCGTTTTTCACTGTTGAAAAACGACTGTCATTGATAGTCTGTTCTTCGCGTTCTTCAGGGATGCAGTAGCAGAAAAATGGTAATTCTGCAACACGATTTTCTAAGCTCTTGTAGCGTTCCAAAACCCTCCCTCTGTTGTAATGCTCCTCTACTTCTTATATAGACTCCCAGAACTGAGAATACTCCTCCCTAACTCCGACAAATCTTCCATTACTTCGGCATTAAAGAAAAATATTCTCTGAATATTTTCTTTCTATTCTTGCCTTCTCACGCGTTGATTTAATGCCAGCAGACTCTGAACAGGCTCCTACACGTTCCATAATTAGTGTAACACGCTGTAACTCGTGTAAACTTCCCAAAACAAAACTCCAGAGAATCCCGAGTATCTTCCCATTCTGTTTCACTTCATTGCCACGCATACAGACCAAGTTTGTTGGATAAAAACACGTTACCATCCCTGTTTAGTACGTCCAAGTCATCCCAGAAAATCCCAGCCATTGAATTTCCTTGAATCTCGCCCAAACTGCCAACCCTAATTCTGGTTCTTTGAAACCAGATTTTCCCGCCAATTACAGAATTTGAAATGAAGAAGACGGGTGCTGTGGACAAATTGGGTGTTGTGGACAAATTGGGATATATATAGTCGTGGGTGACAATTAGCAAAAATGGGGGTCCGTATAGCAAATGTCCTCCGGGGGTGCTCAGAGCAACTTTTCGAGCCGAATTTTCCAACAATATTTATTTCCCAAAAAAACCTACAAACACACAAAACACCATCATAAGGACGAAAACGAGTACTAACAATACGAAACATTGAGGACAAATTAGACACATAAATGCGTCTATCATTACACCGCTCCTGGAACCTGAGTCATGGAGATTTGGGGCCCATGAAAGCCTATCCGGGAGAGATACCTTGGATTTCCAACTATATATATAAGGTTATACCATGGTTGGACGCCCGAGGGTCTCTTCCAAGGAGTCAGTGTATGCTCAAGGCGCCGAGGTACACGGTTGAGCCAAGAGTGCCTGGGGCATTTGAAGTGTCTCGGCCATTCTTGGCAAGTCTTGGCACATGCTGCACTTGGCCCGAAGAAAACTCCACTTAGGGTGAAGTCTCGTAACCATAAACCCTATAGGTATAAGGGATAAGAGGCTGCGAAAACAACTGGTTGTTGTTAAGACCGGATGGGAGGAGCTAGTCTTGTATGGCCGATGTACGCCTCCTTGAAGGGGCAACCAGGGAGATGATAAGGGCGGCACCCTCCATTAGGGAGCTGATAAGTGTCAAAAGACGGCAATGTCATGGGGCTTTATGTTCGCAAGAACACTTAGGCCTGTCATATTGTCGCAAACAAAATATCCAACAGAGGCAAAAATACTAAAGAGACGATAAGACAAGATCAATGGGTCATTACATGAAAGTGTAAGGACGTCCTGCGATTTTGTCGCAAGACGTCAATGTCATGGGACTTTATATTCGCAAGAATATTTAGGCCTATCATATTGATGCAAAATGAGGGGTGGCAAAATAAGATCTTTAACTAGGAAGGCAAAATAAGACCACACAAAAACAATGATAAGGCAAGATCAATGGGTCAGTACATGAAAATGTAAAGACGTCCTGCGATTTTGTCGCAACAGTGAATTTCAACATAAATGAAGATAATGAAATAGTAATTATTAAATACCAAAAATTATACTTGTTGAAAGAAAAAAGAGTAACGCAGACGAGTACATACATCAAAAAAGATGATTGAAGTACATAAAGAAGCAACAATACGAGAAGAAAGATTACAAGAGAAAATCATTTCTCAAATAGTAGCTTTTTCACCAGAAGGAGATGCAGGGTTTTCTTCAGCGACTTTATCTATATTTTCGCTACCTAATATATTTCCAGCAAATCCTTCTTCACCTACATCTTCATTCGCGACATCATCATTGACAGTTGGTAGGCCTAGAAATGTGTATGATTTTATGCCTACGTGTTATAAACCGCAAGTGCACGGCGTCTATCGGAGACGCGGCAAGTACGGGACGAACCACAAAGACTTGTGGTGCTGGGAGTTGATCTAAAGGCTTCTTCTACTGAATTCTAACAAGTGCAAGTAACAACAGATGGTTTTGTTGCCGATACGGCTAGTTTGAAAGTTGTGATAATGAAATAAATGAAATACAAGCAATTACAATGGGGATGCTAGGGTCTTCAAATCCACCACTAACTCCTATTATGAGTTCAACTCAGTTGAGCTTTCTTGTCCAGTGGTCGATAAGGGCAGGGTGTCAATTCCACCACCTATCTAAGGGGTTTCTCCATGTAAAGCTTCAAATAACAGCTAAAGTACTAACCCAGAGTATTAGTTGTCTAATTAAGCACAACTAATCAATGGAATTAGCAATTATGTCTAAGGTATGAGCTGCAGTACTCTTAATGCAGTTGTAACCTAACTACAATGGATACAAGGCATCCATTGTGAGAGAAAAACACTGGGTACTCTAATTGAAGATATGTTTATAGTTTAAGCATGCAAGAACACTTAAGCAAAGTTGAATTCATAACAGTGAATTAGGGTTTCAGTGAAACCCTAACAAACTAATTTAGAACATTAAAAACAACAAATAACAGAAATTAAATCTACAATGGTGCTCTGGCTAATCCAGGCATACCCAAAATCATTCTCTACCTCTTCTATTTATACTTCCAAACATAAACCCTAATTTTACTTTAAAAAAGAAATTAAATCAAATTGACTCTCACCCACGTCTCTGAATCGCTTCTCTCTTCTGTCACTTCGGCTCAGAGCTCCATCCGTCCATAGTTGGTGAAACCCTAGTTCTAGTTATCTCTGATTTAGCTTCTAGGGTTATGAGAGAAGCTAAAAAAGAGGTAGCTAGACCTAGAGAGGGTGTGAGGGAGGTTGTTGATGCTGTTGCTGTGATGACAGGAGATAGAGGTGGTGGTTTTGGTTTTGTCAGGGAGGGGGAGGAAGAGAGGAGAGGGATGGGTTCTGCAGTGGTCGGGGTGAGGGGAAAGAGAAAAGGAAGAGAAGAATAAAATGGGTCGATGAATATGGGGCTGATATAGGTAGTTGCGGTGTGAGGCGGGACAGCGAAGGAATGATGAGAAGGCCTCAGCGAGTGTTGGATGCAACGAGACGAGATCTGAACGGCTGAGAGAGACTCGGAGTGTTTTGGTGTTGAGCGAGCGCATCAAGATATGATGAGGAAGTCGGAGCGAGCGTAGGATGTGGCGAGTGAAGATCTTAATGGCTCGGGATGAGCGGGTTCGGATCCGGGTCATGGGTAGCTCTAGCCCATGTCTTCCTTGTTGGGTTACAACTAATTCGCGCGCGGGCTTTGGCTATCTGCTCCATAGATGCTCGACTCCAATTCTTCGCTCTTTTGGCTCCTCAATTTCTCCGAGCTTTATTTATTACCTAAAAACACAAAATTAATTAATACAAATATTTATTCTTGAAAACAAGGAAAATACAGAATATGGGATAATATCTAATTCTTGAGCACAAAAGATGAGTAAAATGCCAATAAAAAGGTGTATAAATATGCACTATTTAGCACTCATCAAATACCCCCAAACCTGAATTTTACTTGTCCTCAAGTAAAACGAGAAAATAAGAAATCCTAACTATACCCCTGTCGCAGTCTCTCGAATGCATTTAGCGTATGCACTAAGCCTTTAAACCCCTAGGTGTCCCTAGTGGACGAGTTGTAGTCTCGTGAGGGTTTACCAGAGGTGTACCCACAAAACCTTCTCCAACTTCAGAGTGTAAAAGAGTCTCAAGCATCCAAGGAGCTATGAGGACATAGAGTTTCGCATGCTAGTAACGAAGTTAGAACTACCAAAGAACGCATTCTCATCCTTAAGTCTTTGAGCGAGAAGTAACCATACCATATGAAAGAATTCGGATTCGATTGTGATCATAAGCCTCGACTTCGCCTCACTATTAGGGTTTTATGATAATTGCACTCAAAAAGATCGCTTTTTAGTCTCTCATGTGTGCGAGCGGGAATAAAGAGAGAAATCCCGCACACGTTGTAGGTGAGAAGGCTAACCTTCCGAAATAATTCTGGAGACTCCACAGAAGTGTGGACAAAAAGAGTCTTTTTCTGATGATCTCTAAGAAAGGAAATCAACCATTAGTAAGGGGTGGGAGTACTCACTTACCTTCTCACCCGATCGGCAATTAATATCACTCTCTCATAAGAACCATAGAAATGTCTTCAATCTTCGGTCTTCAACTGTTGATGACGAACTTCTTAACTTCATAAAAACTGGACAATTTTTTTTTTTTTTTTTTTTTTTTTTTTTTTTGAACTTACAATAAAACTCATTTTTTCACAAACTTCATTAATTCTCATCCTATTTTCTTTTCTTTGTTTTGTTGCATATAAACCTTGGACTATATCAACTTTTCTTTCAATATTTCGATGATGCTCCGCTGTTGTGATGATGTGTTTCTATGAATCTGTTGATGTTGAGAGAGAGAGTGATGCTAACTGCAAATCGATATTTAGAAGGAGTTTTCATCTTTAGACGTCACCCTCATGATTGACAAAAACTAGCACTTAAGAGATCAAAAGTAGTGCTGAAAGTGGTGCGAATTTGGGTAGCTCACCATTCCTACTCGGAATTGACGTACGGTGACACACACTCTAACAGCTTTTCTAGAAAGTTGCAAAAATTGAAGGTTGGTGCCTCACTTGATGTAAAATGGGTAGTCTCCACTATGGGTGATCACAATTCTACTACCGAATATCTAAACAGCACCTAATTCGCCCTCCCGGTATGGTTAAATCCAATTTTAACGCTCTAATCAACTAAGAAACCCGATTGTGTTCTCCGGTACTTCTAACTTCTGTTATTTCGGTCAGAAAAAATTCTCTATGTAAACATAGCTAGAAGCATGCTAGTGACTCTAAAATCTCTAAAAGTTGGAGGTTTTTACAAAGAACACGTAATTGGGGGATAAAATTTGTAATTGGGGGATATAGGAAAAGGACAAAAAAAAGTCCAAATATCAATTCGGGGTCACCCCTTATCTTAGTATTTTTTTAAATCCTAATCTACCCCTCACTAATCAGGTTTAGTGGCTAATAATAATTAGTAAAAATCTTAAGATTTTTTATAAATGATTAGTGTGTGTTTTATTTGTTTTTGGGTGAGTGAGGTGAGAGTAGGAGGGAAAAATATTTTGAGAGAGAATTTTTTTTGTGGAAAATGGAAGATGATTGTGAAGAGAGGATTGCTGCTGCTGCTGCTGCTGCTGAATCTTTATCTCAACTACAACAAGGAGCATATCTTGAATCTTCAGCTAACGACAACAATTCTCAATTGCAAGTATTTGTGGAACCAACACCCTTGGATGATGATTTTGACGAGTATGGAGAGTTTCTTGAAGAACCAACACAAGAAAGTAAACTTGCACAACATACAAGCATCCCCAACACACGAGTAAAGCTGCTAAGATGTCGAAAAATCAAATTTTTTTCTTTAAACCCGCCATTTTTCAATCTGAAAAACCTCGGTGCCGGCATGGTAGGTGTATGAATACCATGCCGGTTGTCTGATACCCGGCATGGTATTCATACTACGACCATCCGGTGTAATTGATATCCCCAATTTGAATTATAAACCGGCATAGTATTCTACCAAAAACTATGCCAGACAGCAGTAACCTTTTTACCTACCAAGGAATATACTACGGAATATTCAACCGGCATGGTTACATTGATCGTTTACCATGCCGGTACTGAATGAAAAACATACAGGAAACAATTCCATCCCAAACCAAAAACCGGCATTGAAACTTAATAAACATTAACGCAGGAATTTAGTACCGGCGTGGTATCATCACTATCGATAATGCGGCAAAGAAACCGGCGTTGTTAAGTTACAACTTTTCAATGCGGTACCTACAAAAAACCATGCAGGAATAAATGTTTTCCAAAGCTAAATTAGGCATTCAATATCGATTATTTTTAATGGGAATTATGTACCGGCTTGGAACAATATGTTACGATAATGCTGGCATCCTTGCTTCCGGCGTTGTAGTCTTACTGAAACACTTATGCCGGAATAGGTTTCAAATTTGGTCTTCCGTTTTGGTAAACTTAAACTATGCATAGGAACAATTGTCGAGCATCCGGTACGGGTTTAGGCATAGTGTTTTAATGTTTTTGGAACTAATTTTCATTCGATCCTTAGGTGGTGCCATATATTGATCCAACAAATGCAAAGCCGCCTTATCGGGATACGTCGGAATGCTATAAAATCCCTCCGGTATGTGACCAAATAATACTTTTCACCTAGTATCTTGAACATTACTAATGGATTGCTAGTAGTGAACCTTCTAATGAATGCGAAATTGTTCTTATGTAGGGAATAACTGATCGAAAGGAAGCAATCGCTTGGGCTAAAGAGACGGCTCTTAAGAACATGTGTGTGTTGGTGAGGAACACCGAAGGTTCGAATAGGCGTTTTGAGATGGCTTGCGAGAGAAGTGGGAAATACAAGGAGAAGAATAGCCACAAGAGAAAGGATTATGTATATCCAAAGAAGACTAATAGGGTATACAAGACTCGTACGAGGAAGAATGATTTCCCTTTTAAGCTTGTATTCCGTTTAAATGACATGAACAATTGGGATTTGTGAGGTTTCGTGTGGCTGTCATAACCATCGGGATCCGAAAGATTTTGTTGGTCACTCCTTAGTTGCGAAGCTAAAACGACGAGTTCGAGGATGTAAAGAGATTGACCAAAGCACTTATCAAACCGAGACAAATTCTCGAGGCTTCAAGGAAAAGGACGAGACTAACGTGTCTTCTCTACGTACAATTTATAGTGCACAAGCAACTATTAGAAGGGTGGAATGGGAAGGGAGGTCCGTTATGCAAGAATTTGAGAAGATAGCTTGGGATCACAACTACACGCGTATCATTAAAAGAGGGCCCGACAACAAGCCCCTTCAAATATTCATTTCGCATCCGTTGCTTTCACGGTTGGCAAATACATGTTGTGGTGTTCTTTTGATGGATTGCACCTACAAGACAAACAAATACAATATGCCGTTGTTCAACATCGTTGGGCAAACCTCGGACAAGGTAACATTCACATTGGCTTGGTGTTTAATGGAAAACGAGAGGGACCATAATTATCATTGGGCATTACGACAATTGAAGTTGTTCTTCGGGAAAATCAACTTCCGAGGGTCATCGTGGCGATAACGATGCCGCATTAATGAGAGCAATATCCGACGTCTTCCGGACGCACAAAATTTCCTATGTACATATCATATACGTAATAATGTGATAAAAACTTGCCATGCCTTGTTTGAACCCGCAAAGGCGGATATTAAGAAAGAATGATGGTACAACTAGAGGAAGATGTTCGAAAGAACAAACTATCCCCGAAGAAGAAGAAGATGAGAGAGGCAAGATAAAGGAGCGAGTGGACAAAGAACATGCGGAAAATCATAAAAAGTGGTTGGAATTTCTAAAAGATTGGGAGAAAGTTTATTGGTCTCTTACCGAGGTTATGTACGAAAAGAGATTGGAGAAGTTCATTGCCGATTGGAACGAAGTTTATCCGACCGCCGTCCTGGGTATTGTCGGACTCAATGGTTGGATAAGTTCAAGGAAAGATTTGTACGTGCATGGACAAACCGGTATAGACACTTCAAGACGGAAGCAACTAGTGCGGTGAGGCCGCTCATGGGAGATTTAAAGATCTCATCCGGTCCGGTCAAGGCAATGTGGTTCTGATCACCGAGGCAATGGAGCAATACTTTAAGCAAGATATCAATAGGATCAAGGAGGCTTTTTGAGAAAAGCTCAATGGATAGGTTGACTCCATTTCTTCATTATGGTAACTTTCTCAAGGAATAGAATTCAACGTCTCTCATTGGGCAATAAAACATATGATGAGACAAATGGAATATGAGAAAAATTACGGAAAACCGGGTGATGTGTGTATTTGTCCCGACATGTCTTCATTGGGGCTTCCATGTCGTCATATGCTTGTTAAGTATGAAAAACTGATACCTTTGGAGGTTATTGATCCGTTTTGGAAGCAACTATCTTCGACCCCCTTCGGGAGATCCGGGCAATCTCCATGGGATACGAACGAAGCAAAGGAATTCTTGAAGCTTACTCTCGTGGCACCTCGGTAAGCCGACAAGTCTTGTTGAGCCAACTAAGGCTACTTGCTCGTCCATGGATCGCACAAAGCGAAGAGCCAAGAAAGGGAGATCCAACCGGAAGACCACAAACTAAAACAAAAAGGAAAAAACAAAGGGTAGAATTGAAAGAAATGACTCAACGTGAAGAAGAACTCGCGGCAAGTAAGAAAAGAGATCTAACCGCATGTGAGATTTCGGAACAAAGGTTCGTGGAAGCGGGTTCCAAACAAAAAGAGGTAGGCCGCGGAAGGAACCGCTAAGTCAACAACTAACCTTGGAATCCGTATCCACACCAAAAGCCAACTCATAGGAGGTTCCAAAGAAGAGGGGTAGGCGCCAAAGGTATCATCATCCGGTGAAATAGAGCAACAAGGTGAGCATTAGAAGCCATACCCATAGTCGATCTAGCGGAGGTTCCAAGGAAAAGGGGTAGGCCGCCAAAGGTAACATCATCTTGTGACAAAGAACAACAAGGTGAGCATTAGAAGCCATGCCCATAGTCGATCTAGCGGAGGTTCCAAGGAAAAGGGTAGGCCGCCAAAGGTAACATCATCTTGTGACAAAGAACAACAAGGTGAGCATTCCGAAGCCATACCCATAGTCGGTCTAGCGGAGGTTCCAAGGAACAGGGGTAGGCCGCCAAAGGTATCATCATCAAGTGACAAAGAACAACGAGGTGACGAGGCTAAGGAGGTGACAAACCAAAGTGATAGCAAAGTTGACGTAGTTTTAGTTCGAAGGAGAAGGGGTAGGCCAAGGAAGTACGGACTCCCATCACATATCGAAGACATTGCAAGTGTAGAGATTGCAGAGGATGGTTTGGATATATTATTGTTACAAAGGGTAATATGAAGATGTATAAGGATCCCAAGCAGGTAGGACAATTAGAAGTTATCATACCAAGATACTGATCTTACATAGACCAACTTCCCGAGGTTATTCGCGAGTATATTTTATATACGGATGATGTCGACGGAGATGGAAATTGTGGCTATCATCTTTGTGACTGAACAATTAGGAATCTTTGACACGGCGGTTAGTAGAGGTATGACACCATGCAAATATGCTAGATCGAGGATGGCCGAACAACTTGTGAACAAGAGGAGCTTTTATGAGCAATTGCTTGGTGAAGGCGAGGGGTTTGATGATATGCATGCTCAAGTATTGGGGCCCGAACAACAGATGAACTTTCTTCCTTCTGAATATTGGATGAGAATGCCGCTTTGTGGGCATCTGGTGGCGGATACATTTAGATGTGTTGTTCATTATTTTACCCCCACCGTAGAATGTACATTCACCCCAAAGTGGCAAAAATGCGAAGGATCCCTTAAGAAGAGAAGAGTTGTTTTGGCGTTCGTGAACGGTAATCATTTCGTTATTCTAAAACTCGAGAAAATTGTCCATTGCCACTGT